>JARK01001601.1:141978-166542 GCA_000688135.1 Ancylostoma ceylanicum
CCTTTTTTTTTGGGGGGGGGGGGGTGCGTCTATAATTATGATACGCACTGTATTATACCACCCATCTCATTCTGCCCACATCACGTTGCCTCCTGCGTTTTCTACCCTCATTTGCGTCTTAGCACACCGTACCGTCCTCTGTTATAAGTTCAAGCTGATTGTTCTCAATTGATCTCTCACAACAAACAAAGAATGACAAACCATTTCCCGTGTTCACTCCAGGTTGAATCGGTTACATACAGCTACAATTAGCTATTTCACTCGAGAGAATGATAAAATTGCTCTGAAAGACGCAACCAGTTCTTCCGGCGTCAGCCGGATTGCCAGACTGGTCATAAGATGAGCGTCATGTAAGACAGATGGTTTCGAACACCATGGCGCATATCATCGGGGTTCAAGACAGTTATCGACTCCTATCTCTGGAACGACGGTATAGAAACGTAGAAAATAAAACGGCAAGGTTGTCCGCTGTCTTCTTCAACCTGCTCATAGGCTCATTTGGTCCTATAAGGTTGCAGCGCTGGGGTTTGCCTTGGACCATGGCGACAGGCTTGTCAAAGGTACACACGGTTTTTCTGAGACTAATAAAGACTGGAATTCGTGTCCAGGTGATGTCCTTTGACTCAAATAACTCCAACTTGGTCTGATGGGAATTGGAAGGATCTCCTCAACCAGCTGCGGTTCTTCAGTGGGAGGTATTTCGGAGGTGGCACAGTCATGGTGTGGAGCCGCTTCTGTCCGTAGGTAGTCCTCGACATTGCCTCAATTTTGACTCGAGTAAACTCATCCGACTACAATGAAGTGTTCTGTGTCTGGTTTTCCTTCTTCTTGAACTAGCGCAGTGGAACTCTGCTCACTTTATAGCAGAGCAACGCGGCCATCCACGACGGCCGTTCGAAGACGGCATGGTTTGTGGACAACAATGTGACAGTTATGACTCCTCATACCTTCCACGTCTCCTACGCCTTAAAATCTTTCATGAGGGCTACTATAGTACGTGAACCCCTCCCAGTAAGCCTACAATCCTGCGATTGCTGAAGTTTGCAAGGTGACGAGCCTATATCTGCGCCTTTTCCGTCTCAGAAGGATCCGATCCTTGCCACATTGGAGGCCTAACTGAGGAACCTTTACCCTCACTTATTGCAAATTTGAGACAGGAGTTTGCGGATGATTAGACGTTCGACGGCGATACATTCCACGGGTTAATATGTTCATTTCATTCTTGGCGGGTGATTCAATCATCATCGGTGTCGGCTCGGATGGCGCAGCTGGTAAGGCAGCTGATTCCCAATAGCAGAACCACGGTACGATTCCCAGTGTTATTAAAATTTTTGCGCGTCCAAGTTTGTTTGGCGATACAACAGGCAAGGTTTGTTCGGCCATACATTTCACATGACTTCTTGTTTGGCAATACATTTTACTGGACTTCTTGTTTGGCAATACATTTGACGGGGTTCGTTTGCCTGGCTAGTTGGCAGGCTCGTCTGTTTGCCAAGTTTGCCAAGCAAACCTCGCAAAATGTATTGCCATTTAACGTCAGAGAGGGTATATGTAAGTGGAATGGTATATGTAAATGGAATTCTTGTCTGTTGGTCGTGGTGGGTAGTGGGTGGTTGGTGGCTCTCTGAGTGAAGTCAGGTCAAGCGGATTATCCACTCACATCAACACGGTGGGTCCACCATCAGGCCCAGCGAGCCGAAGGGTTCTTTTCCAGTAGCTTCGTGTAGCATAGAATCCAGTACCGAGCCTCCACACCTCGTCAATCACAGCACGCCAAACCAGGAAGGGACTTACAGGGACATATCAAACTACTGTGATGACAAGCATCTGGTGAAATCCTCCAATCGACGACGAGTAAAAACGCGGAATTCTCATCTGACTATCGGCACATATAACTGCCGATCGATCTGCAGCGATTCTCCAATGTGTTGAGCAAGAATATGACAACTGTTTTGGGTGAGGGTATCGATTTGATTTGATCGATTTTTTTCCACTTTCGCTAGGGGGCGTACGAGGGCGTATCTAATGGGGTTCTCCGATGTGCTGAGCAACAATATGACGACTCTCTTCACGAAGTTATCAGTTCGTTTTCTCGCTTTCGAGGGGTGATCACCGAAATGATGATTGGTTCAAATCGATGTGCATATTTGTATCCTGACTATCCGCTTGAGCGTGAAAAGCCCGGGTTAGTTAAACTCCCGAGCGGAGCCGGGTATACCGTCTGGTTTTTTATATAATACCAGTCTGGCCGCCCGGCTGACGCCGGGCTTCCGTACTTCCAGTAATGCTCGCTTCGCTCGCATACTTCACAGTGAATGGAAAATAATTCTGAAAATCTTCCGCGGGATATCTACATCCCTCTCGAATAGTTTCAACGCTCTCCTCAAATTCCCTTAAATCCGCCAGGCCTTCTCTCATCTCCACACAGTGATGCTCTTTGGTTTGAAAGGCCCTGCGGGCTGTGAGCATTTGGATGTAACCGATTCAGTGCAAATGGTCACTTGGAATAATCCATGTTTAGCTGGCTGTTGTGGCAGTTAAGAGTATCCGCAGGCGATCGCCACAACCGCCGGCTGTAGTGGCGATGGCTATGTCCGCCGGCGATCGCCACATGGATAAAGTGAATGAGGAAACCCCAGACGAAAGAGGGATGATAACCAAAGGGGCGTGGCAATCGATAGGCATCCTTCCCATTATCGCCACCACTCACATCGCCACTCCATTGTGAGCACATCCTCGAGATTATCGGCGCTGAGCTCCGTTTGGCAGCGCTCCAGGCGATCCACATGGTAATCGATACGTATGGTTTTACGATCCGTATCTCTTCTATCGCCGGTTCATTTTGATTCTTTTTGAACTGGCGAAGTCTGGAGATACTCTCAGTGGTAAGAGTCTACTGCTGCATGTAAACAGAGTGAAGGGGGTGGCTCATTCAGACACGAATGGAAAGGACGGAGAGTGGGGAAGGAAGTGATGAGCGAGTAGGTGCAGAGGAGGAAAAAAAAGCATGTAGGAGAGAAAGCTGCAATGGATATTTGTGTAGGATTGAATCCGTATTTGTTCATTCTCTTATTTTTCTGAGCGATTTCACAAGTCTGAATCCCAACAAACCCTTTCACAACGTGAAACCCGCTTCAAAGCGACTCCAAACTTCGCACCCTTATCACAGAGGTGGACCCGTCTCTCCCTACTTTGGGCGCTGGCGTACCCTTATTACAGCAGCAGACCGCCCCCCCCCCCTGGGGGCGCCGGCGCACTCTTATCACAGTGGCGGACCCGTATTTCCCGTCTTCTAGCGTTTCTCCGCGTTTGCGCATAGTTGCACGCTTGTCGCATTGATTTGCCGTCACTTCGGCGCGGGCGCACCTATATCACATAGGTGGATCCGGTAAGGAACGGTAAACCACTTGGAGACTTGATTAGTGTATGACAGCCGCCCTACTGATCCTTCAAAACAGGACGAACGCATTTCGTGAGAATCACACACAACACACACAGAGTGAGAGATAATAAGCCCGTTATTATGGGTCATGGTGTCATTACATTCTAAAGCAGAAACGAGACTCTGTACCATCAGTTATTGCATTATTTCCCTACCTTCGCCACGAATTCCTTGTTCGTTAGTTCGGATTTGATAGTACACAACTGTGCGGTGCACAACCTGTACTGCTGTGCGTTGTTGCGGCGATTCACCTCGAACCTGAATAATTTAAGCGACACAACAGCAAAGAACACGTGCATGAAGGTCAGTGGTTTAAAGGACAAAAGCATAAAAGAAAACATAAAAAACGAGATGCGAAAGATTTTTTCACATCATTAACCTCTCCATAGAAGAGGCGCGATTTGTCATTCGTACTAAACCACACACGAATCGCACTAGTAGTACGACTTTGTTTAAGATCATTTATCATATCAGGTATGGTACGCAATCGTGTGCATGTGGGAAGGCAACGATTCAAAATAATGGAATTACATTGGGATTCTTGTACATTGGAACTTTGGAGGAGCCATTGTGCTAAAACCTGATAACTAAGCACATTAAGGATGACCTGACACGGACCTCATTCCGTTCATCTCACTTCAACGATTGAAACTGATGAGAAAAGGTCTACTCACGTAAAATGTTTTTTACAAGGCCCTCGACCGTGTGATGCAAGGTAAGAAGCAGAAAGCACCAAGATGGAGGCACTGCACCACAAAAACGATGGGTAGGATGCAATATGCCGCTGGTGCCATGTACGTGATGAAGGCGTTTGATCAGGTGCTGCTCTCTCCTCTATGCTTTTCACTGCCCCCATACGTTGAGTGGTTAGTTCAGGCATCAAAAAATGTTACTCAAGAGATGATAGGCGACCTGCTAGAAGCCTTCCGTCAAATGGTTCTCACGAATGACTGGATGGACGCGAAAACCAAGGCTGTAAGTGCACTTTTCTTAGGTTAATGGGTATATGCATTTCTGTGGTTGCAGTCGGCACTAGACAAGGCTGGTCAAATGCTGCAGCATATCGCCTATCCCGATTTCATCCTCGATGACCAGAAGTTGGACGATTACTACAGCGGTGTAAGTGACAAATTCTCAGTTCTAAATTCTAAGCTGCACAATGTTTGTCGCTATCGCAACAACCCGCCTGTCGCTTTAGTTCAACGTGCTAGACTCGGATTCCTACAGTCAGATGGTTGGGAAACTTTCAAGGTGGAACCTCGTGCACGAATTTAAACGTCTGATCGAACCCGTTGATCGAAACGAATTTGACTTCAATGCGGCTGTGGTGAATGCTTACTACCAACCAACATCCAATTCCATCAGTGAGCTCAGTTTTTGATTCGCAACTGTGTTTCACTTTTATTTTTTAAATGATATTTTAGAGTTCCCAGCTGCCATTCTTCAGTCTCCTTTTTTCCATCATACTTTTCCAAGGTGTGTAGAAAGTTGAGAGAAAACTTAATTAGAAGGGTCACTATGGATTATTTGAAAATCACGAGAAAACACTGGCCACCGTGCTTCCAGACTTCTTTTGGTTAAAATCTTACTTTTTCTTAATTAGCACTTCATGTTTGTGTAGAGCGTAGAGCATCATTTATGGAGTGGATAACGTTAACATATATCCAAGGATTTGACGATTACCAGCGATCTGATGCCCTTCCTATCATTGTGCGAGCTATAAGATTACAACGACTACTTAAGCTCAACAGTAACATCAGTAGAGCTGAGTGGTTCTCGTTCGCTCGCTTGTAGCGGTATCTATTGTGTTTTGCTGGAGCGGAAGACCATCTCCGCTAGATTCGTGGAACGTGGTAAATCCCATCTTCTACTAGGATCTCAAGGTGCTCCAACTAAAATGAGTTGAATGCACTGGGAGAGGAAGAGTTTGGTGAGGTAGCTCGTAAAATAACCTCACCTTGCGCCACTTTCAGGCCTCTGAAGACGACGTGAGGTCGAAACGTCAGGCAAAAATAGAACGTGTTCATAACAACCTGTGAGGCACATAAGTAAAAATATCCAAGGATTGTTTTTGAGGGCGCGACGCACTTTGTTTGGAAAGGAAATGTCCGAAATATTCACACTAGCAGGCCAGGTCTCTTTTTCAATTCGCTTTTAGAACATGATGAAGCTTTGACACTTAGGCAAGCTGGCTGTCCCTACGCAACCAATATGATGGGTTACCAACTTCTCCAAATTTATGTATACACTGGAGGAAGTTTTAGAAACTCAAAATTCTCTCGATGTGTTCTATAATTGTGCCGAAAAGGTTGTGGTGTGGTAAACTTTATTTGGCCTGACGTTTCGAACAGATCGCCGGCTTCAGAGGCCTAAAAGTGGTTCGCGGTTTTAGTCTGTAACTGAAACTGCCAAACGTGTCCGCTCACCATGCTGCAACTATAAACACCTTCGGCCTCAACAAAGCAGGCATAATGACCCTCACAAGTGAATGTTCGAAGTCTAACATTTTTAAATGGTCTCACGAGGGAATCTCCGCATGACGGATGGCTACCTTACCTCAATACGCAAGTGAAGCTATCTGAAGGCATTGTGACTATTCAAATCTCCCGCTGAAAACAGTAACCAATTTCAACGCGAACACAAACTCCCTCTCTTCCTACCTTCCATTTCAGACAAATTTGACGCGGCTATTCGACAGTGTCTTGCCCTGCCTCAACTGCAAAATGATTGTTGTTGGTGAGCATTCCTAACGATAACATCAAAAAGCAGTTGGTCCGCACCCGATTGTATGATAGAAAATGCACAACAGAACACTGTGTTATATGCTCGTATGGAAAAATAGGTGATTGCTCAAAGGTGGGGGTTGTGCATTCAATAGAACCAGCTTGATCGTCCGGCTGACGCGGGACTCTCAGGCTTCTTTTTGTGCTCGCTTCGCTCGCGTTGTTTCATGTGGCATCTCTCTCACACCACGCCGAGCATTCCTTATTTATCAGAACTCTCGTTTTTTTGTGTGTGGAGATTATTCTCGTTTGTTGCACCTTCGAGCTTTCTGGCTCCGAGGCGCCCTTTCCACAGCTGTGCAACAGGCGAGCGACATCTTCCCTCGTGTACAGGGTGCGCCATAAGTTCTTGCACAAGGTATTTGAGCCGCCACAACGGGTAGAAAAGAGATAGAGCAGTCATATTAGCAACAACATTTATTCAAATCAACAACAACGTACATGACATATCAGATCTCAAATAGGCCGCCCTTTGCTTTGATACAGGCTTGAAGTCTTCTTGGGAAGGCATCCACAGTGGAGCGCAGGTAGTCGTCGTCTAATTCGTCCCATGCCTTCTGCAAGGCTTCACGCAGAGACTTCAAACAGGTATGAGACTTAGCACATGCCTTGGCCTTAAGAATCGACCACACAGAATAGTCCATCGGATTCAGGTCGGGGCTATAGGGAGGCCAGTCCTCAGCACTGATGAAGTCAGGAAGCGTGTTTGCGCACCACTTCTGCACCACCTTAGCTTTATGAGCTGGGGCCGAATCCTGTTGGAACGTCCAAGGTTCACTACCGAAGTGTGAACAGGCCCATGGGAGTACTTCCTTCTTTAAAATGTGTTCCAGGTGGTATTCGGTGTTTACCTTCGTGCCAATATCGACAAAAATCAAGGGAGTTTTGCCGTTTGCTGTTATTCCTCCAAATACCATGACAGATTTCGGATGTCCGGATCGAAGGGAGGTTCTGGCAGTGATGTTGAGGGCTTCAAGGCTTTCTGCGATTGCCCTATCATTTTGATGGTTCACAAATTGCTCTACCGTGAAAATCGACTCGTCCGTAAATAGGATGTTGCGGTGGCGCGCCTCGCTGAAGCGTTTTAGAAAAGCTCTACAACGCTTGAGCCTGGTTTCTTTCATTACATCCGTCAGGAGGTGTGATTTCTGTATTTTGTACGGGTAGCACATTAGTCGATGTTTCACAATCCTGCGCACTGTAGTCGGCGATATTCCTACTTCTGTAGCCATCTTTCTCATTGATCTCCTCGGATCTCGCTGAATTTTTCTTCGAATAATTTTCACTACCCTGTTAGTAGAGGAAGAAGCTGGGCGACCACTCCTTGGTCGATCCTCCATTGTTCCTGTCTCCTTGAATCGTTTTATGTTTTCGTAGACCGTTCTAATTGGAATTAGGAGCCTTTCAGCAATGTCTTTCGGAGTACACCCAGCTTTGTTGAGAGCTAGAATGGAGGCGCGCTGATCTTTACTTCTGCACATGATGGGCAGAGGCACTGATCTCGGACCGGACTTGTCAATTAGAGAAAGGACACTCTGTGCTACTATATGTTTAACGTTGGTTGGAAAAAGAGTCTAGTATCCCTCGACAATCCCTCAACATTTTTTGTGCAAGAACTTATGGCGCACCCTGTAGGACCGTTGGACACGTCTCCAGGCGTTTCCCACTTTTGGACGCCCACGCACCCTTGCCACACCGTTGGACCCGAGTCCAGCCGTTTCCCCGCTTTTGGACGCAGGCGCACCTTTATCACACCGTTGTACCCGAGTCCAGGTGTTTCCCCACTTTTGGACGCTAGCACACCCTTATCATACCGTTGGATCCGTCTCTGAGCGTTTACCCCTTTTTGGACTCTGGCGCCCCCTTATCACACCTTGAGAACCGTGTCTAGGCATGTCGCCGGGGCACCGTTGCCGCAAAAGTGTACCTTTTGCATAGCATTATCACCCCTTCTGGGCGCCGGCCCAGCCCCACAGCGCCACCCCTCATCCGTGTCCTTCTTCGCTTTCTTGGCTCTTCCTCTTCGACATAAAGAGATCCTACTCATCTCTTCCCTTATATATTGTAAGGGCTTATCTCATTCATCCCAACTGTGGTAAACACAACAGTCGGTCCTTAGCATGTTTGAACATGACAAAAGTGGCCCGAAACATCTGTAAATTAAGGTAAAAATCAAAATTTGCAACCTTTTCGTACATAACTCGACGCGCTGAACACGATGGTATAGGTATTTTCCGTTTTTAATGGCTGATTCTTGTGTACAGACTCACACACACACACACACACACACACACACACACACACACACACACACACACACACACACACACACATGAATTGCCATTTAATAGATAGTAGATGGTTGGAATATGGAATACGCTCTATATTGGGAAGACCAGCAGAGTGCTCAGCGTGCACATCAAGGAGCACCTGGCAAGTAAGAGGCGGGGAAGCGTAACATCACCGCTTGGCTTGGTAGTAGAGTTTTACATTCGAAAATATTTTTCGAATTTCCGAATATTCGAATTTTCGAATTTCTGAAAAAATCGAATTTTCGAATATTCGAACTTTCGAATTTTTGGGAAAATCGAATTTTCGAATATTCGAACTTTCGAATTTCTTGAACCCATCGAATTTTCGAATATTCGAATTTTCGAATTTCCTGGGACCCCCGAATTTTCGAATATTCGAATTTTCGAATTTTTGCGAACTACCGAATTTTCGAATATTCGAACTTTCGAATATTCGAATGTTCGAATATTTATTCGAATAACAATCCATTTCGTGGGAAAATTTCGTAGACGTGCGTGTAGGCGAATAATCAAATATGCTTCCGTCCACTAACGACAACGTCCATGAAACTGTTCGAATGGCAGGTTTCATCTGCGGTTTCTGAATATCTCTCACAAGTTCCTCATGATTGGGAACTTGTGCTGCAATACGTATGTGCAATCGATAATGCATGGGTTCTTGAACTGCAAGTAATTGAAATTCTTGCTAGTTTAAGAACGCGAATCTGTTATGAGGCTTGAAACAATGGCTCAGTGGATCCCAAGGTGGATGAAAGCCCGCTCCGATTAAGAAAGATTTTCTTCAAAACCACTGTGTTCCAGTGTAACAAAACGAGCCATTGTAGAGAATGTAGAGATATTGACGCCGTAAAAATTATTACTTCTCATCTTGGTCACTGCGGTTCAGCTACCATAACCATGAATCAGCTTCTAGCCATCGTCAAAGCGTCAGCGACACAAAATAAATTGCTTGCTACATCATTTCTGATTGTTACTTCTGTTTACACGGTCTCAGCTGCATGCTAATATAGTATGTTCCATTCATATGCTAAGGCCAGTATTAGGACAAAATTTCTACATCAAAATTTCGAGGTATATTTATACAGGAGGGGAAATGAGAGGGTCTTGAAATTTCGTGCAAACGTAAATTCCATCACTAACGGTTGATACTTAAGAAAAAGCTTCGACAAAGGTTTGTAAATTGACTAAATATCGGAAAGAATGCAGTGCGAAAGCTGTTATCATAGGTAGTTTGCTGTTCTGTTAGTCTCGCAAGAAATTTTTGAACCAGAAATTTAGCTAAAGCACCTGGATTTTGAGGTGTCTAATCACCACTGTTTCGCAGAAGAGACTATCCGTACATATTTAATTCGGCTCCCTGACTAACAAAGATGGGGCTTTCGACGCGGACCCGTTTTCGCTCAAACAGAACAACACTTTTCATATAACATGTTTTAACCATATAATATGATACAGAACAAGATGTAGGGCAGAAAAAAGAGCACCATGGATGCCATTATGGAAGCTTGCGATTATGCCCGTTTCTTAACCTTTTTCGAGGGCGAAAATGGAAATTAAGTGGTTTGACAACTTCGTTTTGATGAGATCTGTCTGATTGACGTTTTCTATACGGCAGCGAAAGAGAGAGGAAAGGGATGGTTGGTTCCACCGCGCATGGAAACTGTATGGTTGTGTGGAGCCACACTTCATGAGCTATACCGATTTTCACAGCTGTCGCACTCAATTCATGTTCTCATCTACGGTATTATGGTCTACCGTTATATTTAGTTACCTCTAAGATGTTGATCAGTGATCAGGTCGGTTGCCAAAGGTCAACGTTTTGCCAAGGAGCCGAATTAGATATGTACGGATAGTCTCTACTCTGTTTCGCCGGTAAGGGTTTCCCCAGACTTCGCCAGTTAAAATGAATCAAAATGAACCGGCGATGTAAGAGATAAGGATCGCGGAAATGATAAGTATCGATTGCCACGTTATCCGCCATGGATTGCTGCCAAACGGAGCTCATCGCCGGCACTTCTCAAAAGTGCCCAAAATGAAATGGCGATGTTAGTGTAGCGATAGTGAAAGCGATGCCTTTCGATTGCCACGCCCCTTTGATTATGATCCCGCTTCCGTGATTATGAACCCACTTCCGTCTGGAGTCTCCTCTTTTCCTTTCCTTTATCCATGTGGCGACAGCCAGCTGTCGCGGCGATCGCCACGGTTGTAGGCGAAGTCTGGAGATATCCTCGTCGCGTACGTCGTATGAGTAGCGGAAGTGTGTTTAAAGGCAAGGTCCGGTCAAAACCTTGCCCATCCAGGTTTTTTGTTCCTTAGACTCTGAACCACATCTGTAGCACGTATTTCAAGTTTGAGAGCTTGACGTGAGCTCTATCGCAAGATATGGGACAAACGTTTGAGGATTACGGTAGCCGTGGGAAAGCATGCTCCAGTTCACAAAGGGTGCTCGCGTACAAAACGGACAAAGATGGGTGATGATGCACATGGATACAGACACTTAGCGAACTCTTCCTGAAACCATTCTCAACAAACGGACTATGCAGTCCCTTGAAAATAAATTTTTTCCTACGACATCACAGTAGACAACATGTGGGCGAGCCGTATACCGTTATTTGGCACGGCCGCTGCAAACGCGCAAACGTCATACCAAAACTGGTCGGTGAAAACCGTTCATTGTGGGACTTTTTCAGGGTTTTTTCAATTGTTTCTGTCCAAGGTGTCGCCGCGGGTGACGAATTCAATAAAAATCCAGGATGTTTCAATATTGTGCTGTCGTGAAGCCTCATATAGTTGTATCTTCTTTATCAGTGTTTGATGAGAGCTTCTGAGTTAGTATTTTATTCTATTCCAGTAAGCTTCCGGCGCTTAGCGCCTTCCTCAGACCGAGTACGAGGAGCAGATGTGAGTGATGTGATTCACTCACATCTGCTCCTCGTACTCGGTCTGAGGAAGGCGCTAAGCGCCGAAAGCTTACTGGAATAGAATAAAATACTAACTCAGAAGCTCTCATCAAACACTGATAAAGAAGATACAAAAATCCAGGAGATGAAATTTTGGCCAGACCTTGCCTTTAAGGGCGGCTCTTGTATGGGAACAAAAATACTCACGGATTCTTGGAGAAAAATTTGATTAGACCCAGAACCCTCGAATTTTCGAATATTCGAATTTTCGAATATTGCGACACCATCGAATTTTCGAATATTAGAGGACCATCGAATTTTCGAATATTCGAATTTTCGAAATTTCCGGAACCCCCGAATTTTCGAATATTCGAACATTCGGATAAATATTCGAATTTTATTCGATTCGGTCAAAACTCTACTTGGTAGGCACAAGAACGGGCGCCGCAGCGTTTGGGCTCAGTCGGAAAAGGAGCGTGCACTATGATGCCCTACGGATATGCAGGCGTTGTTGCTTCTGCTGACAGCTACGCAGAGTCATGAAGGAGAGCGTGATTATTGCGTGTTTCGAACGCTTCTACTTACAAGCAACGATGAATCAACGCTACCGAGCGTTTTAAATAGAGTTTTCACTGAAAAGGTTCGTTCGAGAAAGAAAATTCGAAAATTTACGCCTGAAACTGGACGGAAGTGACATGACAAAATGGACACCGAGTTCGTGATCAGCACAACAAGTAACCCTCCATGGGAAATTTGGGTGAGATTCGAACTATTAAGTCTGTAAGTATACTTCACTCTGCGTGAGCCTGCTCGGCTGTCACTTAGCGGCGGCGCAGATCGTGCGTATCCGCGGGGCATCGTCAGCCACGCCCCTTTTCTGGCTGAGCCCAAACGCACGCCCTCCCAAGAACGAGGTGCAAAGGGGAAATGATTTCTGTGCCAAATGCAATATTCCGGCACACGAAGCAGAGGTCTCAGCCGCAAAAGCGCTTGAAGCCTTTTGGATTGTGGCCAGGAACCCCAAGATGAATAACAGGAATGAATGCTTATCCATCACTAGTGGTTTTCTGCCGTACATGTCGTTATGCGAACTGCAGGCTGTAGATAGAATAAGATGCGGACCAACCAAGTGAGTTTCACTCGTCCGCAGCGACAGTCTTCTATGGGTTTCCGCAAGAACGGTGGTGAAAAGGTTGGTTTATCCTTCGTTCTGGGTCTTTAGGGGTAGAGAGTTTGGGATAATGTTGAGAAACTGGCAGGGTGAGAGGAGACGTTTGGCTGTTTCAGTCACAGATTAAAACCGGGAACAACTTTTACGCCTTTGAAGACGGCGATCTGTTCGAAACGTCAGGCTAAATAAAGTTCACCACCTAAGAACCTGGTTCCTCTATCTCTGCGCCCGTGAAGAGCGAATCAGTTTGAATGATGGACCTTGTTGTAACCGATAGTGAGTGTTAGTACTCTGATGTTGAATGGCAATACATTTGGCGAGGTTTGTTTGGCAACCTCGCAGACGAGCTTGCCAACTAGCTAGGCAAACGAAGCCCCGTCAAATGTATTACAAAAAAAACAAGGAGTCCCGCAAACTGTCTTGCCAAACACATTCTCTTGCCAAATGTATCGCCAAACAAACACGAACGCGCAAAAATTCTGATAACACACAAAACCGTACCGTGGTTCTGATATTGGGAGTCCGCTGCCTTACCAACTGCACCATCCGAATCGAAACCGATGATGATTTAATCACCCCTGTAGAATGAAATGAACATATTGACCCGTAATATGTATCGCCACGCAAAGCTCGCTTTTGTATCGCCAAAAACCCGTCTTGCTAAAGGGGTTTTTACAGTTTTTAGCAAGTAGCGGCACGGCGCGGCGCGAGAAACCACTCGCTGCGAGCTGGATTCTCGCATTTCAACTCGCGCTAGAGTTGCGGCAAACGTCGCAGGTTGCCGCAATTAAAGGAATGGAAATGTAGTATTGAAATGCAGCAAATTGTTAGTAAAACCTAAGTAAAACAGCGAATTAACTGTCACGAGAGGTGGGCACAAGTTTTATGAAAGAAACCACTTAGGAAAAACAAACATCAAACAAGAAAAACGCTCAAAATGCATGCATCTGCGAAGAAAAACTGATTTGCCGCGTTGCCGCAGCGGCAAAGAATGCCCCCAAGCATTCCTTGCCGCAGCCCGAAGTGCGAGCTCGCAAAATGACGCGCCGCGGGAAAAAGTGTGTAAGGACCCCCTTGCGGCATTTGACGCAGCGAGCTCGCGCCAGCTCGCACTGCGTTGCCGCGCCCTATGCTTAAGCATAGGCTGCGGCGCGGCGCGTCAAAACTGTAAAAACCCCTTAACAGATTCTATTACCTTTTGTATTGCCAAACACCCGTAAAATGTCTTGCCAACAGAATCTCTTGCCTTTTGTATTGCCAAACAGGCTTTTCACTCATTCTCCCGTAAAATGCATTGCCAAGCAAAATTTTATCCCGAAAATGTCTTGCCAAACACATTATCTTGCCAAATGTATTGTCATTCAACATCAGAGTAAAGGGATCATGGACTGAAACTGAAGTCGTTTTCGATCAATATCAAGCATGCTTGATTTGCTTGATAGTGCACAACCGCACCGCTTGCGTTCATTCGAAGAATGCACCGACATACTTTCGGAATCCCCTGTACAATAACTAATGGCACTGCTGTGTTGGATCGGTGAAATTTGCTTTATCTATAGGGCAATTTATATTGAATGCCTGCGACTGACGCGCGTACGTCTCTATGAAGAATAGGGGCTGTCGCATCGCAGTCGCAAAGTAGTCGCACGCGCTTGCGACCTCGCGACGGCCGCGCTTTCTTTTCATTAAGAACCAGCCTGATCGTCCGGCTGACGCCGGACTCTCAGGCTTCTTTTCGTGCTCGCTTCGCTCGCGTTGCTTCATGTGGCATTCTCTCACACCACGCCGACCATTCCTCATTTATCAGAACTCTCGTTTTTTGTGTGGAGATTATTCTCGTTTTTTTTTGCACACACCGTAGGAGCCGTCTCCAGGCATTTCCTCGCTTTTTGGCGCCGGCGCACCCTTATCACGCCGTTGGATCCGTCTCCAGGCATTTCCCCGCTTTTGAGCGCCGGCGCACCCTTATCACACCGTTGAACCCGAATCCAGGCGTTCCCCCACTTTTGGAAGCCTTCGCACCCTTATCACACCGTCAGACCCATCTCCAGGCATTTCCTGGTTTTTGGACGCTGGCACACCCTTACCACAACGTTGGACCCGACTCCAGTCATTTCACCACTTTCAGACGCCGGCGCCCTTTCGTCCCACAGCTGACACGTTTCTACGTTTGTCCACCCACTTTTGGACGCCGGCGTACCATTGTCGCAAANCCCTCCCGCCCACTCTCTGCGTCCGCCACTGCCCGATACTTATCGATTTTGGGCGGAGCTTCGCTGGGCGTCGCGGCTGCGCGAGGCATCGACGATCGATACGTATCAAAATCGTTGTCGACTTGGCGATGCCGACGCAGTGTGCTATACTTCACGGGGAGGTGCCATATTGTCCTTGGCCTGGATACATAATTGAGATTACCCAAGGTAAACGTGTTGATGCCGGCGGTGAAGGCGGGGTAAACCTGTGACGTGGTAACACGTTTACCTTGGGTAATCCTAGTGATTTATGTGAGCTCATGTTGTTCTGTTCGACTGTAAATAAATTAGTGAATACAGTCGTTCCAAAAAATACTTGCCTCCGGCATCC
Organism: Ancylostoma ceylanicum; assembly: GCA_000688135.1. Taxonomy (NCBI): domain Eukaryota; kingdom Metazoa; phylum Nematoda; class Chromadorea; order Rhabditida; family Ancylostomatidae; genus Ancylostoma; species Ancylostoma ceylanicum. The sequence goes on from JARK01001601.1 coordinate 157,170, forward strand.
ACCGCCCGTCTGCTGAGCCGTGCCGCGCCTCCTATGAATTATCATACGTGCTGCGACGCGGCTCAGTCGACCCGCAGTGTAGCGTGAGGCAAGAATTTTTTGGAAAGACTATATATTATATGATATATAACATAACACATAGTATATGATATATAATAATAACATAATATATAATGAAATAATATAATATATTGTATTTCCAAAAAATAATAAAATATATGGAAGGTGAACTCGCCGAAGGGTAAAGCTGATGAAGATTATGGCATTCTCGTATGGGCCTTTATCATTACTGCATTTACCTCAATAAACAATAAACAAGTAAACAAACAGATAACGAATCATTACATTGATTTTCAGGTTCATCCTAGGCACGATCTGGGTGTACTGGGCGTACGATCACGTCAGCTACGACCCGAGGGACGGTCCGTACTATTGCGATCAGCTGACGTATGTGTTCACGTTCGTGTTCATCACCGTCAGCTATGCGCTCATGTTTCTCACCTGTATATGTTTCTGTTGTTGTTGTTGCTGTATTTGTTGTCGTAAACCGAACACGCAACCAATCCCGAACGCCTAGAAATCCGCTGATTTTCCCTAATTTCCTGGCTACTACGATGTACTAGTCACTTATCAAGTACAGCACGCTTACTACGTGCGCAAAAACACATTACTGGCGAGTGGTAACAAGAAAAACATGTTAGACTCACACTAACCTTTGTTTCCATTATTTGAACCCAGCGGAAACGGGAAGCATTAGATGCATCGGCTGGTTAAAATGTTGTACTCGAGCACATTTAACTCTGAGAGTGACTAGTACATCGGAATTAGCTGTTGAGGACGTATTATTGTACATATCTACCCAGTTTTTGGTATTACTTCCTACGGCATTATGAACTAGTACCCTATACGGTCTCTAAAAGCGTAGTAACCTTTGTACCCTGTACTTTGCATAATTTTAAATCAATTGTAAATTTACTCTGTACTTGCATTGGCACCATAAATCTTTCGAGATTGTTCTTTGTCGAGTTTTTCCAAAATACGATGGAAATAAGTAAAGCGACCAGCTACGTTATTCAGGAAGATCTGAAAATCAGAGCCAGGACTGTTGTGGATACAGGTTTCTCCAAAACGAATTCTTATAGCCTCCGAAGCTTTCCCAGAAAAATATTGTTGAGCTTTAAGGACGGGGACTAACGCTGTTCTCTTTCACAGTGGTTTCGGCACTTCTGCAGCTGATGTCTGCCATCTGAAGAGCTTAACTGACGAGATGGCGATCACTCAACGTTTACTGTGGTAGTTCTCCGTATCAGCAACGTTCGAGGCATCCAGTGCAGCGTAACGAATCTGAGCTTGAGTAAGGGAGTGCGCAGTCGAACGCAGAAATTTAAAAAAAGGAGTCAAAGGGAAAGGTTGACCGCTAAACGCGATATGGAGCAGAGCACCCTGTGGCCAAGTTGCCAGCGACAGCGATTTTCATGATTATTGATTTCCGGAGGAGCATCGCTGACGCCACTGCTATGCATGCTAGCGGTAATCAATATGTACCATATCTATGTCGCTGGCGACGCGGGGTGGTACAGACTACTTGAAATATATCTAACGACAACCACGGGGTAATTGGTTGGAAATATTTTCCCTGCTATTCTCAATTAGATGTCAGCAGCTATCTTATTATCATCTACCAGTACACCGGAGCCTTGTTAGCCAGAGAGGGGGGAGGGCGTGGTGAAAAAGGTAGCACCTCTGCCTTTCCGTGGACTAAAGTGGAGAATGAAATCACCAAAAATACTAATTATAATATTAAGTAATTAATAGTAATTACGATTTCAAAAATTATAATAAGAGCAATTGAAAATAATCTACCACGAAATTTTCATTTCTTTTATTATACATAGTAATACCAATTGGTTGAAGAGAGAGAGAGAGAGAGAGAGAGAGAGAGAGAGAGAGAGAGAGAGAGAGAGAGAGAGAGAAACGGTTCCTTATTCCTTCTTTCCTTTCGCTTTTTTCCATGTATTATATTTTCCAATACTTTTTTTTTCTCGAAAACTCAAGTTCTGGATTCATCTGATACGTAGTTCATTCGAATTCCCACTCTAACACGATATTTGGTCCCTGGAGACTTTGGTGTCAGCAAAAGTTGCACGAATTTTTTAAAATCATTGACAACTAGCATAATGTTAAAATGTCAAAATAATGAATCATAAAATGGATGACAAAGACTGATTTTTGCCTCAACCTTACTCCTTCTTCGGGGACTTGGAAAAGGTCCAAGTCTATCTACACATACGTCCTATGCCACCAAAATCCTCACACTCTGTCATTCAACTCATCTGAACCATTCCCCAGGAGCCAGGAGCTGGATGAAATGGATATTTATCTTATTCAAATCGAGCAAATATTCATTCGCCACCTATTGACGAAACGCCCTTAGCATCTGAAGTGTTCAGTGAATAATCTGGCACTGGCTCGCACACTTTGTTACCGTCTACTGATGTTTCTCTTCCGTTTCGGTACAGCTGTTTACTGCGGACTTGGAGCAAAATCCACGACAGATGAGAAATTTTTCTCGCACTGGAACCACCGTCGTTCCGTCCTCAGCCGCAAATTCATTTCTAGTGATTTGTGGACGACGTGCAGAATTACGGAAATAAATGGAAATCGAGAGACAGCAAGGTCCGGAACAAATGTACAAGAACTATCTGGGAACGAAAACCAGAATTGGCCGGTGTGGTTTGGAGAGAATCCTTCATGAGCAGTGCGTACTATGGTGCCATATGATGTATAGTTGTTCATTATGGGATCAAGAGGTCAACTCTAGAGCTTTAGAGCAGTAAGGCAGGGATTCATGAATGCTTAGCCACGGAAACCAACGATGACTGCCGCCATTGGTTTTCCTATAGGCTACGCAATGTTAAGGGACGTTGGACGCAAAAATTGGTTTGCTAACCCGGTTCAGCTCGGTTACGCGTTCACGAATGCTGGTCCAGGTGGGGCGAGAAAAACAATTTCAGAAATCACGAAGCTCCTGGAAAGGTTCCAATCCTCAGGCTTATCCACACTGGACGAGTTTCTTGAGCAAAATATGGTAAGTCTGGCGTCTTCCGCACATTTGCCATTGGTGATTTAGACAAATTGTTTGAAGGAAGCACTTTTTGCTTGGAAAACTCGTTCACTTTCGATTAACTTGTAGGTATCCAGAAGTCCATAGAAGTCAGAACTGCTGAATAGGTGCACATTTCATGTAGATACACTTCAACTACTGAGTTACTACGAGGACAATGCTAGGCTCCCAGCTAGCATAATTGGAGAAAAAGCACTAGAAGATGGTGGGATCCTACTGTCGCTGAAAGAGAGCGCGTTTTCCAATTGGCTCTGCGCCCATTGGTCCTGAGTAGAATTTCCGGAATTTCCTAATTCCAGTCCAAAACTTGCATAATGACCCTCTTCGTGTCGAATTCCTTGAACACCTGCATTTCAATGAATGTACGTACGCGTGGGATGGTGACGTGAGACCGGGGGCAGCCGAGACACCTCGCGCGCTCTGACCGCCTCCCACAGGCTGGAAATGACCTTAACTGTTGGTGGTGGAGAGTTTGCTGTTACTCCCACGAGTTCCGCTCCAAATTCTCGCGCGTTCACTCCCCGTTGTACAAGCGGCGGCGGGGGGGGGGCGTGCATGACATTGCCCTTTGCCACTAAAATCCACTAAAAGAACTCGTGCACACACGCCGCCGGGGCGGGGCGTACGAGAGCAAGATCATCTGGCTGCCAGCTATAAAAGGCCGACGATCTTCTGCGTCGACGAACGACGTATCCATATCTCTGCTGTGTTGCAAGGCGCCGTCTCCGCGTCGCCGCCGTCGAACAGTCCGCGCCGCCGCCGGCTTCGGAGTCGATACGATACGCACACATTCGTTCAGCGATTTTTCCCTTATCCCTGGATTCTTCTAGAGGCCATGGGTTGGCAAGGGGTCTGAAGGGGAGGGAGGGGGACGGCAGCGGACAGGTGGATCTCCACGGCCGCCTGCTGCGTCATCCCACCCGTCGAAACTTCACTCATAAATCTGTGCGCGGAGTCCGAGCGCCGGCTGGCCATTTCCGGCGTCTGCGTGGTCGTTTGACCCGCAGCCGAGCGGGTGGTGAGCGACCGACGCCGGCGCGGGCGGAGCCATAAGTTTCACACACTCTCGCAGTTACGTACCGAACCGTTGCATCCGTTTTAGTGCTAGCGGACTGGCGGAACCCAGTTCAGTTGCTGCGTGACTGTTCGAAGGTCTCCACTCATTTATAATGTCTGAAATTTTAGGTATCTTTGCTCTTTTCTTGCTTTTCCGCAGTTTCTGGATCGTGACTTTGAATTTTACATCCTTAATCCATTCAAGAGCTACTGACAACTTGCTTGCTCTGAAGAATACCTGCCTTATCGTCTGTGCTCCGTTTGTGCTGTCATCTTGCTGCGTTTGTGCTGGTTGTGGTAGTACCGCAGCCAACGGTTTTTTTTTTGAGGACTACAAGTGTTTTGAGGAAATTACGTCCCTCCAGGGATTTCTGCCGATGGTTTTTTTGTTTTCGAAAGAAACAAAAATGATGAAAATGATATAGATGATAGATCTTTCTTGCATACTGGCTAGCATTTCTGCAGGATTTCAACATGTTTTCCACAGCTTCACACTAAATAGGTAGACTTTGAGCCTGAGAAGATCACCCTTCTACCTGTGCATGCCTCAAAGCTTACTGGATGACAAACTACCTGAATTTACACTAGATATCCTGGATTTTCGACAGCTACGATCGTAAGGCTTCTATAAACAAGAAGCTTGTCCCTAGCAGAGACATGGAACTAGTGAAGTATTCGAGATAAGTAAGTATTATGCAAATTTCATGAAGATACCGACTTCTTCTCAAGCAGCGTCTTTGGAGGACATCCACAAACCAACGAGAAGGCAAAGGGAAATCGCCTATCCCTTTTTGCCAAAAAAAAATGTACTTTGAGTTTCGGCGAGCAGTGAAATCCTTGAACTTTTGAAGAAAACTTGGTGAACCCACGCGGTTTCCCAGTGAAAACTGGATTCTCCACTTTTAATTCCTAGTGAAACTCAGCAATCAAGCTTCGAAACTGGTCTGAACCGCGATTTCACCGTGCTTCTCTAATTTATTGTCTTCTTTTTCTTTTTTTCTCGAAGGGAGGAAAATTTTCTTCATGAATTCCGTATTTCTGCTGCCTATCGTCCGTTTCTATCCGTATCTTACAGTGAATTCTGTGACAGCTTGCAGATGACTCCTTCATTTCCAGAGATGTTCCCCTCGTGGCTTCTCTTGATTCCGGGCATCATCGCGTACAACGTCCCCTTCATGAACAGTGCAGAGGTTTCTCATTCTGGTAAGTTTCCAGGCCCATCCTTGGTCTCAGAACGACCAACCACCATATTTGCCTTTCCAGGCCCTTCCTCTTCCGCCGAGACCGCAGCAGACGAAAATAGCGAAGTTCATCGAGACAAACGCGCCTTTTTCTATCCACAGTTCCAGTACTTCAGTAATAATTTGCTGATCGCTCCCGAACATCCAAATGAATACATGAAAAAGTGGCTCACCTACGAGCACAACCGCTATCGGCGAATGGTAAGAGGTTTCGTTGAATTTGTGGAGCAATTTTAAGGCCCGCGGTCTCATTTAGGTCCCCGCCTCTGACATGAACATGCTGTACTGGTCGGAGGAGCTGGCGGCAAGTGCGCAGAGGCATGCGAACACGTGCGATTTCCGGCACTCCAGAGGAAGGGTGAACGTCGGCGAGAACATCTGGGCCGCTCCGTACAGTAACTACTCGGAGGCGATTTCGATTTGGTTCAATGAGGTGAGCTGAGCTCGATAAGCATCTCTGGGCTAATTTGCAAATTAAAAACCCCTTAAATGGACGGCAGAAAACTGAATTATGAGCTAAGATTAATTTTGAGGAATCGCAAGAATTTGCAGTCGCTGCGCTTCGCAACGAATGCAGGCATCTTTTTCCAGAACGACCAATCCGGGAAGAATTTTTGTGCCATTTTGCTTGCTATTTTATAAAGACAATCAAGGCTTATAGAGGCCGTGAAAATTCAAAGAAATCCTACGAAGAAGAATTCATTACTAATTTCCACCGATTCCGTCCACTAGGAAAGAAATTTCTGCGAAGATTCAAGCAAGAAGCGTGTGCGACAATCGTTAAAGCATGCAATAATCTGGCCTCTAAGTACTTAACAGCCACTTGAAGAACTAAAACCGTTAAGGCACTTAAAATTGCAATTCCACAGCTTTACAGCCGTTGAGATATCTTTTGAAAGAAGAAAGTTTCCTTTTCTGGAAAAAAAGAAACAACTAGAATCATAGGTAAGAAGCATACTGCAAAAAACGACACCTGACCCTTGATTCTGGCTTACCCAACACGGTCAGGTTTGACCTACTGGGCTGGGATTCATGAAACGTCAACCACGCAAACCAACGCTGGTTAGCGTCATTGGTTAGCGTATAGACTGCGTAACGCTAGGAGACGCAGAATGCAAAAGTTGGTTTGCTTGCCCCGGTTTTGCGTGGTTATGAGTCCATGAATACTAGTCCTGCAGGGTTTTCAAACCAGTTAAAACTGATTTCAATAACTGGATGAATACTCACTTGAACTTAACCCGGCTGGCAAGGCAGAATGCATCACTGAGATTACCCAGGGTAAACGTATCAACACGTCACAGGTAAAATGAAGTTGGGGGGGGGGGCACTTGGTATTGTCCCGATAATATGACCTGTCCAGCACGTTCTGACGTGTTTGTATTTCAGGTAACTACTGCACGCTAGGATAGCTAACAAGTCAGAGCGTGTCAGAACTTGTCAGCTAACAAGTCAGAACATGTAGGACAGGCCAAGTAATCGACTTTTGTTACGTGCCTCCCCCCCCCCCACTCCATCTTGCCCCAACACACACAAATTTACCCATCGTTGATAACTGCGTCAATACGTTTACCCTGGGTAATCTCAATGATGCATTCATGCTTGGATTTCCATAGGTTCTGAAAGGTTGGCATGAAGTTTCCATGAAAGTCAGATTTTGGGAGAATAAACAATGGAATCAAATCTTGGCGCGTGTTTACCTTGCTGGGCTGGGATTCATAAAACGATAACCGAGCAAATCTGTGATTGCTAGCCTTATTGCTTATCCTATAGACTACGTTATGATGAGAGACGCAGGATGTGAAAGTTAGCTCCCTGGTCTGATTTCGCCTGGTTATGCGATCATGGATCCTAGCCCTGGACTAGGCTTGGAGCTAAAGCACCAATGCTCTTCACAAATTCACATCCAGTCATTTCACTTGTTCCGAAATATTTTTTCAAGTTTTTTTTTGGATTTCCACTCTCGCTGTTTTTTTTTTGTCTTTACTTTATTACCTTGGCAAGAAGAAAATCTGCTCTTCCGTGGGAAATCACGAATTTCCAGCCAAATTGATGTTCTTGCAGGTCCACAACCCACGATGCGGCTGCAACCACGCCTACAAGCACTGCTGTGGTCACTACGTACAGGTGAGTGATGGCGGCTCTGCAACAGCTGTACTTCGTGCTAAACCGTGCAAACATTGCAGTGTTTTCGTGGCGGCCGCGCGTTTTTGTATCCTAATCTCATCATATCCTGGCCTTGTTTGATTGATTGCCAACTTCCGGCGCGATCGGCTCGCATTTTTTCTGCGGCTGCGGCGGCCCCAGTCCGATAAACTGCCGTTTACTGTCGCGCGTCTCCTGTTCGGCGTGACGGAGGCTGCCGGTTGAGGAGCGTTTCATTGAGCACTTTTTGTTGTCCATGAAGGTCCTGGATGTCCTTGGTGGATGTGGGGACCGGGGCGGAAAGGTCAGCGGATTGCACAGGAAGTTAGCAAATTCCACAAAGTGCAGTCAGCCGTCGTCACTGATGACGGAAATGCGCGATCAGATCGATCGACGCAAATGACTGATTGCGGGAAGAGCCGCACCGCCGCTGCGAAAACCCGCGCCCGGATAACCCTAACCCTGCAAAAAGTCGACTGTTTCAGGTGGTATGGGCCAAGACGAACCTGGTCGGCTGCGGCTTCGCCAGATGTCGCGACGTGCAGGGCCTGTTCGGACGAGGGCACCGGAACGTCTTCGTCTGTCACTACAACCCGCAAGGAAACACGGTATTCGTCACTGGATCAGGACAGCTTTATGCGGTTGGTAGCCCCTCGTGTTCGTCAGACTTAACCACCTAGACCCTAGTGCTTGTCTCGCTTCTGCCTCACAGTCGGTTTGCCGTGAAATCCACTAATCGACTGCAGCTAATCTAGTTGTCGTACAGTAATCCTCACAAGCACTAGCACTAGAGCATGTTCTGGGTACTGTAGCGCCACAGAGCGCTACAGTATCCCCACTGTGGCACCGTGTTGACGTAACCTGACAGAGCGCCGTTGCAGGTGCCGGCGTTCACCTGGGCCCCCGGCAACAAAGGACGCTGCTCGGACTGCCCGCCGTCGGCGCCCGCCTGCTTCCAAGGACTCTGCTACATGCCCACCGAACAACAGTACAGTACCCAAAATGTGACTGAACCGAGCGCTGACGTGCTCTGATGCTCTACCGTATTCAGTGCTCCACGACGACACCAGCTGTGATACTCACTTACGTCTCTGCCCTCCGGGAAGAGATTCGGGTCGGCGACCGCCAGCCTGCTCCGCCTGCCGCGACGCGACGCGACGCGCTGACCACCGCCACTACACCACACACACGCAACATTACGCCACCACACGCCCAACTGCCTCCCTTTAGGGGTTACGTAACGTAATTTAACTGCTTATTTACCATCTAATTTATTAGAGACGCGCCAGTCATGTTCATGCGGGTTCGACGACGAATCGTCGATGATGAGATGTGCTTGTAAATGAATAAATATTATTTTTGCAAGAAAAATTGGTGTTGTGCAGAGGATTACTGTAGCATTCTTCACAAAGAGATCTATGCATAAACTAGTGGCTAGAAACATATCGTTTGAGATTGGCAATTCCGGTTGTTCATAGCTGAGGTGGCAGCGGAGCTGAGAGAAGTTGAGAAAATGGGCGGGGTCGAGGTCACTTCCGCAAATAATAATCTTCAAAAAATTGGATTTCATCCGGGGAAACATACGCTAATTTCGCCAAAATAGGCTATTTCGCTAAAGAATTGTTTAAAAAAAACCAAATGTAAAAAATATTTCAGGGGATTACAGCACTAATAGAAAAAAAAATTAAAAATTGTAATTTCTTTTGGGCAAAGTAGGGAGGGAAGGGATGGAGTTCAGGGTCAAGTGCGTGTTAATAAATTATCAGGAAGGGGTCGTCTTTTTGGCGGCTAAAGGGGGGGGGGGGGGGGG
>JARK01001601.1:166707-177593 GCA_000688135.1 Ancylostoma ceylanicum
AGCGCGGGGGGTGGGGTCGTATGGGGTCGGCTTTTTACCACTGCCATTTGACCCTGGTGGAGTTATGATCCTCTGGCAGTTGTTACACCCACAGCAAGTACGGAATATCCAGAAGAAGCGATTCGTGGACACACTTGTCTGAACCTTTCGAATACCTTGCACTTCCTCTTCTGACCTTCACGGGCAATGCTCCCAAAAAAATGCTTTGTTATCTTCGTGGCAACGGGGAAGTTCGCATGAAAACTTAGTCATCTACCAAAGTGGAACAAAAAAACCAATGAAGAAGAAGAACCGGTCTAAAAAGACGTTGCGGGGCATTCTCTACTGGGGATCTATCGCAGGCAGGAATAAGGAACTATTCCGGATTACAGGGAGGATTTGCTACAGGCTAGAAGAGAGCGGCTCACAAAAGTGCTTTGAAATGGGAGAAACCTGCCAACCCATCCGGAAGATGACCGGAAAACCCTTGTTTTTTGAAAAACTGCAAAAAAAAAGCCAGGAGTTCAGAAACAAATGAATTTTTTGCAATTTATGCATTTTGGTCAGATGTGAAAAACAAACATTGAAAAAAATATGGTGACCAATGTGTTTGTCTTCTAAACTACATGTGAATATCTTTGTTTAACAAAAAATTTGAATAAACCTGGATCACTGGTTATATTAACCAGGAATGGCATCCTCAGAAGACGAACAGAGTGTAATTTCCTAGAAATCGTAAGTATATAGTAAAGTTAAGTATAGCTGAATTGTCCAGAAAGCATGATGAAAGTCGTTTTCCCATATTTGGAATTCTGACATTGTTTTAAGGTGATAACAGAAATATCATATCCATTGAAGTATCCGTGGGATTCCTAAGTAACAGCCAAACAATCAAGTCATCAGCCTTTAGGAGGATTTGCTTCTATTGCTAATCAAGGTCTTTTTTGTTGAAATTGCACCAGGAGATTTTCTATTGACGAGAAACTTCTGAAATCGCCTGATATTCTTAGGTATAGTCGCGGTCGTCCTGATCCAGTGCTGGTTCCTTCGCTGAGGCCGCCTCGCAACCGCAGGGCAGCACTCTTGTAAAGCGCCCTGCTGCGCTGACTCGCTGGTGTTCTCACGTCCTGACACGTTCTACCATAGTTTTAACAAGTTTGGACGGAAAGCGAAGGTCAAAACTAGTCAAAACACGCGTTATGCGCGCCAGAACATGTCAAAACCGATGGATTACTGCAATGAAACCGTGCTGCTGCGGTGGTGCTGAACGGCTGCGAGGAGGTGTCAGCGAAGAGACCAGCACTGAATCAGAATGACCACGAGTATAACTTCGCAGGAATTCTAGCTATTCAGACTTTTATTAGAGGGCTTGCACGTATCCAACATATCCAGGATATAAAACGATATCCAGAATATAACCTCACAATAAAGTTCTGGAGTTTTTCCGGAAAAATGATAGAGTTATAAATGTAGACCCTTACTCAGCGTGAACCATACTATATGTAATTAAAACTAGCATATTTCGCCTCAAAAACGCGTTCTATTCATTTGTTGCGAATTTGTTCAAGAAATAGTGCCTTCTTCCTCGTCTTTCAATACCTCCATTTATTTTTTCCTCTCGGGACTTTGACGCTCAGCTTAATACATAAATAATTGAATAAATAAGTAGATGAATAAATAAATAAATAAATAAATAAATAAATAAATAAATAAATAAATAAATAAGTAAATAAGTAAATAAATAAGTAGATAAATAAATAAATAAATAAATAAATAAATAAGTAAACGCATGACTAGTTGAAAGCAAGCTCACACGAAATGAAGTTCTTAGCTATGCCTAAAGAGAGTGTCCCTGCCCAAGTTCGATTCCAAGCACTGGGTATCAGAAGAATCTATGGGCGATCCTGCTTGCAAGGGTGTACAGTGCGCGTCCGTGGCGTGGCCTTTCTACGTCCTCGAAAAGCACGTGACGCGCCGCGTCGCTCAAGCAGGAAACCTCTCCGGGACAACGAACTAGGGGGTCTTCTTGATAGTCAGGTAGTTTTTCTACTAGTTAAGATCGAATGTGATGAACTGCTGTCAAGAAAACCCAGATTTGCCACTGCGGTGACAATTCCAACGTCAGCAACGCTGTCGCGCCGCGTGCTTTTTGAGGCCACGGAAAGACCAGCGCCGTCGACGTCCACTGTACGTCTCCCAACTCAAAAGCGTCAAAAACCCAATAACTGAATCGTCTCATTTTGTGCAGTTGGCGTGCAGTCGGCGCATTGATGGCTCGTCCATGGAGTTACGGCACGGTCGATCGATGCCACTCCATGCCACTCCACGCTGCGTGCCGGTGTGGAGTGGCATGGAGTGGCATCGATCGATTGCGGCGCAACTCCGCGAGCGAGCAAACGATGCGCAGGCCGCTCATCTTAAAAATGAATCGGTTCAGGAAGGGGTTTTCTGCACTCTTCAGTTAAAATACGCACACATTGGAATCAGCACCTTCTCTAAATTCTTCTGATACCCAGCGCCCAAAATCGAACCTGAGCTGGGACACTGCCTTTAGCCCACTAAGCAGTATTTTCTCGAATTAAAGCTGATCTTTCCACTTTCTCCTTCAAAATTACGACTTCTCCGCCGGAAATTCCTTAATTCCACTCAACATTCCATCAAAAGTGTCCTTAATTCACTTGATTCCCCTTCATCTTGGAAATACGAGAGCGCAGAAATCAAATAGCAGGTCCTTTGGAATTTAGAGCGTTCACCGGTAGTTAATCACTGTGCTCTCCTCTCGATCTATGAATCATGCTCGAGACGGCGGCAGAGTGCAAAAAAATTTCCGGAAGAATTACGCACAGAAATCAAGGACGATAGGGGAATTCTACGGCTGTGGGTTCTAAGAGATCGCTAACTGGATGGATTTTGATTTTCTTTGGCCAATTCTTTCTTTCTTTGACTATATTAACTAATGGGTTGAATGCGATTATTGCTAAGTACGTATGAACAACACATCTATGACCGTGTGGTACTGAAGAAGAGGTTAGGTGGTTATTTTTTCCGGCAGTGCAGAGCTAACATAGATTGCGCGCGACGCGGCACACCCTGACGGTGCACGGCACTCTGGCTGTCTGCTGCACTCCACGATCGATACTCGCTCCCTCGCTCTCTACACAGAGCTAGCCGCGCCGCGCCAAAGTGTGATGCGTCCTGCAAGTAGGAAGTCCATATATATGAGCTGGAATTCCTTTAGTTAATCCGACCCTGCGAATAATGTTTGACTGCTGAGTAAACAACAATTTTGTTAAAGTAAATCTAGCTAAAATCGATTGATTGATGTAATCGAAAGAAAAAAGTAGGGATAGGGCTTTAGTAGGTGATTCACGAAAATTTCAAAGACAATAAGAAAAGGGCCACAAATTCCTTGCAAAATCAAGAATATTAAACGAATTTTCGTTCTATTGTGGAGATATCGCTTGAGTAAAAGTAAGTAAATGGACAACTGAGAAAAAATAGAAAGCAGCAAGGTGTGAATCCGAAAGAGAAGGAAATATTTATTTGCCTTTCTGGGAATAAGCCTGTAGTCTTGGCTATAGCAATGGCTGCCCCTTTTAGAAGCAAAGTTGAAGAATATACGACAAAGAAAAGATGCAAAACATAGAAGAGGCAGAAAAAATGAAAAAAAAACGCAGGGAAGAGTGCGACGTGAGAAAGAGGCGAAACGAAAAGTGGACGGCGATCGACTGATCAGTTTCTCGAACATTCTGCGGCTGCAGCGGCAGATTTTTGATCTCCTGTTCAATAAGACATTTCTGCCTCTTCCCCACACCAAATTCACATTTTCAAGAAACCAGCAAACGATATCCAGCAACTCGGAAGTATATACAGCTCTACTGTAGAGAGTCGAGCTATGCTTTGAATTGATTCCACAAATCCTAGTAATTCAATAGAATCACAGATCGGAAGATCAAATCAGAGATCGATCTGAGCAGACTTTGAGGTCGTAAACCCACATCGCGTGCGGCACTAGTTTTTTCGTCATAAAATCGGTTCCTGGCTATGGATAAAACTGTTCCTTGATATGTTCCTCGTTTGTTTTCCGGTTCTCACTAAAACTAATGTTCTTACTGTACTGGTCCAGCAGTACTTGTCTAGCAGTACTTGAAAACTGTCACCATGAGAAAGTCGTTTTTTATTATTTTTTTTAGACTTGAATATTCCTTGAAAGTTTCGGATGAGATTCCTATATCGAATTTTTCAACATTTCTGGAAGAGGCTTAGGAACTCGGGTTTCCTATAAGTTATTTTTCACATAATTTTCTATAATGTTCGAACTCTATGTATTCTAATATTATATATAGTCCGAGGTTTGGTTGCTTTGAATATTAGAAACCTTAGCAGGGTATTTTTCCAGTTGCTGCCATCCTTCAGCAATTCCTGCCAAAAGGACGAAAGCTTCAGCAGCAATTGAGGGAAGAATGGCAGCAAGTAAAAGAAGATGCTGCTAGGTCTTGTATTCGCGCTGCCTTTCTAGCCCACATCAGAGAATGTACAGTCCTTCTCGAAGAGCTAGACGGATTCAGTGATTCTCTGCAGAATCGCGGCCGGATACGGACGAGCGTAGGGGAGAGAGTGTGTCCCAAGTGTTAGAGTCGAGTAGGTCCCGCCGCGATTTTGCAGCCGCGTCGCTATGAAACGCGCAATCCGTCTATCTTTTTGAGACTTTAATCTGAACACCTTGATTGCATCTAAATAAGCACATGAATAAATATATACAAATATTCCATATTTCTATACCCTTCTCTAAGCAAAACAGGCTTTCTAGAGTTCTCTGTGTGAAATTTCTTAAGGGATCTGAAACCTCGACCTCCCTTACCCTAGTGGAAAATTACGCTGAGCTCTATGAGAACCTCTCTGGCGTTTTTCTAATTCTTTGGGACTATATCGTTGAAGATTGTTTCCATACCCAAAAAAATCCGGAAAAATAACTTACTCTGAGGAATTATTGGATCTCTTCGGCTCGGTTTACTTCCTTCAATTCTCTATCTTACGTGAACCCTAAATGAATTTTGAAGAAGTTGATTGAATTACGTTCCTCAACATGTTTTAAGAGAAAAAAGACCGAAACCGGCTGAATTTCAACCAACAAAGACTCGCATTGTTCCACAAGTAGGTCGTTCCAGTGATACAGCTGATGCAACATTAGACGAATTATTCGACTCAAAGTAGTTGCGTTCCTTAGTGAGAGGAAAATTTCTTTTGCTAGAGGTCAGCTACGATTCAGAGACCCTTCCAGAAGACGGTTGTGAACTAAATGGGCTGATATAGCGCTCTATAGCGATATAGCAAGAGCAAAGGTTTCGCTGCAAACAAAGATAATTAATCAGGCTCGCCAGGAATTTGCAACTTGGCCTGGTTGAGGGGGTTTCCTTCGGCTGAAATCCATATCCGATAGCTGATAAGATAACTACGAAGGTTTTGTGATGGATAAGGTGCGAGATGTCGCGGCCGATCGGCGTTGTTCGTTTCGCCATCGCTCTTCCTGTCTCTAGCGCGGCGCCGCTCCTCTTCCGCACTTCTTAACGTCATCTCCCTAACAAATGACTCTTGAACGTCGAGCGGCCCGCGCGCGGGCTGGCCGCTCGCCTGCGGACGGCTGGCTGCCAGCCGGTCTGCGGCGGCCATCGCTACCGACGCCGCACGGCATCGGTCGCCTTTTCACAGAGAAAAACCTGAAATCGCATCCGTTTTGCGTTCGACCTTGCATCTGCAAGTTAATGCGTTCTCTTTGCGATCCCTCGCAAACACACATACGCACACGCACGCAATAGTACAACGTCCACGAGACCCTCTAAATCACCGGATGTCAATCTGTAGACGGATGTCGTCTACACGGCATTAACACAGGCGAGATGAGCAAAGTTCTAGTAAGAAAGTGTTACGAATAGCGAACAGGAAATAAAGGCATCGATTCGTGGAAAAAATCTTTAAAAATTGCCCTGAAGGGCATCGGATTCCTTCTAATGATAGCGAATTCCCAGACCAGCATGGATTTTGAAACGACTCCCAGTAAATTGGAAAAAGTACGCCATAGATGGAGGTGTATGGTGCAAAATACACCAGAAATAAATATACGCATTAATTGACGCCTACTTTGCCAGTGAACCATTTTTGCTCCACAGAATACCGCCCATCTGGCCGTACTACCTACACGACGCGGCAGACAGGTTGTAGCCGGTATTGACGTTTTGGTCACGTCTATTGCCACGCTGTCCAAAGCATCTCGGAATGAATACGAAGTTACGAAGGAAAATGGTGGGACGCATGCAAGACAACAATGCCGGCACGCTTATGATGCGCCGCGTAGGTGACGCGTCGCGGCAGACCAGATGAGCATTATTCTGTGATGCAAAAAGTATTAAGTATTACCTGGAACTGTCAGTGTACGGTGGCACCCACGTGAACATGTGAGGAATCGCCATTCTGCTGATTATTCACCAGAAAATCCTCATATCTTGTCAAATTTATTGATTTTTACAAATTTACATCGCTTGTAACGTTCATCTGCGTTTTGTCCTTTCCACCCTCCTTCGGTTCCCATTTTTCTTCGAAATGACTGAATTCCATCCGCAGTGCTGTCATTAGCTTTAGACAGGCTCTGGGGAGAGCCTGCAGATGAGATCCTGGTGGGAAGGAGCTGTCGACAGAGCTACGACGTCACGACAGCCATTCATGGACACGCTGAATTCCAGAAATTGTGGATATTCACAAAATTCATGAGAAACTTCAAAAATCCTACCTGGTGTGAAACGGGAAATTCATTATTCGAACGGCTGTCAGCGCTTCCTGAAGAGTTGGGAAGAAATGGCCGCGTGGCACATGCGCAAAGAACCGGCTAATTTCCAGGAAATCACGGACTCTTGCTGGAAATTGAGGGAAATATGTGCAGTGGATCTCTGGAGGTGTCGCTGCACTCACCATGGGTGCCTGCGAACAGGAGCTTGATGTGGTCAGCTCGAAGTTCGGCGTAGATCTGAAGAAAAACTGAGAAATTAAGGACTTCACAGTGGTTTTCAAGTGTCCACGCCAACTGAGAACTCGGTTACATCTTTCCCATGTGAACAAAGTTATTTTTACTCAAAGGCAAAGCCCGGGCAAAATTTCAGGATTGCTACTGAATTTTTCAGGATTGCTACTGAATTTGCCGACTGCGGCGACGTCTTGGACGGAAACAATTGAAAAATTCCCGAAAAAGTCCCACAATGAACGGTTCTCACCGACTAATTTTGGTATGGCGTTTGCACTTTTACAGCGTCCGTGCTTTCAAATAACGTTATACGGCGCGCCCAACGTGTTGTCTATTGTAGCGTCGTAGGAAAAAATTCAATTTATCCATATGGATCATCCATCGTTGTTCATTATGCACACGTGCACCCTTTATGAACTGGAGCATTTTTTACGGCTACCCTAACACTCTGACGTTTTCTCCCATATAGGCTGCCGCTATACTCCTCGAGGAGTATAGCGGTTTCGGTCGCCGCTGTCGTCGACAACGGCGACTGACGGTCGCTGCCGTGGCCGCTGTCGTCGACAACAGCGACCGACCGTCGCCGCTGTCGTCGACACGCCGTCGTCGATCCTGATCGACGACAGCGACAACGACCGCGGCGGCCAAGGTGGGTTTTTCATTTTGAAGTGCTTCCATGTATTTGTGTTGCTATTCTGCTATCGTGATTACATTTATTTGTTTATATATTGTTGTGCATTGTGCTATTTCCTTTGCGATTGTCCCTACTTTGTCTTGTCAACGTGTCGTTCAATTTCTTCCACATTTCAATTGCTGCCAAGTTTCCTACTTTAGGTCTCGCCCGGAATCCGACACCGTACAAAGGTAAAGGCTGCCGAGCAGAAGCACTTTTTTTTAAACATCAGAACGTGAAAAAATGTTCTGTTAAAACATGCCAAGAGGGATTATTTGATGCTGAACACGAATATCATGTATATTCTGTGCCAAAACTCCCATTTTCATAGGGTTACGGCAGGTATACCGTATATACGATGCCTCCCAAAATATCCTTAGGTTCCGTAGGCCTATTTTAGAGAATGGTAACGATTACCGACTTCGTTTTATATACCCCTCTTGTTTTCTTGCCGCAATCAACGCTTCCTATCAAATTCCTGCAGTAGTCCTACCGTAGGCAATCCTACAAGAACGGGCTTACAATGCAAAACGAGTATGGAAGTTGTGATCACCATATTCACCAGATCCTCTGGGAAAAATTCTAGGAGATTCCATGAGGTACCGCACAACAACTATACATAAATGGCACACTAACTATACAAAAATGGGATTACGACACAAAAACTGGGTTCAGAAATTGCGCAAATGAATGCTATATTCGTGTTCAGCACCTCAAATAACCTCTCTGGACATGTCTTAGCGGAACATTTTTCGCTTTTGAAGTTCCATAATGGAAGTGCTATTCCTCGTTTGAGAAAATCCCACTCTTGCTTAATATCGGCGGTGTTTCCCTTTCTACGGTGTTGGAGTCAGGGCGATATCTAAATTGAAAAAAAAAAACATGGCAGTTATGGAAATCTGGAAAAATATTGAGCGACAGGTGCGCAAAAAGTAGAGACAATCCCAGAGGAAAAGGCGTCACACACGAAAACACAAGCAAATAAATGTAATCACAATACTAGAACAACAAAATAAGTAAATAAAAGCACTCAAAAAGTGAAAACCCTACCTTTGTCGCCGCGGTCGTCGCCGCTGTCGTCGATCGGGATCGACGACGGCGTGTCGACGACAGCGGCGACGGTCGGTCGCCGTTGTCGACGACAGCGGCGACGGTGGTCGCTGTTGTCGACGACAGCGGCGACGGCGGCGACCCACGCCAGCGACGCGCCGCCCACAATCAATATGCACAACAGCGGGAAACGGACCATTTGGACCCTAGCAATTAGGGCGGGGTCAGCGGCTGCCCGCGAGGGCGCCGTAATTGGTCGGCTGTTTCCAGCCGTATGCTGCGGAGCGGTTGCTGCGTTGCGGTCGAGGTGGTGAGGCGCGGCGACGCCGCGAAAATCTGTGCGAGTTTCTACTGCCAGCCTGTCATGCCGCCTAGAACCGAACGCGCTCGAGGCTGCTATAGAGCAGGACTGTAAACTCGCTCAAGACGTTTCCGTGCATCGTACAAGCTGAAAATTAGCACCTGAGGGTTAATCGACGTGCTGAACACGGATTTCATATCCGTTTTTCACCATATCATCTTGTATGGCTACAGCAGCACGAGTGTGGTCATAAATAAGATTGTATTATTAGGAATAAAAAATTATTATCGGTGATACTTCTCAGAATCTTATGAAGCATTGATTTTTCGACACAACAATTGATTATTAGTTTGATTTCATTCTTTTTAACTACGGTGACTTTGATTTTTTTTATTTTATGCCACTGGCGTTGGTGTACTACATATATTGGTTTTTTTATATTACTATCTAAATCTCACCCCTAGTACTGGCATCTATAAATTCTGGGAATCAAGCTGGAAACACGCAGCTTTTAAATGGATTATTAATGCACTTTCGGAAAGCCTCTACTGTTATTTCAATTAGGATATTTTCGACTTCCTCCTTTGGTTCCTCATTTGCTACCTGCTAACCACAAAATAATAGCTGCAACTTCCTCCACCTTCATAGCCAAATAAATAATATTTAAATCTTTTGTTGATTTCGTTGCGCTATTGTAACCGTTCTCAGGATGACCTGCGCTAATGACATCACCTACAAACACTTCGTCGGCCTAAGGGCATGCCTTCTTGTTTCGCGAAGCTCCTCCGGGCTAATGTGCTAGCCGTCGCATGAATGAGGTCGCATACACGCATAGCGGTAACTTCAAGAAAATGTCTTTTTTCAAACAGCACAACAGCTCTGCACAGCTATATGACCATGGAGAAAACCGAGATCATCATGAGCAAGAACACATCTTTGCAAAGTATCACAGGATTCTGAAAATTACAATTACTACAGTCTGCCTATTTCTAGCTGCGCAGGATGGAGACATTGTGCAAAATGGATGTGAAATTCTTGTTCAGCACGTCAAATAACCCCAAAATGCGAATTTCCAGCCACTTGCTGACTAGATCTAGGAGAACTCGTCCACATTTCCTCGCGCTCCCGCCCCTGTGGCGGCAGCGCACGCATCGCAGCCGTGCCGCGCCTCCGCCCTGTAATTACTGTAAGGTTACTGTAGGGTCCAAATGGTCACGCAGCCCACAACGGCCAGTGTCGCCGCGGCGCGGCGACCGAAACCCTATACTCCTCGAGGAGTATAGCGGCAGCTTAATTAATATTTTTGATTCCAAGACTTCCTCCACCAGGCAGTCAAAATGTAGATGAGACTGTGGCGCGGCGTGCACAATGATGAACTGAAATTCATTTTGGACCTTCTCCAAAGTTTCAGAAGAGAGTCCAAATTCCTGTGTGGCTTTAGGAGGGCCATAGCTCGCAGAATTTAGAAACCATTTCAGAATCTCTCATAAAAGATGTAGGGCCTTGATAAGCGGATGTTCATCTCCACCATTTCATCCTTCTATAAATCCCAAATTAGCACGTATAGATTAGGAAAGAGCAAACCAACAGATCCATAACAGAAAACGGTGGTGAAATAGCTCTCAAATAAATGAATATATCTGTCGTAGCGCGATTTCCGTGTTTGGTTGCAAAAATTTTGACTACTGCTAAAAGCGAAGCTAGCAGTGAGCTTAGAAGTGTCCTACCGATCTTCCAAATTTTCCAGAAATTTTTCTTGGTTTCATTTTCTTGGTAGTTTTCCTTGGTTTAGAGGGCTTCTACCTCTTACAGGAGTATGGAGTCTCTCACAAATAGATGGAGAAGTGGTGGGAAGGGGGGGGGGGGGGGGG
>JARK01001601.1:198056-219491 GCA_000688135.1 Ancylostoma ceylanicum
CAATTGTTGCACTGGGCCACAGTTTTATCCGGGCCTCAGCCGGCCAGACAAGCCCCGCAGAGCTCGTCTAGTCTCCGCCAGAGCGGAGACACGACTGAACTCTGACACTCAACGACCGGCTTATATACACCTCTCAGGAGGCGGGACATCACGTGGCAATCAAGGGGATGAACGCAGGACATAAGGGGGGTAGAACGTAGGTCCAACGGAACCGTGGTTGACCGGGCAGCAAGCTGCCCACTTAACGCAGCCGAAACACATTGTTTGCTGCTCTCAAAACTGTTAACGCAGCAATTCTTGATCATGCAACAATGTCCGCCTTCCATTTCCTGGGGGCGTGGCTCAGCAGGTTCTGCTGCGTTTGCCTTGCCCAATTCCCAGAGTAGTTGCGTAGAAGACCGCCATCACCTTCGAAGTGTGGCAAAGCTGCGCTTCGTGTGGACGATAACGCTTGGTTCGATTTTCTGCAAGTCTATTGCGAATCGATTATTCCCGAGTTCATCTGGCCCAAAGGCGAGCGGAGCGGCGCTCTCGCTTGGGAATTCTTTCAAGTTCATTTGGCCCAAAGGTAAAGTGGACACGGGTTTGAGACACAGCGCTCTGGCGAGTCCGGCTGGCTCAAAGGTAAAGTGGGACACGGATCCGAGAGAAAGCGATACGAAGCGGCGCTCTGGCTGAGGATTTTTTTACTGCTTGAACTCATGAAAAAGAGAACAAGAAGGCTTAAGGTTGGCTCCACTGATTCATCGGAGAATTTTCGGTGTTTGCTCCTGTCCCCGTAGAGTTTAGCAATTTGTTGAAACCCAGCGTTAATATCTTCTCAAGTGGATGTTCTTACAAGAACTGAAAACTTTTGGTGTCTAGGAACGGAAATGAAGAATTGAGAGCCCTTATCGTAGGACATCTCCGAACCACGCAGTGGTCCTTTTTTGAGAATATTTGCTGGGTACCTCAGAATTTATTCAACGTCTTAACTAGCAATCCAACCCTGGTGGTATAGAAAATCCTAGTCCTACACACGTGGATGCTCAAGTTACTAGAGTATTTCACGAAACATTGTGCTGGGGGAAAATATGAGAGTTCCTTTCAAATTCGTCACCTTTGCGCTGAGCTCAATGGGTCAACAAGTAATGTGGTTAGTGGGTTCTAGACAAAGTCTAGCCAAAGCAGAGTCTAGGGCGTCGTCTTCTGGAGTTCCCTAGTAATAGCGTCCGTGACAATGACGAAGAGAAGCGGTAAGAGAGCTGGTCCTTGATGTACTCCTACAAAGATGGGGAATTCAGCCGACGTAGGGAATCCTTATTCACTCGATAAGTTGCTCAGGAATGTATATCCAAGACAGAGCGCCGCTTCACGGCGCTCTGGCTGGGTTATACATAAGAGCTACGACAGCTTTTATACGTGCTACCTCACAGTGTTAATTGGGTGATATGATCGTGTTGCTGCAAAAGATAAACGAAAGAGATTAGGACAAGGATAAAATTCAGTTAAAATACTTTGATTGCAAGAACATGTTGTTAGAGTAAACAATATATAGTAGTAATGTATAAAAAAAACAAGTAAATGCGAAATCTGACGCAGTTCTTATGCCTCGTTCTGTGTATGTCCAGTGCGTTGGTAACAGAACTCGAGACTTCAAGAAGTTTTTACGGCTTTATTCTTGTTTTTCCATTGGCTTTCACCATCATTTTTTCAACTACTGCCATTGCGTCATCTAGAAGAATTTTCGCGATTTATTCTAAGAGATCATTGATTTTTTCCACTTTCAGCCCTTACTGTCACGTAGCATTACACGAAGAAAGTGGCCTAGTACATGGATCAGTCGTAAAAACTGAGTTAGTTTCCATTTTATACTTGCAAAGGCTTCGTTAGCGTCGAAGCAACGTTGAGTTCCAATGTTTTGGGGAACGCCGGTAGCGCCGCCGCTGCGAGGGATGAAAAATCCTTTATTATCCATGTTATCCATGCCGCGGAAACGCCGCCGGCGTCTGCTCAACCATCGACTACTATAGTGTCAAAACTCTGAAGTTTACTTATAAGCTCCTCTTGAAGTCGGGGTGTCGGCACAGACACCCTTTCCGCTCGAATTTTCGCTTCCAAGTCAACCATGTGGTTGTTCTTAGCAGCTCACGCAGACTTCAGTTCTGTACAAATCTCGAGAACGATTTCTGAGTTGAGACATTGCCTTTAAGGGTCCTCCTATTGCAGGTTACTGGTGTTCACTTGACACAGTAACAGCAGACATAGTACGACTTATATACAGTGGACGTCAATGGCGGTGACCCGTCTGCGGCCTCAAACAAAACGCAGCGCGACCGCGTCGCTCGAGCGAGAACCCTCTACGGGACGTCAAATTATGGAATTTTCTTGATAGTCTGTTAGTTTTCTTATTAGTTATCATCAAATATGATGAACAACTATCAAGAAAACCCAGATAAGCCACTGCGGCGACCATTCTAGCGTGAGCGGTGCGGTCGCGCCGCGTGCTTTGCGAGGCCGCAGACGGGTCACCGCCATTGACGCCCACTATACCTCCAGTTCCTTCAAGTAGTATTCGTAGCAAACTCGCATACATATGTAGTGATTAGCTCGAAGTGACAAAATGTAATACCTATATGGAACGGATTTTCGGTATTGAGTCAGGGAAAGTTTTAAAAAATCGTACAACATGTTGATAATAGCAGAAGCAGATCTAAACAACACGCATAATAGTACGAAATTATAGTCAACCTCTGAACGCAGGAGATTTCTAAATGAGATAGAGATTTTCAAAACATTATCCCTTGGAGTAAAATTTACCGATAAAGATTATCTGCTACAGTTGATTTAGCCCGAACGCTGACTTATCCGGATACTACAAAGTGGCGAGTGGACCTAAGCAAACTCCTTATATTATTACGGGAACAATGATGGGATCATCCCAGAAAAGTGCGGGGAAACGCTCGAGGATTTATCTCAATTTGAAGGAAGAAAAAGAGTCGGATGAAGTATGCTGCCCCGATGCAGAGACGATGTTAAGCTTCGTTGAAGAAGATGACTGGTGAGGAATTGCACGTTTCACTCATTCCACGCTGTGAATATTAGGTGGCTATAAGTGCATTCTTCAATTTCAAAAGCAGTATCACCAGTGAATCACAAAAAATCACCTAATCAACGTATATTCAGTGCTGTCCAAAAAGAAGTCAATCTTAAAACTTCTGTTCATAACTTCTTTTTAAGTAAGCTTTAAATTTCTGTTTCTGAGGGACAATGCAGCTACTCAATGCTCATAATCTATGAGCATCCTCACAGCGTCCACCAGTTTCTATGAAAGGATAGAGGATAAAGTGTTCCGCATTAATCAATCCTGTTTGTGGGATGCGCCACTCATTCGACTTCATCCGAGCATCGTAAGAGTATCCCCAGACTTCGCCAGTTCAAAATGAATCAAAATGAACCGGCGATAGAAGAGATAAGGACCGTGGAAATGGTACGCATCGATTGCCACGTGGATCGCCTGAAACGCTGCCAAACGGAGCTCATCGCAGGTACTCTCGAGGATGTGCTCACACTAAAGTGGCGATTCGAGTGAAGGCGATAATGGAAAGGATGCCTATCGATCGCCGCGCGCCCTTGATTATCTTCCCTCTTTCGTGTGGGGTTTCCTCATTCACTTTATCCATGTGGCGACCGCCTGCGATCGTGGCGATCGCCACGACCACCGGCGAAGTCTGGGGATACTCTAAAGGCGTTGAACGCATATGTACCCTGTACAGTGACTTGCGGGGGCATCCGATGGAGCAAGTCAGTGCCTCATCCTCCCAGACCCCTCTGGTACCAATCTACCGACCTCCGGGGAACGGACGGCTTGGTTGGCCAGGGGACGTGTGCGTGCGCACCGAGCCTCTTACCATTGCGCCACACGCGCCCCGCCAATTTTTATAATATTTTTTTTCTGATCCAAAAAGGCATAATCCTAGATTTCATACTACTTGCATTCGACTACTGTGCGACTTCCAGTAGTGGACTTTTCACTAAAATCGAATTATTCGCTGCAAACAATTTCATACTCAACGAAATTCCACTTAATTCAGACGGAATACTGATATTGACATCATGACATGTTGAAATCTTTTTGAAGTTGACATCCTTCAGCACGTTCGGACTTTCAGGATTGCATCTATGGCTTTATTTAGAGTTGGATCTCGTTCTACATGATGCTATATCTCGAGTAGAGAAAGATTATTCGTGCTGCTGGAGCAGGATATCCAACTATTTTAAATACCCTACTCGAACGCGCTGTCACCAGCGTTGCACTTCCAGGGTTTTAAAATGTTCATTTTCATTTTGCTGGAGGAAGGAAAGTTCATTAGGGCATCCTTGCATTTCCTTCTGCGTGCCATACTTTACCCATTTCGAGACTTTATGGGAGCAATCGGTCTATGCTATATTCCGCAAACCAATACACATCATTGCAAGTAACAACATCGTCAGCATAGACCTATCCTCCCCTAAAATGAAAATGCAAACCTTGCAACACGCGAATTGTACCACTGGTGACCTCGTGTCCGGCAAGGATATCTTGGACCGCTAGGCACCCTGCAAGCTTTAGTGCAAACAATCTTTCACTGCTCGAGCTCAAGCATCATGCAGAACAAGATTCAGTTCAAAACAGTCCTGTAGATGCGACCACCTCGCCACCTGGTGGCAGCCTTGCGTTCTTCTCGATGGGGATTCCCATGCGGCGTTGACCGGTTTCCATGGAAGTTATTTCGCAAATGGATGCGTGCGTCTGACTAGTGTAAATTGTCCTTATACCCTGCGTATGACCTCATAATTACCAGATAGGGAATTTTGTTGCAGACAAACACATACGGGGAGGCGCTTTATTAAAACTAGCGCCCCTTCGGGACGCTAGGAAGTGGGGTGGGGCAGCCACTTGAGGTTCGTGAAGAAGCATTAACCCAAGAAATCTTTGGGAAATCAACAAAAAGAGCAGAACTAATTGTTAAATATGCTCAAATACGAAGTTCTCGTCATGATTTCTACTATTCTTGCCGCCCTGCTAAAGTTGGCCTTCCATTCTTCCTCTGGTGCTAGCCTTGCTTGACAAGTTTTCATTACACACAAGTTACTTCCCAGTGCATCAATATTTCCATCCGTTTTTAGTTGCGGCACTTCCTACAAGCGCACGAACCCGCCATGGGTAGCTACTCCCAGCTCTGCGCGGGAAAGTCCTTCAAAAGACAATGGCAGCTGTGAACTATCTCCTGTAACCAACACGCTGCTAATAATGACACGAAATCACTCAAATTGCGATTGCTGTAGGGATACTTCAGCTGACTCGAGAAGGGTTTGATTGGGAATCTCAAAAGAAGTAGGGGGTGTCGGTGTCGATAAATGAGAATGCGTACGAGTCTTGGGAGCAAAAATACGGTCATATGAAAATATGCACTGGAGCTACCTTCAAAATGCAGCGGACTGAATGTGTAGGACTAATACTACTCTAAACACTTTCATGTGGTAACGAAACCTGCCCACCCTCTTGGTAGACCGACCGCATGACGCTTTCCCCACAATTGGATCTCCACAGTCAGACCCGTAGCCTGGCGTTTTTCTCACTAGTCGGCCACAGCGGACCTATAGTTCATGAGGAACCAGTATCCTGGCGTGTCCTCCTTTCTACATCGGCGACCAATATCCTGATACTATCCTCACTGTTGGACCACGGTGGGAACCATCCTTCATCAGTGGGCTCGTCTTCTGGCGCTTTCCCCACTCCTCCATTGGCGGTCATGTACCCTGGCGCTTCCACTGCTGCTTGGCCAATGCGGTACCGTAGCCTGGCGTTTTCTCCACTGCTTGGGCAAGGCGGATCGATGTCATGCAGTTTTACTCACTACTTGGCCAAGGGGGACCTGACGTTTCCGCTACGGCTTGGTCAAGGCGGAGCCGTACCCTGGCGTTTTTCTCATTATTTCACCATAGCGAACTCATCCCCCATCGGAGCCAGTATCTCGGTTTTTCCTCGCTTCTACATCGGCGGTCCAGTATCCTGACGTTTCCACCATTCCTCGGCGAAGGCGGACCATATCACGCAAATCATATAAAAGGCTAGGACACCGGTGTGGTGTGGTAGAAAGGGGTAGAATGGAGATCTAGGAGAAGGTCAGGTGGTGGCAACGGGTCCAACGGTGGAGAAAGGTCGCGCTGGGTCCGATAACGCCAGAAGACGGGTTCAACGTTGTGCTAAGGGTGCGACGGCGTTTGTGATATGTGCTCCGGTGTCCAAACGTGGAGAAACGCTTGGTGTCCAAACGTGGAGAAACGAGAAGGATCCGTCTCTGCGACAAGGGTACGCCGGCGCCAGAAGTGGGAGGGGGAGACGGATCCACTTTTGTGATAAGGGTAAGCCGGCGCCCAAAGTGGGGGAGACAGATTCAACGTTGTGATAAGGGTAAGCCGGCGCCCAGAGTGGGGGGGGGGGGGGACGGATCCACCTTTGTGGTAAGGGTAAGCCGCCACCCAAAGTGGGGGAGACAGGTCCAACGTTGTGATAAGGGTACGCCGGCGCCTAAAGTTGGTGGAGACGGTTCCGGTGGTGTGGTAAGGGAAGGTCGGAACCAAGAGTGAGGATGGATGGGTCCACCGCTGTGATAAGGGTGCGCCGTGCTGTGCCATGTAAATGTGCCGAAAAAATTTGGATAGCGNGGGGGGGGGGGGGGAGACGGATCCACCTTTGTGGTAAGGGTAAGCCGCCACCCAAAGTGGGGGAGACAGGTCCAACGTTGTGATAAGGGTACGCCGGCGCCTAAAGTTGGTGGAGACGGTTCCGGTGGTGTGGTAAGGGAAGGTCGGAACCAAGAGTGAGGATGGATGGGTCCACCGCTGTGATAAGGGTGCGCCGTGCTGTGCCATGTAAATGTGCCGAAAAAATTTGGATAGCGCTGTGAGCCGGCCCATTTAAAATTTCTGGTTCATCCAGCATTCGCTCTCTTTCTATCTCACATACATGACCTGAATGTATATAGATTGTTTCCTCCCACGCTCTCCATCCATTCTGTTTCTGTCTGATTGGACTATCTCCTTCATTCTGTTTATATACACCAGAAGATAATTATCTCTCAATCGCTACAACAGCCAGCTTAACGTAGATCGTTTCAAAAGATTATTTGAACTTAATCAGTCACATCACCCTGGGCAAACAAATAGTAGAACAAACAGTATCACTTCGCGGAGATGGGAGCGGTTAAACGGCGGATTAGAGCGATTTTCAGGAGATCGTTGGGACTATACGCAGCATATAGATTGATATTTTCCTATTGATTCCCAGAAGATTTTCAGGGCTTCGTTTGCATATAATGTGAAGTATGCGAGCGAAGCGAGCTTTAGTAGAGGTGTGGAAGTTCGGCGTTAGCCGGACGGCCAGACTGGTACTCGTAAACGCGCTCTATAGTTTGTCCTTTGATGTCGATGAGCTCCTCCTCTACGTCAGTTGTGTTGTTCAGCTTCATCCACTTAGTCTTCTCGAAGTTTATCGTTAGGCCAATTTGCTTCGATGCTTTCGCTCGGTCTAAAGCCATATTTCTCAGTTCATGGCGATCATTAGATAACAGCACAATGTCGTCAGAGGTAGGGTAGGGGTTTCCCATGGATTCGGAATCCGCGATTGCAAAAATTCATCGTGTTCATTGCATAGTGTAAAGTGATGGTGAAAGGGAAAAAGGGGATTTCCCTGACGTACACCTCAGGATGTTCAGTTCAGCTTGGTATTTTTTTACAGCTGCACTTCTATTGGCGTACAACAGCTGTATGGCTTTGATCAGGTTATCATCGCATGATTCCAGCATTTGCCAGACTGCCGGCAGTTCCACGGTATAAGCGCTTTTTGGAAGTGAATGAAAGAAGCGTATGCAAGGATATTGAATTCCAATGACTTCTTTAGTAGCATGTTCAGCATGTCTATGCGATGGATAGTAGAAAAATTATTACGAAGCCCAGCTTATTATTGTGGTAGGACGGCAAGTTCGTCGGCGGTTTTCTCTAAGCGGGTGTTGATTGCCTCCGTGATGACCCTGTATAACGTTGACAGTAGTGAAATAGGCCTGTAATTGACAACGTTTGTTGGATTGACACTTTTGTACAGCAGTATTATTTCTGCAAACGCCAGCTTATCTGGAACCACTTTGGTTTCAAAGATTTTGTTGATGAAAGAACACACTGGGTTGGCAAGGATGGTACAGAGGGGTTGTAGTGAAGAAGATAGGACGCGATCTGAACGAGGAGACGATCGTGTTTTCCAGCTCTTCAGTGCTCCTTCTACTTCGCTGGGACGGATGCGGATACATATTGGGACTGACAGGGGTTGTTGTGGGCCGTGGGAGGAGTGGTAAAGGTTATCATATCATAGAAGGATTTCGCTGCTTTCATGTTCTGTCAATGGAATGGAGCAAAAGCTACGGGTGCAGTTGGTCGTCGAGCGTAGTAATGTACTAGGATGTCGGGAATACACAAGCTCCTTCCTTCCAGCACGGGATTCTCCTGACTGGACAGCCTTGCAAGAAATGGCGAGACGTCGGGTACAAAGATCTTCTTCCAGTGATCTTCGTACCATTCTGCAAAATTCAGCATATTCCACTGTGACGGTAGGGCAGATCAAACAGTGCCCACCAAGCGGGCGCGCCTGTAATTGAGCGGGAAACCTCTCGGTATGAGAGAAACCAAATTGATCCGAAGGTATTCCTGGAGTGAAATCTTCCCTCTTTCTCCTTGTCTGGATCCGCCCAACACCTCGCCCTCCCTCACGGAGTCCTCAGGAGCCCATTCTCTGTTTTACCCTTTTACATGTTGTTTCTTGTGATTGTGCCGCTAAACAATAAATCGTATTTTTTCCTTTGTATTCAAGTGTACGATAAAAATGTGACGACGATTGATTCATCTGAGGTTCTGTTCAACCCGGGTCCCTTTCAAATAACATGGAGGCCGAGACACAGAGAAAACAGATCTAGGTAATGAATTGCGCTCACGATCCTACCGAACACTCTCCAACACATGAAATAAACGACGAATTTTATTAACGATTCGACAATTTAGGAATGCGAACACGAAATCAAAGAACGAATAACAATAGGCTTCCGAGAGGTCCGTTCATGGGAGAGGGCGATGGTGTCGGGCGTATATCGAGAAACAAGAGAAAATCAACTCCTGGGATCAGATCTCATTTCCCCGCGCATTCATCCAAAAGTGGCGCGTCCTCTCCGTCCTCTCTCGTCGTCGAGCACAATAATGTTTTGAGGCGTCGGGCATACACAAGCTCCTTCCTTCCAGCACGAAATTGTCCTGACCGGACAACCTTGCAAAAGATGGCGAAATGTTGGGTACAAAGATCTTCTTCCAATGATCTTTGTATCCTAACTTCAGCATATCCTACTGCCTGAAATTTTGTCTTTTCTTCATACTGCAGGATACGATGAAGTTGAAGCGGTTGTCGTGTGCGTTCCAAGACGCGTGGTGGAAGGGGCTGGAATGAAGTTGCATGGTTTGTGGAGGAGTTGATTATTCTCGTTAAAGGCAGCACCCACGGAAAATTTCGTTGCGAACGTTCCGAAAGATTTGAAAAACCCAGGACTTGGGGAGTATATTCGCCACACAAGCCGCACTGGAAGCGTCCTTTTACCTACTTACAACAGGATCGCCTAGGTTTAGACGGACCTATCTATCAGCTGATTGTACGTGTTTTCCATGTTTCGTTTTCGCAGTTAGAGCACCGAAATCTTTTTGGAGCGCGGAAGAGATCGATTACCAGCTGATCTCCTTGTCAAACGTCACTCTTCTCGAAGGAAACCCCTCGTTATTCCTCCAGAACTGCGTAGGTTTCTCTCGCCTTTTCAATTTTTTTTGCTTCTAGTGGCTGCAGTCGTTTTCGGTAGATTTTCTCAGTAATTATGGTTATTTCACTTTTGTTAGCGCTAGTTTCTGGCGTATTTTCAATTTTCTTCCATTTTTCTCTCCTGGGGAATTCTACAATGTCTGGATTCTCAGATGACATCTTTTCTTATTGTTACTAAGTTTCCAATAATTATTTCTTTCGCTGCGGTTCAGAGAGGGGTGCATTTTATGAGAAATAGCTGATTTCGCAAAGATCCGCCTGGCGAAAAGGACTGCCTTATCGATCTTTTACTACCGGATCTCATCCATGGCTCACGAAACTCGGCCATATCTGTTGAACGCTACCTGATTATGGAGCTTCAAAAACAGTTTTTCCAACGTTAACGTGAAGTTTTGTGTTCAAGCAAGTGTTGAGCACCTTCGATACCTACGAAATATGCTCAGATCCTGCTCTGATGTTGAATGGCAATACATTTTACGGGACTTCGTGTTTGGCAAGACAGTTTACGGGATAAAATTTTGTTTGGCAATACATTTTACGGGAGAATGAGTGAAGAGCCTGTTTGGCGATACAAATGGCAAGACAGTGTGTTTGGCAAGACAGTTTACGGGTGTTTGGCGATACAAAAGGCAAGGTTTGTGCGGGAATACATTTTACGGGTGTGGCGATACAAATGGCAAGACAATGTGTTTGGTAAGACTGTTTACGGGTGTTTGGCGATACAAATGGCAAGACAGTGTGTTTGGCAAGACAGTTTACGGGACTTCTTGTTTGGCAATACATTTTACGGGACTTCTTGTTTGGCGATACATTTTACGGGTTAATATGTTCATTTCATTCTTAGCGGGTAATTCAATCATCATCGGTGTCGGCTCGGATGGCGCAGTTGGTAAGGCAGCGGACTCCCATTCTCAGAACCACGGTACGGTTCCCGGTGTTATCAGAATTTTTGCGCATTCAAGCTTGTTTGGCGATACAAAAGGCGAGGTTTGTTTGGCAAGACAGTTTACGGGACTCCCTGATTGGCAAGACAGTTTACGGGGTTTGTTTGGCGATACATTTTACGGGGTTTGTTTGGCGATACATTTTACGGGGTTTGTTTGGCAAGACAGTTTACGGGACTTCGTGTTTGGCAATACATTTGACGGGGTTCGTTTGCCTGGCTAGTTTGCAAGCTCGTCTGCGAGGTTGCCAAACAAACCTCGCCAAATGTATTGCCATTCAACATCAGAGTGAAGTCAACAATTTTCGTGGGTGCTGCCTTTAAGGGCAGTGTGTCAGCTCGTTTTTTGGTATTGGTATGTCAACGGAATCCAATTCTTTCCGACGCGCTGATTCCACTGATGTTTTTGAAATACAAAGAAACGGTAAAAAAACATTACTTTTAGAGCAAAATGTGATCTAGACTTGGGCGAGCTTCCCTGACCGCAAACAGGGAGGAAGAGGCGAGGAATTGAGATTGTTTATCGAAATGAACTACTCAGCAGCAGCTATCATAGACAGAATAAGTATCTCAGACATTCGCTCGGGAGTCCCGCCTGACAAAAAGCAGGAGCTCCGGCGGAAGACATCATTTTGGTTTTGTTGCGGGATTAACCCGAGTTTGTTATTGCCACGTGGTAACCCTTATCAAATGAGAGGGGTATATAAGGGCCTCACTTCGCAGGTAGGCTTTTCAGTCTACTCTCCGCTTCGGCGGAGAGGAGTCCTACGGGACTCGTCTGGCCTGCTGAGGCCCGGTTAATACCGTGGCCCAGTGTGAAGACCAGGCGAGATGCGTGGGAGGCCGTCGCACTCGGCCGTGACGCGGATGCGAAATCCGCTTGTAGCGGCCGGCGTCGGCCCGTTGCGGTCACCGTGCATTTTTGTTTCCTTTCGTTTTTCAGTTTCGGGACAAAATCCGGTCTCCCGCACCATGATACTGGTATCATCTTCGGGACAAAATCAGGTCTCCCGCCGGAGCTTGCGGGACAAAATCGGGATGTTGCGGGACAGAAACTCGAAGTTTTTGATGACTCCCGCTCACCCTTGAGCGGGAGTCATCATTTTGTAGTGCGGGACTCTCGAGCGAATGTCTGAGATTTCCGTGTTGGAAAGCAATGCCGCACCCTCAGCAAGCTCCCATTGCGGAATGAAGCCTCTCGTACAACTACCCGAGAATTTCGAAATTCTCGGCCAAAAAAATCCCGTATTTTACGGGGTTTCCGACGTCGTTTTGGAACCTAAAGTATATCTATGTGCTCAGCAGCCCGAATATGTTCAGATGATGTGGGACTGCGACGAGCTGACACACTTCAAGGTGACATCTCCATGTAGTGGTGATTGGGTCCTGTGAAGGTTTGTAGCAGCCGCTTGTCGAGTGCTTTAGTCCCTCTGCACACTCACGTAATTCTCCTCGTTTGTGTAGGGTGTAATGTACAGTATACTAGCCGATGTTCACTTTCTGTGTTAACACGTTCGCGAGAACGCAGATTTCGAGCGTGCCGTCACTTGGGACACACGCGCTTTTGCACAAATGGGAACCGTGCTCGAACGATCGTGTACTTGGTCCCACGCAGAACCTATTTTTCCTTTTTTTTCAAACGACATGGTAGTTCCAATCCACGTGGATCTAAGGAAACCTGTTACTACGCTACTGCAAACGAAAATTTCATTCTTGGATGTTTCACAGAAATATGACATTAAGAAGGGCGTGCCGACCGGTCGTGCACGCGGTCCAACGCGGCAGACACCACGTGCCTACCGGTCATGCACGCGGTCGCGAACGTGTTAACTGAGCTTAGCCGACATCTTCTACATCACGAATGTTTCGAACCAGTACATGACCTATTCCCCCTATGTCCAAGTGCATTGTTCATCCAAACCCATCGGCGGTGTCAATTCTTTTTGAAGAACTACTTCCTCGGTGGCTCAGCAGCATTGACCCCGATGTATCGTTCTTAGAGTTCGCGAGGGCCTGGCATTGCGTTGAAATCTCCCAGGATCACCAAATCGGTTCTTCTTCGTTCGTCAATAGCGCGAGCCAAGCTGTGAAGGGAATCTTCGTATTCTTGATCTTCATAGCTGGAGTGAGGTGCATGGACTTGAATTTCTCGCATGCTTTCTCTTCTGTTCAACTTTATGAGTAATTCAATAACGCATTCGGAATGGTGAAAGCACTTGCATTGGCAGACGAATGATAAGTGAACATAGTACCCGACACCACTTTTGCTCTTCCGCTGTTGCCAGTGCAATAGGGCGAAAATCCACTTTCAATCATTCTCTGCCAGGAATTCTTGTTTTGGCAAGTCCTATCACATCGAACTTTATGTTTCCCACTGCTGCTTATCAGTTAAACATTCAGGCTGCAGAGCACAAGGATGTTTTTTAATCTTCCAAGAAACATCGGAAACCCCGAAAAATACAGGATCTCTGTTTTTTTTTGGAAATTTTCGGCCAGATGGACGAGAGCCTTCATTCCGCATCGGAAGCTTACTGAGAGTACAGCATTGTTTTCCAACACGGAAATACTCTTTCTTTCTATAATAACTGCTGCTAAAAAGTCATTTCAAGCACCCTATAGTGCTTATACATAATAAATGAAATAAATGGATTTAGATGAACAACCTCAATTTCTCGTCGCTTCCTCCTTGTTTGCGTTCAGGGAAACTCGTCCATGTCAAGATCACATTTTGCCGTAAAAGCAGGGTTTTGACAGTTTTTTTTCGGATCCTAATCATATCATCGGAATTATTAGGTTGTTGCGAAATTAATTGCCGAAATAGACAGCCCAGTTCAAAATGCGGTAACTCTGCTCAAACTCAACTTTATTTATCGAAATAGAATCCATCAGATTCTTCACATCTCTGCCAACGATCCGGTAATTCATTTATGCCTCTACAATAGAAACTGAGATCACAAGATTTTAAGAACTCTTGGAGTGCAATTTCAACATGCTCCAAATCAGGAAATTGCTGCTGACGCAGGTTTGCTTCGAGAGCCCGGAAAAAGTGATATTCGGTAGGGGAGAGTCTGGAGAGTAAGGTGGGTGAGGGAGAACCTCGATGCCTAACTGCCTCAGTTTTTGCCGAGTGAGTTTTAAAGTGTGAGGCCTAGCGTTATCCTGGAGCAGGACAGGCCCACCTCTGTTTACCACTGCCGGCCATATTTGTCGCAACTTTTCATACACCAGGTCTAAATCACAACAGTACGACTCTGATGTAACAGCCTGGCCAGGTTGCAGAAGGTTATAATGAATAACACCCTTACAACACCACGAAACTGTCAACATAACCTTTCTAGGGTGAAGATNAAAAGTGATATTCGGTAGGGGAGAGTCTGGAGAGTAAGGTGGGTGAGGGAGAACCTCGATGCCTAACTGCCTCAGTTTTTGCCGAGTGAGTTTTAAAGTGTGAGGCCTAGCGTTATCCTGGAGCAGGACAGGCCCACCTCTGTTTACCACTGCCGGCCACATTTGTCGCAACTTTTCATACACCAGGTCTAAATCACAACAGTACGACTCTGATGTAACAGCCTGGCCAGGTTGCAGAAGGTTATAATGAATAACACTCTTACAACACCACGAAACTGTCACCTAGTTTAGGGAAGCTTGGAGGGATAGAGAACTTGTCTACCCATACACAACCACGTTTCTTATTATCAAATAGGAGCCATTTTTCATCTACAGTTATTAAACGGTCAAGAAATGGCTCGTTTTCCTGGCGAACGAGGAGTTTAGAACAGATCTCGTAGCGGGTGGATTGCTGGTCATCTGTCAGATCATGGGGTGTCCACTTTTGAATTTTTCTCACCATGCCAATGGGGCCAAATGTTTCCAAAATGTAGCATAATGAACCCACAGGCCTGCCGCCAACGTACGAGTAGTAGTATCGGGTTTCGTTTCCACCGCTGCTCTCAGTGCTTGATCGTCCAGCGACATCCTTTGACCACCACGGGGTTTATCTTCGAGATCAAAATCGCCGGAAAAGAATTTTGCGAACCAGCACCTCACTGTCCTTTCGGAAGGAGAGTCCGTGCTAAAAGCAAGCGCTACGGGCTGCTTCCGCTGCAGAATGGCTGAGTTTGAACTCGTGTCATGGTTTGTCGAAAAGAATCGGATTCCGTTGACATCTCAATACGCAAAACGAGCTGACACACTGCCCTTGAGTGAACGTTTCACGGGCATACGAACTTATATCTTCGTACCTACTCAGACAAACCCTCGCTAGTGCCGCGCACCTGTTAGAGGTCTCCGCGCGAGCGAGCATCGTTTCGCATCGCGCTGAGCAGAAGGAAACAGTCTCAGAGATTCCTAGAGGACAAACGCAGCCCGAACACGTTTCTACAGCAATTACACCCTGAGGTCAAAGCTTATTTTGTCGCCCCACGAGCGACGAGTCCCGCAGAGCTCGCCTTGTCTCCGCCGAGGGAGACACGACTGAACTCTGATGGGTAGCGACCGGCTTATATCGCAGGTAGTACGCATGTCCAACGGCATCAAAGTCGACCGGACAGCAGCTTGCTTCCTTTATGCAACCCAACACAGGACGGGCTGCACCCATAACTAAGAATGCAGCAGTTCTTCATCATGCAGCAATGTCTGCTTTCCATTTTTTGGGGCGTGGATAAACAGATCCTGCTGTGTTTGTCGTCCCGGAATCTCTGAGGTACTGTTTCAGAGACGGAGGTTGGTGAAGTCGCTCGTTTCTGCCGGGGCAAAACTTCGTAAGGCGCAGAGCCAACGAGGGATGATTTTCGAAGGATTCAGACGACGAGAGACACTCGCTCGGCGTCCGCATCTCGCTGGCCGCGCGCGAGAATTCATTGTAGAGTATGAGAGCAGTGCGCTGGGGGTCGAAAGATCACTGAGTGGCTTGGCGCGAGATCAAACATTTTGAATCGACCCGCCGCATGACGATCGCCAAAAAGAACCGAAGAGAAAAAGAGAAAAACGGAGGGGGTCCCGGTTTTGGAGGTCCACCCCCGTCACTTCGACTTCTTCATCGCCCGCACCCCGTCGTACTGCTACTGCTGCGGCTACTCAAGGCCGCCGATATTCTTCATTTCTGGTTTTGCTCCTGTTGCACCCGGAGTAGTGAGTTGTTTTCTTAAAATAAAGTTTTTGTTCATTCTCGTGTGGTTACTGTTTTGGTCAAGCGTTAATCATTTGCTATTTTGTTCATTTTATCTTGTGTTTCTTTTTGGGTACCGTTGAGGGGACTGGGGGTTTCCGTCGACTAGGTGGGAACCGGGAAAGTAGGCAAAAAGGGGTTTAGCAGTTTTGCCAGTTAATCATTTTAGTAATTTCATCTTCACAAGCAAAAAAATACGAGGCAGCATCAGAGGGACTCCGCCTGTCGGTACTACACACAGGTTCGGTTTCTGAGGCCAGAAAGTCAATCTTCAGCCACTGGCGATCTTTGAAGGGGTGGTCATGGCGGGCATTGTTGCGGAAGTGGTCATGCACCATCCTAAAACCCATGAGGTGAACCCTTGTCGCTCAACGTTTTGAGGGTCTTGTCGAGCTTCACCATCGTCCAGCATTGACCGGTTGTGATGTCATCGCTGGGTACACTCCATTTCCCTGGCCGCTCGCATCGAGTTTGCTGGGCCTGCCCGCCGATCCCGCTAGGCGCCGCATTGAGTTCGCCTTGCACGCGCAGTGCCAACGGTCGCACGCGTTCTGCGAGATTGTCGCCCATGCCCAGCGAGGGTTTTCTAAGTAGCACCAACGCTGTGTTGAAAAACTTTCAAACGTCAGCAGTGACCTTTTCCGTCTTACTAGGGAAGTGCAAGAGGCGAGGCTGGCAGATCGGAATGAAACCTGTCTGGCTTGAATCCTTGCTGGAGAAGGTCCTCTAGCATATATTTCATTTTCGCCCAGAGAGCTAAAAAACAGATGTCCCACCACCCTGCTATACGCATTGCAGCACACATACGGCACCGACAGAGTGGCCGAGTGGTGAGGATGCTGGACTATCAGGCAGAGGGTCGAGGGTTTGAATCCCGTCATGTGCTACCTTTTTGCATTTTTGTTTTTCATTCCTTCTATGTTGTTGAAATGAAATTTAAAAGATTAGAACATGGAACCTATCATTATTGATGTACCAGCCAAGAACAACTACACTATATTAAACGTCTTCCGCTCATCACGAGTTGCACAGCTGCCATCACCAGGACCGAACCTAGCCAACAGAAGAGCCACAACGCGTGAGCATGGTCTAATGCAGGTGGCTGTGTGTTCGGCTGGGTTCTGATTAGTGATAGTCCTCTACAACTCAAAATCTTGCCAATATAGACAGGTTTTATCTATTAAAGTTAATTTCAACATTAAAGAAGGAATAAAAACAAAAATGCAAAACGAATGCACATGACGGGATCCGAACCCTCGACCCTCGCTTACAGTTCTGCACCTTCCCCACTCGGCCGTATCTGTTTTTTAACACATTGGGCAAAAATGAAATATATGATGGAGGACCTTGTCAAGAAAGGATTCAAGCCAGATAGGTTTCATTCCGGTCTGCCAGCCTCGCCTCTTGCACTTCCTTTGTCAGCAAAATAACGCTCTTTAATTGGCCAGGGCCCACTTGTGAATGCAAACGGAAAGGAGGGTGTGATTGATTTAGACAGGGCTGGAAGTTAAAGGCAGCACCAACGATAATCTTCATCTTCGAGCTTTTGGAAGTTTTCAAATCTCAAGCATAGTCCCGACAATTCTGCGACAAAAATGGTGTCGAAAGTCACGGCTTACGCGAGATATTACAAGTAGAACTCCAGTACAACAGTACAAACCAGCCTGCTGGTAGGAGTTCTCATGTTTCGCAAGCGTGGCATTGGAGCGACACTTGACACGGATCAGCTGTTTTTCCCTGCCTTCACTCAGTTTTTCGAATGAAAAATTCTTTTACACGCTTTTTTCACCTCAGTTCATCAGCTATTTTGGTTATGATTGCCTGGAGAACTTTCTATTTTCACTTTTCAAGAGTTGTTTACCCTTTTCCGGCTCGTATCGTTTAATTGTTATCTCTTGTCCTTTGCCTTGCATTTTCTGTTTTTGCTTCACGGATATATTTGTGCAACTGTCATCCTTCCCTTTTGCTGTTCCCGTTTTCTTTTGCTCGAAAACACTGCAAATCCGGGTAAATACCCAAATTCGTCAAAAAAGGTACGTGACGATTGAGGCAGCATTATCGAATTTTTGGTCAGGTCTGTTCCGCGCAACTCGACCATTCCGATCTAACTCAGCGAAATAAGGACATTCAGAGAAATCGGCTTTTCAGAAGTTTTGACAAAATTGATCGATACCCTCGTGCTCACCGTAGTCAAAAACTTAAGACTGTGCTGAAATCTCGATGACAAAAATTTTCGTGGGTGCTGCCTTTAATGAGAACGCAAAAGAAAACATTCTGCCCTCAAGTGCAGAACTGAAAAGGAACCACGTACGAAGTAGAGCCGCAGAGTTACCGGCGCATCTCTCGCGTTGATGTGAACCTGTTTTCAAGCATTCTCTACGTCTGGACGACAGCGCACATTTATCCCAGCATTAGACCAATCTCCAAACGTTCCTCCTCACTTTTGGACGATGGCGCATTTTTATCACAGCTTTGGGTGTGTCTCCAAGCATTTACCACATTTGGACACCAGCACACCCTCATCACACCGTTGGACTCGTCTTTTGGCGTTTTCCCCTATTTGGGCTTCGGTGCGCTCCTATTCCATGGCATCGTTGCATGACCTTCTATGGGACCGTTGTATACAGTGTGTATCATAAATATACGGACACCCCAATAATGCCGATATCTGCTTTCACCCAAATTCCTAACAAAAGTCACTGGAACCAGCGAATTCAGCGCCCGGAAACTCTGTATCACCGCCATTTAGTTTTAAAAATGAAAAAATTAGGTGTAGTCTGTGTTTGGCCCAGTCTTGCAGTGTATCATAATTATACGGGCACCCTCAATAAAAAAATAAATAAAATCATCCACTCATCTGGAATCTTCTGTCTCAAATTCGCAATAAGTGATGATAAGCGCTCCTCAGTTAGGCCCCCAATGTGGCAAGGATCGGAGTCTTCTGAGACGGAACAGACGAAGATATGGGCTTGTCACGTTGCAACCCTCAGCAACCGCAGAATAACCAAGCGTATTGGTCGGGGTTCAAGTACGTTCGTCGCCCTCATGAAAAATTTCAATGCTCACGGTCAGAGTTGGATCCCTGGCAGGTAAAAGAAGCCACAACAGTCACACTGTTGTCGACAAGTCATGCCGTCTTCGAACGACTGTCGTGGATGGCCGCGTTGTTCTGCTGGAGAAAGAGCAGAATTCCTTTGCGCTGGTTCCGGAAGAACAAGAGCTGGACGCGGAACACTTCACTTTAGTCAGATACTTTACTCAAGTCAAAATAAAGGCGATTTCTAGTCCTCCATTCAAACAGCAGCCGTTCTACAGCATGACTGCGTCACCTCCGAAATACCGCCTGCTGAAGAGCTACGTCTCGGTGCGGATATTGCTCCAATTTCCATCTAGACCATCCAAGTTGGACTTATTCAAGTCAAACAACACCACCTGGACACGAATTCTAGTCTTCGTGGGTCTCAGAGATACTATGCGTAACTTTGAGCAGTTAGTCGCCATGTTCTCCGTGGCAAACCGAATCGGTGCAGCCTTATAAGACCTCGTGAGCCCATGAGCATATCAGAGGAGAGAGCGGACAATCTTACCGTTTTATTTTATCCGTCTCCATACCGTCGTTCCAGAGATAGGAGTCGATAATTGGATCGAACCTCGAAGATGTGTACCATACTGTTCGAAAGCACCGGTCCCAGCCGACGCTCATCTTATGATGACACCTTCCCTGACCGTTCAAGTTTCTCGTCCAGACCTTAGGAGTCACGGTTTTTGGACCAGGGCGTCGATGGCACTCGAATTCTGGTCAAGATGCTTGGCTGCTAAAGTGAGCAATGTGAAGAGCCCATATCTTCGTCTGTTCCATCTCAGAAGGCTCCGATCCTTGCCACATTGGAGTCCTAAGTCCTATCTGAGGAACGCTTATCATCACTTATTGCGAATTTGGGACAGGAGATTCCGGATGAGAGGATGATTTTATCTATTTTTTTATTGAGAGTGCCCGTATAATTATGATACACTGCAAGACTGGGCCAAACACGGACTGCACTTAATTTTTCCATTTTTGAAACTGAATGGCGGTGATACAGGGTTTTCGCGCACGCTAAGTTCACTGGTTGCAGCGGATTTTGTCAGGAATGTGTGTGAAAGCAGATATTGCCATTTTCCGGGCGCCCGTATATTTATGATACACACTGTATGACGTTTTTGCCACTTTGTATCGCCGGTGCACCCCTTCTCCATCAGAGTACACGTCGCCCATCGCCCGACCTTCTCCTCATTCTCTTTCGTACCCCACTGCAAAACACCTTACTCGTTCTTAGCGTTTTATTTGCTCTCGTAATCACTGGCCAATCGTAGAATTCTGTGACAACACAAAACAACACACACATACACACATTCATTCATTCTGATACACAGACGAGCGCTTTTATATATGTAATTCATGATAATATTGGATCTCAGGTATATCAGTAGAATCGGCGCTTTGAGTTGGTTCAACATCTGTATACATTTCAGAGTCGAGGTTAGGTGGGACACCGCTTTAAAATATGTGTTTCAGGTTTGATGAATCTGTAAAGCCTATAGCGAATGAATACGTATTGGGATTGGTCAGTTCTATAGCATTCTTTTTCCAAAATGTTTCTCTTTGTCACATACAGTCTATCCGAAACAATGGATCCGATGAGGCCGGCGAGAAATTTAGAGGCAATGCGGCTGCGGCGCGGACCGGTTTGGCTGTTTGAAATAAAACCAATGAACAAATTCGCTGAATGGAAAGGATGTGGTAGCAAATGAAGTATAGTGGTAGGGAGTAAAGTGAGTCTCAAAAAAAAAACAATCAAATACAACGGTAATGGCTGGTCGAATCGGTGTGCACTGCCAGGTCTGTCGCACCGCCCCTAGGTTTCCTAACAGCCTAATCGACCCGACCGTTTC
This sequence comes from Ancylostoma ceylanicum, assembly GCA_000688135.1. Classification (NCBI taxonomy): domain Eukaryota; kingdom Metazoa; phylum Nematoda; class Chromadorea; order Rhabditida; family Ancylostomatidae; genus Ancylostoma; species Ancylostoma ceylanicum. Next base: position 218,967 of record JARK01001601.1, read on the forward strand.
GGACTGTATCGCTGAATCTCTTTATTATGGAGCACATATGCCACACTGCGAAAGACTCCGATGTGTACTGATATGTAAGAAAACACGGAGCACTAAAACGCGTTCCTTTTACCTGCAGCTAACTTTTGGTCCAAAAGTGCTAGCGACCAATTCACATGAACGATTTCACAAAAGAAGCAACAGCTGACGTTGCAATAGTTAGCATCTCTAAAGGTCTCCAAGGCCCATACCCAGCATTTCAAAGAGTCTTTCTGATGGTGTCCATGCACTTTTCTTGCTGACCTCTTCCTAAATGAAGGCTGAAATTTCTGATTCTGGCACATAGCTGCAGCTGCTCAGTAGGGATGGATGGAGTTATGAATATCTTAATTGCGCATGCTTGAGAAATTTTTCTGCTCAAAGATGTAGAAGCATCTGATTTCGCAGTAGCTGCGGTGGGGATTGCTGTGGTGAAATGTCCACCACACAGGTGCGGTAGTCCGAGCCACGGCTCAGACCCCCTCAATTGTCCCCCCCCCCCCCCCC
>JARK01001601.1:223276-236060 GCA_000688135.1 Ancylostoma ceylanicum
CCTCTCCCCCAGCGTCCGCCACTACTATCAGCATCTCCGGCCACGGCGCACCCCTGTCGCAACCGTCGACCCCTTGTAGAGCTCTACGCCAGCGCCTCGAGATCTATGAGAAGACATTGTGCAGGTCTTTGAACGCGTGCAAGCTTATGCCCTCGGGGCATTAATGCTCTAAACTCCATTGGGAACGAAAAAAGACGCTGCAAAACATCACTTTTTGTGTGAATTCCCATGAAATGTTGTCGTAATGGTCTGTTTACCACAGTAGAACAATGTTCTATCACTTTTACTTCATTTGATTAGGTTTGAAGTTTTCATGTCCTTGCAAAATCAGCGCCTTATAACTACAAAGCGGCTGAGGCTAGAGGGCTCTTGCTGTCTAAGATTAGAGTAAACTTCCTCCACTATATTTCATTTATTTGACTACTTCTGCTGGTTTCCATCGAGGGTCGAAAAAGCGTGCATTAAATCACACTTTCGACTCCGTCACATCGCATGGCACCAATATTGGGGCGTCATATTGTCCCAAACAGGAAAGCTACAAACATAGGGTTTTGTATTCTGTTACAGAGCTTCTTATACTTTCAGAACGCGAAAGGTGGCTTGCACGCGTTCAAAAACCTGCACAATGCCTTCTTATAAATCTCGAGGCGCTGATTCCAAAAATGTATACATGTATGCAGATATCTCTGCATTGAACTGAGTTATAGCAAAAAGACGCAAAGGACGCGCCTTTTTCGTCTTTTTTCTAAAGATTACCGACGTATTGTACCCTCCTAAGTCACAGATTGTAAGTATAAGGCCCGCACAGCACCGCCGCGTTGGGGCATCTGTGGGCCGCACAGCACCTCTGCGATCGGGCATCGGAGGGCCACACAATGCCGTCGTGAGCTGCATACACCTTTCGTTCACACCCATCACAACACACCTATCAACATCACAATAACGCCCCACAGATCGGGAAAACGCGAGGGATTGACCAATAGAAAAGATGTTCGCAGGCATACCAAAATACTAGAAGTGGTATATTGGCCTCATTGCGAGTCCACTGCTGTTGAAAGATTGCTGTAGCTCGCATTTACACCTATTATAATGAGTGAAGTTCCGCTCCTCGTTTTCTCCCGCGCTCTTATTTGTGTCTTAACCGATCACTCTTTGGTTCATTCTGACCCAAATAGTGATCGATTAATACTGATACCAGCCTGATCGTCCGGCTAACGCCGGGCTCCCAGGNTTGAATGCGTCAGTGCAACACGCAGTCCGGCTTTTCGCTTCTCTCCCACTGTTATGCCTGGTTTAACATGATGCTGCGATTCAGTTCATTCGTCAGTAAACACTTTATGTGTGTGCTATGTTGAACCAGCCACCACTAGTGATCTACCGTACAAAAGGCAAAAGTTTGCACCAACCGGGAGTTGAACCCGGGTCTGTACCGTGGGAGGGTACAATGATACCGCTACACCATTGGTGCTCACATTGAATACGTCAGTGCAACACGCAGTCCGGCTTTTCGCTTCTCTCCCACTGTTATGCCTGGTTTAGCTTAATGCCCAGATTATATTAACTCTTCGAAAACGTGATCTTTGCCTTTTCGAGCCCGGATAAGCTGACAAGTTTTTTGGGACATGAGCATGCAACAATTACGTGGCTGATTTCAAAAATAGAATCACATGGAAAAGAAGTCATAAAGCAAGTCAACCCACCAATGCACTCAGATCTTTCTCGGAGAACGACTTGACATCACGCGCTCGTGCTGGAAACGACAGCGTAAAAAAATAAAAATAAATGGTGATAGTAAGCAAAAAGATAAGTGTTAATCAAAGGATACCATGACTTTTGCTGCTGAATGTTACGAGCTTTATAGTTACTAGTTTTTTGCAATAGTTGTTGAGGTTTTTAGTCACCATTAAAGAAATTTTTATTGGATTTTATTCGCCGTCTGCATATGTCTTCAAGGTCGTTTTACCATGTGGTGATTACGCCCCTGTTCCTGCGATTGATCACTCTGAAGGAGCGGTTTTTTTCCATTTTTGAAAAAGCTATGACGTAGTAATAGTGTTATAGTAGATAGTATTGAAAAGGAACATGGAAAAAGTAAAATTCTCAAGAGCTAAGAAATCATACGAAGAGAAATGTAAATAATAGAAGATGGTTCAAACCTTGCGGTCGGCACATGCTGAGATGCGGTTCGGCCTCGCATAGTTCAGCTTTCGTAAATGAGAGGAAGTCCTCAGCACCTCAAAAGGTATGATAAAAAAAGAACACGTCATGTGCTAATGCCACAGGTTCTCCGCTACCGTTCTTCTGCACCTTTCTTGTCCCAGAGTATATCATCTCATTTTCGACCATATCTCTTTTCTGCCACAATACTTCCGCAGGTTTTTCTGTGCAAAAAAGATGCTCGCTCTCATGGATTTAGGGCAAGTCGTGATCGGAATTCCTCCTCGATATTTCTCCCTACTGCTTCCCAGGTAAAACCTCTATTATCGTCATTTTTTCAACCAACAAAGTGAAATTATTCTATAGTGTGCGATAGCTTCAAATAGCATACATAAATCGATGTTGACATTTCGTCTACCAACCGACTGAGAAGTGGCCTTCGAGAACCAAAAAGTCAATCACAATTCAAACAAAAAATGCAGAGTGGTTGCGACTAATTCCTATCTCTCCATGGATGGAAAGTCTACTAATAGAAAGCAAAATTACCTTTGTATACCCTTAAGAAATTGTCGCATTAATTGCGTATCAGACATGGCAGAACCCAAGGTGTTAACAAGAATTTGGGAAGTACTAAATCCAGCAGGACTAGGGAGTTAGCCACTACATTCCTTCATATACTAGGCCTACTATCAGAAAGAGCTAGGAATTGAGATCATTCTGGATTGGTATTAGGCAGTTCTGGGTTTAAGAAGGACATAACAGGGTTAGCGTGACGAGGATCAACTTTTTTTCCAATAAATGGGACACCATATTCAGATACTGGAAGCCTTACTGACGTTGTCAGGAAAGATGCAGCGAAGAAGATGCTATCCAGAAAAAGTACAACATTTTGATTTTGACCAATTTCGAGGAAATTCTTCATTTTCAACGTCAAAGTTTACAAAAAATGTGACCTCAAGCACACGAGTTTTGTTCTAAATAACGCAATTTTTGAAATTTTCCTAAGGGAAAGAGTTCTTGGGTGTATATATGAGGGCAACGAGTAAACCGCATGACTTTTCCCACCGTTTATACTAGTTTATACTGATTACATCAGGAACAAACAAACTTGAGACTTCATATGCTCATTGAAATTTACTTCTTCGACTACAATACAGCTAAAGGAATAGCTCTTCTCGGTCAACATAACTTCTGCTCACTGGTTTAGTTCTTCTAAATCCCCCTCTTTAACCCTTTACAGGTTAATACAAGCCTTGGTCTTCAAATCACGTCAATGGAAACGTTGTGGGTACAACAGCATCAGTTTATTTCAAGAACAAAGAACACACCTGCTGCTTTAAGAACACATAGTGAAATAAAAAGTACACGCATTAGAAGGAAGAGGCGCGGACGATGTTGATGACAATCGTTCGGGGGCGCCCAGTGATTACACTCAATGTCAGGCATCATACCTGTTTTTGGGGTGGCGTTTAAAGAAGTTTAAAGAAGCCTTCACATTTCCTGCGCGGGGGTTAATCGCTGCTGTGAAAATAATGGTGGATTCCTACGGAAAGTTCGAATATTAGTGGAAATTTTAAGACTGGCCCATATGTAACTGAAGAAATTTGTTGATTTTTTCTCGAGCTAAAATTCTTAGGAAATCCACATGTTTTCCAGAACCGTTTTTTCATAGAGATGTCCATGGAGTTGTTCGTTTGGATACACACCTTTAGACTGATTGAGCTCTTTCAATTTTTGCTTTCAATTCTATTTTCTCTCGGTTTTCTTGAAGTTATCTCTTCCCCGAAATCTTTTCCCTTCCTCCACCACTAGGATATTAGTTAATCTCAACTTCACCTGACAATTTCAGAATTAATTCAAAGATTTCAAATGAAAACACTAAAAACTTAACGACTTTATTAATCAACTTCATTAGTTTACTCGTTTAACATCGTTGACTCTTTGTATTGGTAGTAAAACACTTGAATGAATCATCAGAATAGTGACTTCCCGCCACTGAATTTCACTGAGTTTTTTGTGTCTCGGCTTCAAGAATAGTTACTGGCTGTGTCGGAGCTATGACAGCTTCTTTACTTTTGCGTGATTTATCACGTCTTCTTTGTGAGCTCTTCTGAAAAAAAAATCAATGAATGAAAAAGAAGTGGACTAGCGGTTCCCCAACTACGGCGACGTAACCCTTTTCCTGAGTCAACATGCTAGAATTTATGATATGATCTCTGAATTTTGTGCATCAGATTGGTATGGGAAGGAATTAACCATAGGACACTCCGTGGTCTACATAGCCCCCAATCAAAGGCAGCACCCACGAAAAAATTCGTTACCCAGGTTTCAACACGATCTTTGGTACTTGGGTACAAGGAACATAGATAAAGTGTTCATTTGTCCCGGAACTCATAATGAAATGGTTTTTGGATATTACCAATTCATTGATTTATAGCAAGATGGCCGAGTTACGCGGACGGAGTAGATCAAGAAAGTCGATAACGCCGCCTCTAATGCCGACGAATTCGTTGGCACAACTGAAAATTTGACTAATTTTGCAGCTCTTCTGGAGAAAAACAAGCACAAACGAAAGGGAAATAGGATGATCACGCCGGAAACATACCTCATGAAAAGAAAGAAAACTTATGGTTAAGTGTAAAGGGCCGAAAAATGAAATTAATACCATATGTGGAAGTTTGACAATTCTGATTAAAATAAGGGATCACATGGTCGAATAACAACGGAGAGGACTTAAATAGAGGGTAGTAGATTATCATAGTGTGGAACTTTCCAAAATGAGCACGAGAAAAAAACGTTACCTTTGAAAAACTGACCGACAGTGGCAAAGAACAGCTGATTCGCGCTCCGCTACAACTCGCCTGAGGATCCCCGGATCCCGTGTTGAACTTGTTATATCTCGATAATGCGGATGCTTTTGGTGGTGCACCTTGCGTAAAACTACTGGGACTATCGTTCAGACCCCAAAACATTCAAAACTTTCGACATGAAAATTGCCTTTAAGCGTAGGTGCTGCCTTTAAGCGCCCCATCACTTGTTTCGAAAGGTCGAGAGAGGTAGCAAAAAAGAGAGTGAGAAAGATGATGTCAGTGCAAAGTGCGGATGCGCAGACAGACAGAGAGTGCCAAGTTGCGTGATGTGGAGCGCGTTCTGCTGGCCTCGCTCGCTGGAATCTGCTATAAACCGTTCGGAGGCAGCGTCCCACCTTGAAATCAATCTTGAGATTTTTGCCCCAAAGAATCTTCACTATTCGCTGAACAGAGCGGCACATGTGATTTCGTGTAAAGCTGCGAATAAACCCGTTTTTGAGCCTCAATTCTAGCGCAGCCAGAGGGCGGAGCCGAGGCGGGATTACAAGGTTTCCTCACCGTATACTCCCTTACTCGCCGCACATGAAACGCTATCCGTACTCCGTTAGGAAGTGGATAAGAAACTCTTTCGATGAGTAAAAGCTTCCGCAGAAGGTACGCTCCGAGGAGTTCATCAGAAGCCCCGCCTTGGCTCCGCCCACTCTCTCCGCCGGAATTACAGCACGAAAACTGGTCTTTTGGAAGCTTTGCACGGAATAACATAGATCATTCTGATCAGTAGCCAGTGAAGGTTCTTTTGATGCGAAAATCTCAAACGCGGCTTTGAAATGGGACGGTATCAGTGTGATTTCAAGTAGTGCGATTACCTTAAGAAACGAAAAGCCGTCGGTGTAATTCTTACTTCGATCATTGTCACAGACGAAAAAGTTGCTCCTATGAGTTTAATCTCTTCCCAGTAATCGTGATAATTACGCATGGGACAGATGAGTGAGCGAATAAATTAGTGAATTTGATGACGAACTTTGAAAAAATCTATCTGATGATTTGAGTATTTAAGGTAGAAGAAAAGCTATAGCCCTTCTCATCTCATTTCTATTCTGTCTCTATCTGTTTCTCATTCGAACTTCCAAACTTTCTGAACCTATTCATATAATTGAGTTCGAATAAATCCAATACGTCATTCGATCCTATTTGTATCACCCTTACGGCCTTTCTCACGACTTTCTGCCCAAGCCCCTATTCTCCCAAAAAAGAACATAAGCATCAGGCGGATTTGATACCTTTGATCCTATCTTCTTTTCGGATGGCTCCCATTCCTTTGAATCCGGAGCCACGGCATCCACTTCTTCCATATGTGCGGCGGCAGCTAATTCCGCATACTTAATAGTGGCATCGGCGCACATTACACAAAATACAGGGTGGCTGTTAAGTATGGATCGCTCAATTTTCTAACCTCTTTCTCCAAGGAAGTAAGATATTGCAATACCGTATCGACTATCTGTTTTGCACAACCATTGACCATCACCGTGTGAAGGGCTGCTCAAAAGCGCCTGCTTCGGAATCTGTGCAGGCCCTAAGTCGTGCCTCAAGTAAAATTTCAGTTGACCGCGATAGGTTGACGTCGGTTTTGCTTCACTCCCTCTCGAATGCTACCCTGAGGGAGTTCACACTTTTGTGGCTAGTAGCAGACACCTTGGCCTCTAAGAAGCTTTAAACGAAATAGCACAGCGGATTGAGATCAGAGAGTAAGAGAACAATATATCGTGGCCTATCCAATTGGGACAGTCAGAGTCACATAAGGCAGAAGCGGATTTTGTGGTCCGGTTAAGGGCAAACTCTTGCTACGGGGTGAACCACTTTGTGCAGTTGTGTCCCTTCATCAGTGGAAAAAGTACGTGTCGTAATATGGCTTCCTGATGTGACCCGGCGTCATTTTTTGGCAATTTTGTCACGAAAAAACAAAAAAAGGTCTCCCTGAAGTAAGTTCATCCCAGACCGTAGCAGACTAGAGAAACAGGGTTCAGTCGCTCACCACCGATTTCTGTAATGTGCTGCGATACAATGACAGTGGTTGGGTTGGCTCCCACAGAATTCACGCGGCCGTAACAGTGAAAAGTTTTCCGTCTTAATAAGCGAAGTTGAAGAGGCGGCCGCGAAGATTTCTCTTGAAAACTTTTTTCGGCTAATTCAAATGCTTCCTGTTCACTCAATCCGTCAGTGTGCTGTTTCGAAACATCCAGTAGCTGCTCAGTTCCAGCCCAAGCTTCGCGATTTTCTGAACAGTGCCTGTGAAGATATTTGAGTTGGAAGTTGTGCGATTCAATCTGATCGAATTTTCACATTGGTACTCTTATCGATGTTGCCACGGCAACGTGATGTGCGAATGGATCAAGGTGTCCTTGGTTTCTGGAGGGAAACAGTACGACCTGTCGCTTTCTGCTGTCCCACAATATTCCCATTCGTTAGTGCAGAGAAATCAGAGCGTTTAGCAAATTCAGTAACATGGAGCGTGCACCCGATGAGGTTCACCGATGGCAGTAGATGACGAAATCTCTTGATAACTTCTGAAGGGGTCCAAGCAGAGGAACCAAAATTCTCACGCTATTTATGGAAGCCACTAGCTATCGTAATATCACGAGAGATGGGTGATAGCTACTTTCCTGTTTCCTTTATAGGTTTTGGAAAAAGCGATCCATACTTAACAGCCACCCTGTAGATCATTCCAAGATGGAAAATTGAGAGTAAGGTCTTTTTCTCACTTGCTCTGGCGTTATGAACATTGCTGGAAAGTTTTTCTGCATGTCCACTGAAAGATCTCCTGGCGGGATGTGTTTTTCGAAAGCCATTGGTTGTTCTCTTCTGAAAAATCGGAAGCGTTAACTTTAGCCCTTCAGAACCACGTCTTGAAATTCATGTTAAACTCGCAACAAAAGCTCACTCCACGCCTTCCACATGTCGAAAGCAACATGCGACAAACATCAGGACGGCAACTAATGCAATAACAGGCGAGTAATAAAGCAGTTCGAAGTATGTTGCGTAGGTGGCCAGTTTATCGCAATAAAGTCCGGTGAATTGCGGTAAACATCGACATTCGAGGAGTTCGAAACCGTAGTCGTTCGTTACTCGACAAGATCCATGTCGACACCTGAATATGTATATAGAGTCAATTTCTGGCAGCTGGAATAGGAAGTCCCTCGAGTCAAAACTATTGGGCCAGGAAATTTCCAGAGCTTGCCATGAGATGCATAATCAGCTTCAGAAAATCCACCCTATAGGTGATTGCCTAAACTCACGGGTTCATTCGGTTCATAGACATGTCCGTTCGTTCACTTCCATAACCTCCACAATCTTGTGCAACTACACAAATATCATAAATTTGAAATAGTCTATAAAAATTGAGTGAAAGCTTACCCAGCATAATGCGGGCCTTCACGTTTTTAGGTTCACTTGTTGAATTTTCTGAAATACAAAGGATCTTTGATCTAATGCATGTCCTGTCATTATCGTTGTACTGCATACAAGAACTTTAGGTTCATACCTTTCCGAATGGAACACTCCACCACGGCTCGATCCAACTTTGTTGTCATTGCGTGCAGATAAAAAACATTGTCGACTACAGAAATTCGTTCGTGCTTTCTGCTAAAGGAACATATACACTAACAGTGGGGGCCAATCGTTAGTGCGCCCTTGAGGCCGCAGCGCAACACGTACGCGACGCGGTAGACCAACTGGACGCTGTGGGTGTGATCCATTGCCGCGATTACTGCTTTAAACATGCTCTTCACGGGCAACTGTTCAAAATGCGATCATTCTTCCATAAATTCACACTTTTGTGTATAAAAAAGCAATCTCGACTAGGCACGACAACCATTGCACTCAGTTGGCCCGCCGTGCCGCGTAGGTGGAGTGGCGCGGACTTCTTTTTAGATGTGCAATAACGATTCACCCTCTAGGTACATAAAAAAAGGCCAGTAGATTATTGGAATTTTAACTCAGTGCTCTGTATCATCTCTATGAGAAATTCTGCAATATGCATGGATTCTTCAGCCACTACCATCATCCTGCTCATACCTTTCATCTGGTAGTAGTTTCACCCATATCGGCAGTTGATCTCGATTGTGGATGAGGTACCATGTCGCATCCCGTGGCTGATGAGATGAAACAAATAGAATCATTCACTTTTCCCTTCAATTCAAACAAAAGATGGAAAAAACTATGAAAAATGGGGAAAAGGTTACTCTATTAATAATATGGGAGGTCTGCTGGAACGCTGCACATCTGATTGCCGCATGGTGCCCTAGGGGAATGTACCGAGCTATTTCTGCAATGACGACGTCGTTTCGATCAAAAGCTGTAATGCTGAATGTCAATAGTAATAGTTGAAAACTCGCAGAAGGAATACATGACTTACATATTAACGATTTCGTTCTGGTGATCTCATAGGAGTAGGATGGCGAGATCGTAATGCCCACCATGCTGACTGCCCACGCATTCCACCACCACATTATGATCTCACCTCTAATTGCTGCATTTATAGCACATCGGAGTCCGATCCCGTCGGATAACAAATGATACGTATCGATCCACGTCGGAGTCTGACACGTCACTGTGAATAACGCTAATGATAGATCAACTTTTAAAGTGATCGTGACATTAACTTAGCTTCACAAGATTCATTCGCGCGTTCGAGTTGTGTCTACGGTACCGAATCAGGGCCCTCAATATGGCGCTCCAGTGAAGTGTGTTGTGCTTTTGAGAGCTTTCAGTGCTTACATATGTAGTTTAGTTTTGTATCACCCAGCAATATTTTTCCTTCCAGAAATTATTTGCGGGTACGTAGTTGAGGCAATAGATGTTTGCGAAATTGATGTCGCATTTTGTTCCACGAAAGATAAGGGCCATCATTTTGACCAGTGTGATATACTTAAAGGCAGTGTCTCACCTCATGTCCGAGTTCGGATTATTAACGATACCTGGGCCTACTCAATGCATTGAGTTCAGTGTTGTCCACGATTTCTAACAAAACTGACGAAAATTCTAACAAAACTGTCAAAAAACCCGTTTTAGGGGGGTCAACCCATCCTGACGCGGACGAGTTCCGTGGCAAGGAAGGTTCTTGTCTTGCCATAAACCTTCGCTTATCTCATTGATTGCACAGGTGTTCTCTTGCCAAAAACTGCGCCGAAGTCTGGGAATGCCCGTGTGAAGGCGAGAAATGCGGCCCATGAGTGCCCGATCGCGGCGATGCTGGAAAACTTCGAGATACGAAACCACCAATGGAGGAGGGTTGTGCTCTGAGGCTGTAGTGTGGAGAACGCCAAGGATATGGTCCCACAGATACACAAAAATGTCTCGGCTTCAGTACTGTGGAAAACCCAAGGGTATGGGCCCACCGAAGCAGAAAAGTGAGCCAGTGCTCAGCACTGTAGGATATCTATGGGTAAAGAGGGTGGTCTGGAGCTTAGCAGCCTAAAAGAGAATAGGGCACTGGTTTGTCGAAAAAGTACGGGTGCACCTAAGCTCAACAGTGTGGCAAACGTCCAGATGTGGGTAAGGAATGGTGTGATGAAGAACGGGAGGAAGTAACATTACACCGGAAAGTTACTTCACAGGACGGCATGTGTGTAAAAACTTTTGATCATGGCTACCATCGACATTGGAAGTTCGCCGTTAGCTGGGCTGCCAGAATGGCATTATAGAATATACGCAATTCATAGAGGAGATTTTGTGTTTGGGCACAATTGATGATTTCGCTTGTTCCCTAATTTTCTGAGGAGGGCGCTAAGTGCCGAAAGCTTACTGGATAAAATTACTGACAACGAAGCTCTCATCGTTCACTGATCAAGATACATAACATCCAATGAGGCTTCACGACAGCACCATACTAAAACTTCTGTTGTTTTGTCGGTTTTTTTAGGTAAAGAAGTTAAAAGGATGATGGGGACCAGAGCTTCGAGACCATTTGTATATGGAGAGATACTCAAAATTTCAAGAGAAATCTTATAACAACTAGCGCTCCTGTGAGACGCTAGAACGTGGGGAGCGGCAGCCACTTGAGGTATGTGCAAAGTATTCACACTTTCGAATTCCTCGATTGGATAGAAAATATTTGTAGTTTTGGATTATTAGGATTTGCTGCCGAATTCGCCTGGTGCGAGAATTCGAAGAACTCAAAAAAGGAAGTTGCGAAAAGGATTCCTTCAATTGCGTATCCACCCAACATCATCTGAAATTTTGCAGGCGGGAAAAAAATAGAATAAATTTGAATTACAAATGTGATGTCACTGTACTACCTTGCTTTCACAGTAAGAATTTACTGGAGTGGAAAGTAGAGACCATTGGAGCAATCCCGAGCATCTCGAAAATGCCCGCGGCTCGTCAGACATTGGGAGATTGTCCATAGTAGGTTGATGTTTAGGAATTCCACGACAATACCAAGCGATAATGTTCCTGAAGAATTCACCTTTTGTCTCTCCCCTAATATTTTGTCCATTAAAAGAGTTAGCTATATCTTCGATGAAATTTCCGCATCTGGCATGTCATGGCTTCTATCGTGACACCTGTCAGATACTCGAATTGGAAAGGAATGATTGACTCCAATGACTCCTTTAGGATAAATCCAATGCCACATAAGTAAAGAAAATGCACTAGTTCCTGGTGAAAGTCAATCTGGATGGAAGTTGGTGCAAGATATCAGACCATGTAATGGGATGGTGCCTGCGCGCCAAGAAAGACGTGCTACTCCTTGTGGCATCTTTTGTTATCCGACCGGATCGGACTCCGACGCACTATAAATGAAGCTGAAGGAGAAATTCAGCAGTTAGCTAGTTTACTGTGTGCAAGTACGGAATGCAGATTTTTTCTGTAACAAAAGCCTTTGCTTCCAGGAAATGGGAAGAATGCTGTCATAAACAAATACATGATGAACAAATATTAAATCTTTATTAAGTTTCGTCTTTGTTTAAAAATCGCATTCTTAAACTTATTTGTTATAACATTTGTCTTGAAACTGTTCGTATCGCTTCATACATTTAACAGTGATTTGTGAAACTCTAGACCGCTCTACCCTCTTGATTCCTACTCCTGAAAAAAGCTGTTTAGAAAATTGCAAACTTCTTTCTAATATGTGGAACACATATTACTGTTCACACATCGATGTCAGAAAATCCTCTCGAACTTGCTTTCTCGCTACCCCCTGCCAGAATGAATTCTCGAAGCAAGTACACGTAAAATAAGCAGAAGAATGCAGCCGGAATTTCTCCCCTGAGATGGTGATTTCATGTGCTAGGCATGAATACCATACCAATTTTGGACCATGTATCTCGCTTCTGCAGAGTTATTTCACGCAAATGCTGTACGAGCATAAAATACATGAATACGACACTGTAACTACGGAGATGCATACTATACAAAATGGGTATGACATCCGTGTTTTGGAGTTATCCCTATAGGCAAAGACGAGAGCAATTTTCCATCACGAGAGTTGAGGGAGGAAACGGGAAAATAGTGGAAGAAATGAGTATCATCAGCACTTTGCTGTCATTTTCTATCCGTTCGTGTTAGTTTGTTTTAGTTGTCTGTACTTACAAAGTACAATTTGGACCAGATGCGTGCCCTCGTCGTGCATGCGACAAACCCGCGGCGTCCGTCATTATTGGTGCGCATACCGCAATGCCCTGCGCTCAAGGAAAATCATCCACAACCAACATGGGTGGGTCTGTCGCGCAGCTAACGCATGCACCTAGTATAAATTGCCATTTACACTGAATAAACTGCATTCTTTGGAGTCCTGTTCAAATTCCCCCCCCCCCCCCCCC
>JARK01001601.1:236197-254797 GCA_000688135.1 Ancylostoma ceylanicum
CCCCCCCTTGTGCCCGTAGTCGTTGTGACAACATCATGGTTCACCTTGGAACGAGCCTCGAACCCTTCTTTCAAACCCATCGCCGGTGCATCCACTTCTTCGGGCATGCTGGTCAACATCTCGGCATACTAAAGTCAAAATCTTGGTATCCTACGTGATTTTTATTGTGAATGTGCGATAGTATTATTTACACCTGCTCTGGTGACATAAACATTGCCGGATAGTATCCCTTCATGTCTACCAAAAGGTTGTCCCTCATGACATGCTTCTCGAAGCTCATTGGACATTCTATCCTGCAAATCAGCAAGTTGCAGGGAATGCTTCTCAGAAATTGAGTGCTAATGGTTCGAGTTTCAGTACTACTCGTAAAGTAAGAACTAGGGCCAATTAAAAATTATATGAAAATGGTTACAGGGAAGCTGAAGGAAGGGTAATGCAAAAAATAGCAATCCAACCTTGCTTCTTCAACGCAGGTGTGACAGAAGCAAATAAAAACTACAACGGCAATCAAAGCAAAGAATGGAGAATAGTACATAACTTCGTAGTAAATTGCCCATTCAACAAGTTCTTAAAAATGTTTCAGTAACCCTATCATATCAATGCAAGTGCTCGATGAATATCATTGTGTGTTCTTAAAATGAAACTCACGATCACAGTAAAGTCCAGTGTACTGTTCGATGCAGCGGCATTCCAGTAGCTCAAATCCGTAGTCATTGCGTACCCGACATGATCCATAGCGGCATCTTGAACACAGGGCGATACAGAGATTTCTACGATGAAATAGCGTGCGCACCCATGCACACAACGCTTGGAGAATGCTTTGAGAAGCTAGTGCGAAGTTTCATAGCTTTTCTAGGCTAGGATGGGTGAGAGAGTGCGTAAGTTGAAAGATAACGACAATGACTCATAGTAAAGCGCCGAAATGACAGTCGCCAATGGTTAAGGATAGACCTGCATTTTTATTTATTATCGTTGGATTTATCGTGCGGCGTGTGATCGTTGATGCGTCGTCATTCCTGTCGCAATGTGGAACGGTGCCGGCCCGGGTTCACTACTGTCGCCGAGGTGAATTTGATCGTTGGCACCGATGCTCAAAAGTTTCGGTGGTGACTCTACCAGCATTCGGAACTCCTTCATGTGTCTACCATGCGTTCACCATTATGGTCACCGATGTAATCACTAATGTACGACAAAAACACGCCCTCTTTAACTTCCCGATGTGTCATCCGGATGCCACGGCTGAGCCATCCAAAGTAGAAGATGGACACAATCAGCATACTTTTAGAATTAATCAGTCCCGGATGTGTCAAGCTGAAGTTCGCGGGTACTTTTTTGCCTCGGCTTCGCTCAGCAACGTGCGGCAAGGAATGGTCGTAGAGGTATTTTACCACTCCGTGACAACTTTTCCGCGCACCCACTTTTGCTGCGGTGCAGCCGACGCCGCTATGGCAAAAGCGTGAAAGCACCTGTAGGCCTTAGGGTTACAATGTCGCTTACGGGTTTAATTTGTTCATTGATATACTTTCTGCTCCTGTTTCTTTGCCGCAGTCTTGTATAACTGGAAAAAAAGTGTTTTGCTCTTTTAACAAACTGAAACCTCAGGGCCACGACTCACCAAGTACAATTCTCGAGCTGAAACTCTGCCTCGACTCTTTATTTTCATCTGAACGTTCAATTGTCAATATCTATTTAAGAATTATCTGAAGTTCTCCTACCTGCCTCAACCAAACACTCGAGTAGTGATCCATTCATGGTCTTTCTCACTCCATGTATATAAGCTGCACCATTGCGAGATGTTGAAAATGACATATCTTTCCTGTGAGCAATTTATTAATCAGAGATTCAGGTACAATGCTTGCGGTCCCTTTTACCGTGCATTGAACTAACAAGTACAGGTCTATTGTTTGATACCGTNACACACACACACACACACACACACACACACACACACACACACACACACACACACACACACACACACATAAAATGCCAATTAATAATAACTATGATACTGCACGACAACTGCTGCTACGCTAATACGCAGTCTGCGTGACAACATATGGGAGCTTGTGACACTCTGTTTTCATTATTTTCATTCATTTTTTCACAGCAACACCGCTGCTGTTGAGAAAATGAATGGAAGTGTCAAGTATGCCACGGGCCTCAAATACGCAAGTAGGGTCTTATAAGTTGGCGTATCCCAACAATCTCAACTTAAATTGTTTCGCGTCCGTATTTGCACTGCTGTTCGTTACACAACATGATGCACAGTATACTTGCATTTTTTTTTGGAAAATTTCGAATATTCGAATAATCGAACATATTCGAAAATCCGTTTTTTATTACGAATATTCGAATTTTCAGATAACAAATAAACATTCGAATAAGTTATTCGAATAAATCTTTCGAATAAAGAGCTCAGATAAAGGCTCTAGATGGACTCAAAACTCAAAGCTCCCAGTACACTGATTGCAGCCTGCTCTAAATTCGTTGTCGTTAAAAACTGGAAGAAAAAACTTTCAAGTACTCCTCACGAATCAAGTAGGAACAAAACTTCAAATGACTTCATGCGAATCAAATGCTACGAATGGTCTAACATGTCTATCCATTATTTGGAAGCAGTGTCTTCAGATCTCTATTATCCTTGAGACTAGCACTGACATACGCACAATTAGGCTCACAAAAAATCACAAAATGTGCTCTAAAGCAGCGGATGCGATCTACTTCAACGCGTCAAGATAAAACAGCATTGTCAAAACCCTCTTTCTCCAGTTTCATCAAAAGTAGCACACATGATAGAGGCAGTCTTTTTTTTTCATAAATGATTCAAGCGGTCACGATGGCTTGACTTTGCAAACCTGGAGCGCAGCATGTAACGTTTTCTAACGGAATTCCAGAGGGTTATTCCAAAATAAATAAAGAAATAAAAGGATTTATTACAAATTTTCCCCCTCAACAAGTTGTAGCTAAAAGAACTGAGGAGGGCGCGTCTTTGCAGTATTGTGTTTTCCCAAATCTTACCAACGGCATCATACATAGCCAATCTTTCTTGTCAGTGCAGAGAGCATTTATGTAAAAAGTGAAAAACAAAAGACTGACCCTCAGGATAGACGATGATGTTAATGTTCTGGTCAAAAGATTTAAATAGTGGTAATTCACTTTAAGCGTTCGCAATTTTGCGATCTGAAAATCGCTTAACGGAATCAATGCACGAAGTTACAGCACACAGTTACAATCGATATCTGGTTGGCGAAGCGTAATGGACAAATGACTAAAAGGTGTTGTGTGCTGCTAGGCTCAAAAGAAATCCTCGTCGGACCAGTCCTTATACGCATATACAGGGCCTTCATTTGCTTCAAAACTAGGCCAACAAACAACGCAAACGTCTCTGAATCACCTGATATGATTAGCACTTCAAATATTCGAGTGGCGAATTCGAAAATGGGGACTTTGAATATTCGAATAATCGGATATATTCGGAAATTGACTCTCTAGAACATTCGAATTTCGAATATATTCGGAAACAGAAAATTTCAAATATCCGAATTTTTGAATGATTCGACACGAATGATTTAATCGAATGACCGAATAATTACTCGATTCGGTTGCAATTATAGTGCACACTTATCACAGTCATCTGAAGGATATCTCCATAGGCATGTAAGAAGTGAGAACAATTGCATCATGCATCATTTCATCGGAATGTAATTTTGCATGTAGTTGTGTGATGGAAATAATTTGCGGGCAAGTCTGGAATCGGGAGACTAGAAGTCTTGCATTAGGTGGGCAGCCAGACTGGTAGGATGTATGCAACTCACGAAGAGGATTTCGTATTTGAGCTCACATATGCTGATTAATAGAAAATGTAACAGACGGCTGGTCATTTCTGAAGTATTCTTGATGTATGATGTAGATTCTTGTAACGGTGAAATCAAAGTATGTCCAATTTTAGTATTAGAAAAAACCTGGCTATCGTAGAGTGCGGAATAAATTGATCATCCAACACAGGAACAGTTTGCTCTACGAAATATTACGTGGTCGATGTTGGGAGTAGTTAGGAGTCCTTTGAAAATTTATAGAGAGTTCTTCAGCCAGAGCTGATGCTCCCTGCGTGAGCTAGTTCGCTGTTCTTAGAATGACATATTTTCAGTTCAATGCAGGAGAAAAAGAGTGTCAAAGAGATATGAAAGCATGGCATGGGCCAGAACAAATAATTGGTATAGAGATAGCTACTTGTGATTGGTGAGTTAAAACGTAGAAATACAGGGTGGCTGTTAAGTATGGATCGCTCAATTCTCTAAACTCTTTCTCCAAGGAAGTAAGATATTGCAATACCGTATTGACTACCTGTTTCGCACAAGCATTGACCATCACCATGTGAAGTGCTGCTCAAAGGCGACTACTTCGGAATCTGTGCAGGCCCTAAGTCGCGCCTCAAGTAAGACTTCGGTTGACCGCGAAAGGTTGACGTCGGTTTTGCTTCACTCCTTCTCAAATGCTGCCCTGAGGGAGTTCGCGCTTCTGTGGCTAGTAGCAGACACCTTGGCCTCTAAGAAGCTCGAAACAAAGTAGCACAGCGGAATGAGATCAGGGAGTAAGAGAACAATATATCGTGGCCTCTCCAATTGGGACAGTCAGGTTCACATAAGGCAGAAGTGGATTTTGTGGCCCGGTTGAGGGCAAACTACTTGCTAAGGGTTGAACCATTTTGTGCACCTGTGCTCCCTCATCCGTGGAAAAGTACGCGTCGTAATATGGCTTCCTGATGAGACCCGGCGTCAATTTTTGGCAATTTTGTTACGAAAAAACAAAAAGAAGGTTATCCTGAAGTCAGTCCACCCCAGACCGTAGCAGGCTAGAGAAACAGGGTTCAGTCGCTCACCACCAATTTCTTCAATGTACCACGATACAATGACAGTGGTTGGGTTGGCTCCCACAGAATTCACGCGGACCTAACAGTGAAAAGTTTTCCGTCTGTATAAACGAAGTTGAGGAGGCGGCCACGAAGATTTTTTTGAAAACTTTTTTTGCCTGATCCAAATGCTCCCTGTTCACTCAATCCGTCAGTGTGCTGTTTCGAAACATCCAGTAGCAGCTCAGCCCCAGCCCAACTTTCGCGATTTTCTAAGCAGTGCGTATGGAGATATTTGAGTTGGAAGTTGTGCGATTCAATCTGATCGAATTTTCACATTGGTACTCTTATCGATGTTGCCATGTCAACGTGATGTGCGAATGGATCAAGGTCTCCTTGGTTTCTGGAGTGAAACAGTACGGCCTGTTTCTTTTTGATGTCCCACAATATTCCCGTTTGTTAGTGCAGAGAAATCAGGGCGTTTAGCAAATTCAGTAACATGGAGCGTGCACCCACCGAGGTTCACCGATGGCAGTAGATGACGAAATCTCTTTATAACTTCTGAAAGGGTCCAAGCAGGAGAACCAAACTTCCCACGCTATTTATAGAAGCCACTGGCTGTCGTAATATCACAAGAGATAGGTGATAGCTACTTTCCTGTTTCCTTTATAGCTTTTGGAAAAAGCGATCCATACTTAACAGCCACCCTGTATTCCTCTCAAAATCCGAATTGCAGAAATACTCTCCTCAGGATCCATTGATGATAGAAAAAGTAGTTCTGACTGAGTAATTCGCTGGCTCCAAATTCAGACCAAGTGCAGTTGGAGCCGCCTGATCAGGGGGATCCAAATTTGTGAGTGAGCGGGTTTGTCGCCCGCCTACGTGCAGTTGCTGCTGTCATTGTTTGCCTCCATGTGCGAACTGCTGCAAATCAGATGTTCGGCTCTGGCCTATCGAGTCGATCGAGCTACCGAGCTCGTCCACCGCGTGGCGGTAGGGGGAAAACTCCGCAGATGAAGAGCGATCTTATTTTGGCCTACGTTTCGCAGATGAGCGTGGGAGTGGGACCTCACGACCTATAAAATGCTTGCCAGAGAAGATCGGTTATGTGGGAGAAGGGAATTGGCACTGCCTCTATAGGCAAGGTCCCCGCCCCGTTAGATGAGGTTGGCACGGTTACTAAAAGAACCTCTTCTTCTCGAGGTTGACAGGCTAACTGATGGAGACAATCGTCGCATAAATATGAAATGTTCAATTTGGAACACGGCAAATGCTAGGACGTCCCCGGAAGTGACCTGAAGGAAGCCCGTCCGCCTCCAGTGTATGTTGCGCAGCGTGGCTGTGCCGAGACTGATGAGAGGACATTTTATGATGAGCACGATAATTTCGTTAGAAGTACGCATGAAGGTGATTACATGATGGTTGCAGGAGATTTAAGTGGCCATGTAGGAAAGGATAAAAAGGACTTTGAAAGAGTTTATGGAGGAAGAGGCTCCGGAAAGAGAAATCAGGAAGATGAGAGGATCGTTGAGCAGGCTGAACCGCATGATTTTGCGATTGCCAGCACCTTTTCCATAGGGGAAACTCGGAAGTTTACGAATTGCAGCGGAGGTCGGCAAAGTAAGATTGGCCACATCATGTGGTAAAAATTTGGCCGAGACCGTGAAGTCAAACTTGGAGTTAACTCGCAGTTTCACACTGAGACCACGACCTGACCTCGAGGTGACCGAGCCGAAATCACGAAGTAGCTAATTTTGACTAAACAAATTGACTCGGAGACATCCGAGACATCCAACATCGCACTCGGCCATCTGTACTGCGATTACACTGATTTGTTTTGGGCCATGTGAAACTTATCAGATTTATCATTACTCGCTCTGAATGTGGGAATATCCACTCCATGAAGGGTAGGCAAGCGGTGGTACAAGAACAGGTTATCTAACTACTATGTATTTGAGTTTGTGACGTGAAACGCACTTTGCCCTGAAGGAATTGGTGAGCGGTTATACCACACGTATCAAATCCGACCATGTAAACATGTTCATAGCGTGAGCTGTATCATTTTTGGAGAACACTGGAAAGACTCATCTGATCGGAGCGTGGTCTGCTTCGTCAACGTTGTCAATGGAAAGTGAACAGGAGCATCTTTTCATGTCGGCAACTCAAATGACACATACCAGGAGAACCGAATGTCTACAGAAGAGCGCACCAGGCATGCCGAAGAGGGCAGAGTATGCGAAATGTAACGAACAGTCGGATCCGGCAATATGTGAGCGGCATTCGTAGCTTATGAGACAGTATAAAACATCACACGTCACAAACTCAAATATATAGTAGTTAGACAAGGGTTATCATGTTTTCTCAAAATTTTATATGATGTTGAAGAGGGGATGAGCCGCGTCGCACACGTATGATAATGCATAGGTGAAGCGGTACAACTCTGCAAATGGACGGTGCAGCAGTCCACCTGCTGAGCTGCAGCACGGTGCAGCAATCCAACTGCTGTAGACGAACAAGATCATGTCATGATGCCAAACGGATGTGTTAGGAGAAGTTTGCACGAGGTTGCAGTGCTGGTCCATATCACCTTTTTCAAGCAGCATCACAGCATCACAGGCCGGTAGCAGCTGACTGCGGTTTAAAGACCCAGCGCCCTTCAGGGGTAAGGGTAGCCGTGGCGCCAGGCAATATGAAGGGGACCCACACCGTGTCTGTGAGACCAAATGGCCTCTGAGCATTGGATAATGCCGCAGGATGGTTGGGCTGTGGTGTGTTGAATTAGTCGACCCAACTTCGAACAACATGTGTCCACTGCTGTGTGGAGGAGTCGGAGAACACAGTCGGGGAAAACGTCACACACGGGTCTGTAGTGGTGTGATAGGTGCAGCCGAGTCGGGACGTAATGAAAATGTTGAGAAATGGGAAATCTACCAACAAGAAGGTGAGCCAGCTCTTGGTAACGTGGAAAATGGTCAGTCGATGGGTTTACCGCTAGGTTGGGGCTGCGCTGACACGTCGTAAAGAGGAAGATGCAGAGAAACGGGGTCATTGACAGTATAGGAGGGGGTGAGAGAGGATGACGCGGGGGAAATGGTTAACAAATAGGGAGGAATGTGCCCACTCCCATGCAAAAAGAAGTCCGAATGTTCCACAGCTGTGGGATGGGGAGCCGAAAATACTGAGGACTTCTGATGGATGTGAAATGAGTGTGAGAGATGTGTGGGGATGTGTGGGAGATGCCAGCAGGCAACGCGCGCGAAGCGAGTACGAAAAGAAGACTAAGTGTTCTACGTGAGCCGAACGATCACGCTGTCGCGAGCAAAATACGAACTTGAGAGAAAACCAAAAAAATATCATCCATTAAAAAACAGCATTTCTACCCAAAAATCCCGCGAAGCGGGCAATTGCGAGACTCGCCGAAGGCGAGTTGGGCCACCTGTTCTATATACGTGCGTTTGGTGTGTATGCGCTTACTCAGACATTCCATGGATTGGAGCCCACCCGACTCCGCCCATTTTTATCACTGGCAACTCAAAACACCCGCTGTGCACGCATCCACAATGGGAGCTTTTGAGTTGCTGTTGGTGGTCATGTCTTACCTAGCATTTGCAACTCAAGCCTATATGGCGGCCAAGTTTAGATAAACACATACACGTAGGCACATATCATATCACACCAAAATATAACGCTATGTCATATCATCACTCGTGCTTCATTTTCAACTCCATCTTCCTTACGATGCGGCGAAGGTAACTTTTTCATGAGCCCCAGGCATACTTCAAACTACGCAATTTGGTCGCCGTGACTAGTTTTGCACGAGCGATCCAGTTGCAGCGACGGAATCGGCATACTTCGTCTAATGAATATCGATGGCGCTCCGCTGGGCTCAATTCCTTGAAATTCCATTATTTAAACTATATTCACACTTTTTTCTCGTAACTAGCGGTAGTAAGCCGTAATAGAAAGCTTTCCAGTTGCAAGTGGAGCTCGTAATTGGTTGCCGAAGACTACTTTAGCATTTCAAACTAGTTCTAACTCTGTATTTGACCTAATGAGCATGAATATTCTGTCGTTTTTCGAAATTTTTAGTAAAAGATGCACTATTCGAAGGAATGCGGATTCGATTGTGGTGAACGAATAGGAAATCGCTATGAATTACTACAGTTTGCGGGCAAATTAAAGGTATAAGGAGAAATGAGAAAAACTGCCTGAAAAGAGAAAAATTCACCCATACTCTCATCAAAATTCGAGCAGAGCGCCTGTCTCAGGCAATAACACAGGGCGACCCGGCGACGAGTACAGGGTGACTCGACGCGTTACTCTCAGGTCGCCTGTTATTCGCCGTCGGGTCACGTGGCTTTCCTGGCTGAGAATTGATGCTTAACGTCATCTTAGGCGGCGAATCTTTGGCGGTAAGAAAAACTATATGACACGATTAACTTTGGTAGAATCAGCAACAAGCTTCCCTCGATGTGTTCATTGCCAGGCGGTGAGATATCAGACCCCGGCCAGGCCTCGCTTCGGCGCAGACAAGCCAGTACTGCGGGAGTTGCTAGTTCGGCTCTAGCCAGCTAAAACCATTGAACAGTGCAACAATCGGTCAGACGACATGCGTAGAATGCGATTCTCAAGCGAGTGGAGAAGCTCGTTGTGAAACCACTGGGCTTACTAGGCGCTAGAGCAGGAAGCGAATGGATATTCAGACGTTTCGAAGTAAACTCAGATGAGCATGCGCTTACTAAAGTCTGCAGTAGAAATAGGACCCCTGTTCTGCGTTCAGATTGAGTTACCGGATTTGTAACTTGCAGGCGAGGCCCAAAATATGAGGTTGCGCTCAAATTGTGGCCTTCCGTAAAGAAGACAGTGTGTAGAATAAAACAAACTCTGACGCTATGGTGTAACTACTACAGGAACTCATCAGCCCGTATTCTCCATTCTCAGGCTCGAGAACCCGTTGCTTGCGAATAGCGAACGTGTTAGGTAGCCGCTATACTCCTCGAGGAGTATAGCGGCAGTGTTACTACCCGACAATGGTAGGCAGTGATTTAGGGATAGCGAAAGGGTTAAGACAGGTAAACGACCCAATAGCTACCCAGTGGTCCCCATGGTAGCGAACGTGTTAAAACAGGTGGGCAACCGAAAGGCTACCAAATGGTCTCCATGGGAGCCCGAATGGGTAGCATATGGGGCCCTAGCTCCGCCCACTCTATGGATTGGAGCCGAGGTGACATGCGGTTCCATTTCCTCTCGGGATCGGCTCCAATCCGATGAATGTCTGAGTATATGGTCAAGGATGGGCCTTGTCGAAACTCTTGAGCAAACCAACCGACGTTTGAATAACGTCGAAGCTGCGTTTTCAATCCAGATGTGCAGATTGACGGGCCTTCATGGAAAATGCTCTGCAATTACTGGGTGAAAACAAAGTCTTTTGTCAAAGGTTTGCTGCGGTTATGTTTTACGCGTTGCCGAGAAAACCCCAGACTTTGTGATCGTGTTGGCTACCCAGTTATCTCAGGCATGCATATATTATACAATTTCATAATCAGTAACTCTATCTGAATGTTGTGAGCATCGAATCTCTATTCATTATCTGGAACAGTGGGAACCTCCTCCGCTAGGGGGATTCTCGCTTGAGCTGACCTTATGAGATGGAAAACGCCACAAAAGAATTGATTGTCACTCCTAGTTTTGCCATTCAATTTTACGAATGGCAAAAGTGGATTGCGGAATATTCTAGGAAATATGTTATTTCTCAGGCTCGGGGACATCTGCTAAAAATAGAATGAGCATTTAACAGGACAAATTTTAAATCAATTTCCAAGAGAAAATTCAACACGAAGACCTCCCCCCCCCCCCCCCTTCCTGACTACATCACAACCATCATATTTGCTGTATAATCAGTGTACTCTCCAAAATAAAACTTGTGAATCTCTGGCATGCAGGCCAAGAAACACAGGATGAAGCCTAACTTCTACTAAAATATCAAGTTCCTTAGGCAGAACTAATTGCAAGAAGAAAAGAGGCCTGGGTGGCTGGCCGCTAGCAGCCCATCTGACCCTTGAAGTTTGGCCGGTGATTCCCACACGTTAGCGCTTCCGCGGAAGCGCGCCGCATCCGCGCGCGCTGCGTGACCGGCTCAAAGGCAATCGATATGGCCGGAGTTTTCAGCCAAAAGAACTTTTGGGTAAGGGCAGAACATGGTTAGGCGACCCAGCGACAGAAGTTTACAGAGGCCATGCTTTTTCTCTCTAGGCATAGAACTCTCCGAGTTATTTTGACCCTCAACATTTGACAGCTTGGGGGCAAATTCGAATGAACCTAATTCCTTAACGAGTTTCATTCCATTCCATAATATGAACATAACAGCAGCTATTTTATTGGTACTTTCTCCATCAGCTGCCTTCCTATTTCAATGCATCACACGTGCTCTGCACCAATACAATACCTATTGTGGTTAGTTACTATTATACAGTGCGTTTCATAATTATAGGACACCCCCCGAATTTCCCACTCCCGGCTATTCCTCTGTCTATGGAATTTTCCCTCTAGTACCATTGTGTTCAGCACCTAAAATAACCTTGGTACCCAACTTTTGAGCTCACGGCCGCAACTCTGGTTTTTTGAAACTTTATTTTTCTCTTTTCGCACACTTCGCGGTCATGGCACACCTTCAGATTCTAACAAGTTTATTTGCCGTACAATCGAATTCACGGAAATTCGATAATTTATGGAGCATCTATGGGCCACACTGATTTCATACAGCCCGCTACTCCTGCTCCTTAGAGGAAATCTGAGCACATCTTCGTCGATTGACATCGAACATGCAAGACTGCCTATCTCAACTTCTCAGCCGCACATGGCTGACGGAGGTGCACTCAAAACTGGGTGTCAAGGACCCACTGTAGTCCTACTTTAGAAATACAGTCAGCACTGGTCACACGCTGCTCCGTTGGCTTTGCTAGGTGGTGATCCAACTAGGCAACACTCGTCCGACATCGAGGTTTTCCCATATTTTCTCATTAAAACCCACGAATCGGAGGCTCAAAATGTCGGAAATTGCCCGCTGGCATTTTCGGATTTCTTGCACTGTTAGACCATCTTCCAGTCTCTTGCTGGCCAGGTCGGGTTTCCCCGGGAAGTGGAGCCAAACACGCGACAGCAACCTCGGAAAAATTCCTTTTCCTGAACGCCTTGTCTGTCTTTGGTTATCACGTCAACGACTCTTCCATTTACCGTAATTACGAAGTCTAGTATATAGTCGCCTCATTCATGACCAATCACAGTGCTTGGAACAGAATTTGGTCACTTCATCAGCTGTGACATTTTGTTCCTAACATGTCATCAGTTACTGCGTATTGAGCGCGGAGCAGACACTTGAGCAAGCAGAGGACGGTGTCTGCTCTGGCAGCGCCGAACCTCAGAAAACTCCTATGAGTAATACACTTCATTTTGAACCACCGATTCATGGATTTTAGTAAGAAAATGTGAGAAAACCTCGATGTCGGGCGAGTGTTGCTTACTTGGATCGCACCCTAGCAAAGCCAACTGAGCAGCCTGTGGCTAGTGCTAACTGTATTTCTAGAGTAGGACTACAGTGGGTCCTTGTCAGCCAGTTTTGAGTGCGCCTCCGTCAGCAATGAGCGGCTGAGAAATTGAGATAGGCAGTTTTGCATGTCCGATGTCTATCGACGCACATGTTCTCAGTTTCCCTCTAAAGAGCAGGAGTAGCGGGCTGTGTGAAATCGGTGTGATCCGTAGATGCTCCATAAATTATCGAAATTCTGTGAATTCGATTGTGCGGCAAACAAACTTGTTAGAATCTGAAGGAGTGTCATGACCGCGAAGTGTGCGAAAAGAGAAAAATAAAGTTTTAAAAAACCAGAGTTGCTGCTGTGAGCTCAAAAATTGGGTACCAAGGTTATTTCAGGTGCTAAACACAATGGTACTAGAGAGAAAATTCTACGGTTAGAGGAAAAGCCGGGAGTGAGAAATTCGTGGGTGTCCTATAATTATGAAACGCACTGTAGTACTGACTGATTTAGTCACTAGGCACATAATCAAATTAGAAGAATTGGAATAAGTTAACAAAAACACATGAAAACGACATCCTGTGCAGTCTTCAAGATGCTGTATTCATGCAATCCATCCATAAGCCTGGGGGAAAAGGGAATTTCAAAGATCTCGAGACTTTTTGACGCCAACAACTGCCCTACTACTACGAGAGGACACAAAAAAAAACGTGTTCTTTTAGCAGCTCAAACTACTCATCTTCAGGGATTCTCGCACTTTTCGCTGATTACGTGTTCTCCAGCGTCTTAATATTCCTCTTAACAGCTCGTGAGTAAGCCGAGGGAACAACAACATGAGCTGGTCGACTACACCAGCATAAGCAAGCGAGGTTTGACTGCGATTCAGCTGAGAAAAGTGGTCTTGTAATAAGACCACACCGCTTTAGACTGATTCGGAAATCCTATTATTCCACGTGATGAGTGCCAGACTGAGTGCGTTAAATGATGCTTAGTACTATTTTTAAGAACCGAACGGGGTGTGCGTCATAATGAGGCTAAAAGGCGCACACAAGATACGTCTTTCTCTCGACCACTCATAAATTTCCTCCATTTTAGCACAATCTGAGAATAAATGCGATTCGTTTAAAGCGAATACCAAAAGAAAACTCGAAAACAAAACGAATACGTCAGCCAAGAGGCCAAACAGTAGGGCCTCTTTTGGTTTCATGACCTGCCGGTCAGAATGAAGATGTACTCGGGAGTACTTTTTCGTGACCGGTCTGCGTCTCTTGCCTCATGATACTATTTTCACAAATATGTGTGATTAGATAATATCGTTGGATATATGGATAATATCGTTGGTTGTTGCGAAAATAATTGCCGAAATAGACAGCCCAGTTCAAAATGCTGTAACTCTGATCAAACTCAACTTTATCCATCAAAATGAAATCCTTCAGATTCTACACATCTCTGCCAACGATTCGGTAATTCATTTATACCTTTACAATAGAAACTGACATCACAAGATTTTAAGAACTCTTGGAAGNAGGTGTGGAATCGCTTAGAAAAATGAAGGAATGCACACATACGGGTCCAATCCTACGCAAATATCCATTGCGGCTTTCTCTCCTGCATTCTTTTCTTCCTCCCCTGCACCTGCTTGCTCGTCATCCCCTTCCCCACTCTCTGCTCTTTCCATTCGTGTCTGAATGAACCACCCCCTTCATTCTGTTTACATGCAGCAGTAGACTCTCATCACTTAACTACCACAACAGCCAGCTGAACACAGATCATTCCAAGTGACCATTTGCACTGAATCGGTTACATAAAATGCTCACAGCCCCCTGGGCTTACCAAAGAGCGTCACTTTGTGGGGATGAGAGAAGGCCTGGCGGATTTGAACGAGTTTTAGGAGAGCCTTGAAACTATTTGAGAGGGATATAGGTATCCCGCGAAAGGCTTTCGGGGTTTTCTTTGCATTGCNTTTCATACACCAGGTCTAAATCACAACAGTACGACTCTGATGTAACAGCCTGGCCAGGTTGCAGAAGGTTATAATGAATAACACTCTTACAACACCACGAAACTGTCACNCAGCCCCCTGGGCTTACCAAAGAGCGTCACTTTGTGGGGATGAGAGAAGGCCTGGCGGATTTGAACGAGTTTTAGGAGAGCCTTGAAACTATTTGAGAGGGATATAGGTATCCCGCGAAAGGCTTTCGGGGTTTTCTTTGCATTGCGTGTGAAGTATGCGAGCGAAGCGAGCATTAGTAGAAGTCTGGAAGTCCGGCGTCAGCCGGACGGCCAGACTGGTAATGAATAACACCTTTACAACACCACCAAACTGTCAACATAACCCTTCTAGGGCGAAGATCTGGTTCAGGGAAGCTTGGAGGGGTAGAGAACTTGTCTACCCATACATAACCAGTTTTCTTATTATCAGATAGGAGCCATTTTTCATCTACAGTTATTAAACAGTCAAGAAATGGCTCGTTTTTTCTGGCGAACGAGGAGTTTAGAACAGATCTCGTAGCGGGTGGATTGCTGGTCATCGGTCAGATCATGGGGTGTCCACTTTTGAATTTTTCTCACCATGCCAATGGGGGCCAAATGTTTTGAAAATGTAGCATAGTGAACCCCCAGGCCGCCGCCAACGTACGANTTAGAACAGATCTCGTAGCGGGTGGATTGCTGGTCATCGGTCAGATCATGGGGTGTCCACTTTTGCATTTTTTTCACCATGCCAATGGGGGCCAAATGTTTTGAAAATGTAGCATAGTGAACCCCCAGGCCGCCGCCAACGTACGAGTCGTAGTATCGGGTTTCGTCTCCACCGCTGCTCTCAGTGCTTGATCGTCCAGCGACATCCTTCGACCACGACCGGGTTTATCTTCGGGATCAAAATCGCCGAAAGAAAATTTTGCGAACCAGCACCTCACTATCCTTTCGGAAGGAGAGTCCGTGCCAAAAGCAAGCGCTATATTACGGGCTGCTTCCGCTACAGAATGGCTGAGTTTGAACTCGTACAACATGATCACTCGAAAATCGCGTCGGCTCACCATTTTTCGCGACCCCATAAAAAAGTCCATGGAAGAGCTAGCCAGGTTATTGAAGAAGCATCAGAAAGAGGAGAACAAACCCTACCAGGAGCTAGCACAAGTTGGCTTGAAGTTGCTGAATTGGGCAAGAAAAAAGTTTTTTTCAAGCATACCGTGAAACGGCAATTATTTTCGCAACAGCCTAATACTTCGCCAGTTTTCGCGTTGGCCAGGGCAAAGTANTGCAGAATGGCTGAGTTTGAACTCGTACAACATGATCACTCAAAAATCGCGTCGGCTCACCATTTTTCGCGACCCTATAAAAAATTCCAGGGAAGAGCTAGCCAGATTATTGAAGAAGCATCTGAAAGAGCAGAACAAACCCTACCAGGAGCTAGCACAAGTTGGCTTTAAGTTGTTCAATTGGGCAAGAAAAAAGTTTTTTTTTCTCAAGCATACCGTGAAACGGCAATTATTTTCGCAACAACCTAATAGATCACGGTCTCAGCTCGGTTACCGTGAGGTCAAGACCAGAGTGAGACCTCAAGGTGACCGGTCGGCTACCTCGAGGTTTTAGTTGTTTTACAATAGATTTCTGGAAGGTTGACCTTGAGGTGACCTCGAGGTGACCTGCGACGTTTACCTCACGATTACCTCGCAGTCTCGACCAAATTACTACACCCATCCTGGTTAGAAGAGGTTTTCTGGAACAATCAAGAGTGTGAAGACTGTCTTAAAAGAGGAAATCGCAAGACAACATCGCCCGGTAGTAGCGGATGCGTGTACCGAAGGAAAATAAAGCTAAACTAGAGCTACTCCTCCGGTGGTGGCAGCTAGTAGGTGAAACGCAGAGAACATTCCGTGAAAAGATTGTTGCTACCGGTTTGTCGGAGCCCTACGGTCACACAGACTCTGTGTGGGCTAGAGCTGCAAGTACTATCCTGACTCACGAGGGGAGGATACCATCATAGATGTTTAATGGCGGAAAATTTGAAAAAAAAAAACGACTTGTTCAGGATGAGAATATGTTTTGACAAAGGTGCTAAGTGGTGCGAATCCGAGGGAAGTGCGTTGAATCTCCTTTTTGTGCATGACGTCTTCATCCCAACAGATTCAGGTTAGTGTGTATTTCGCAAACCTTGTTGTTTCTCATAGGTTCGCAGAAAGGTTTCTGCCACTTTACGAGTATTTCCTGTCTTGCCTAAATTTTCGAGACTGTTTTGGAACTTCCCACATATATGAAGACCGACCAATACTCCACTTCCCTAGAATTTCTTTTCGGAATACGACGATTACGGTAGAAAAAATCGCCGCTAATTCCAAGCATGTTCTTCTGCACCTGATTTGCGAATTAGGAAATGAATGATGCGGCAGAAAGAATAAGTCTGGCTGACGCCAACTTCCAGACTTTTCCTTATGCTCGCTTCGCTCGCATGACTTCGCCTCGCATTCGTCCTAGTAGAATTATGATCATGCCAATTCCTCGACAGCGAACCCTTATCACAGCGATGGACCCGTCTCTCCCCACTTTGGGCGCCGGCGCACCCTTATCACAGCAGTAGACTCGTCTCCCCCTACTATGGGTGGCGGAGCGCCCTTACCTTGGCAGTGGACACCATCTTTCCCACTTTTGAGTATCCCCAGACTTCGCCACTACCGCAGGTGGTCGCCACATGGATAAAGTGAAGTCTCTTTCGTCTGGAGTCTCCTCCAGACTTTCGTCTGGAGGAGACTTCAGACGAAAGAGGCGATGAGCTCCGTTTGGCAGCGATCTGTGGCGATGTAACTTGGTAGTCGATACCTATTATTTTCACGATCCTCTCACATCGCTAGTTCATTTTGATTCATTTTGAACTGGCGAAGTCTGATGATACTCTTTGGTCTGACGACAATGGACCCCTAGCGCCCTGCAATTGCCCATCCATTCCAGCCAGGGTCNCATGGCACACCTTCAGATTCTAACAAGTTTATTTGCCGTACAATCGAATTCACGGAAATTCGATAATTTATGGAGCATCTATGGGCCACACTGATTTCATACAGCCCGCTACTCCTGCTCCTTAGAGGAAATCTGAGCACATCTTCGTCGATTGACATCGAACATGCAAGACTGCCTATCTCAACTTCTCAGCCGCACATGGCTGACGGAGGTGCACTCAAAACTGGGTGTCAAGGACCCACTGTAGTCCTACTTTAGAAATACAGTCAGCACTGGTCACACGCTGCTCCGTTGGCTTTGCTAGGTGGTGATCCAACTAGGCAACACTCGTCCGACATCGAGGTTTTCCCATATTTTCTCATTAAAACCCACGAATCGGTGGCTCAAAATGTCGGAAATTGCCCGCTGGCATTTTCGGATTTCTTGCACTGTTAGACCATCTTCCAGTCTCTTGCTGGCCAGGTCGGGTTTCCCCGGGAAGTGGAGCCAAACACGCGACAGCAACCTCGGAAAAATTCCTTTTCCTGAACGCCTTGTCTGTCTTTGGTTATCACGTCAACGACTCTTCCATTTACCGTAATTACGAAGTCTAGTATATAGTCGCCTCATTCATGACCAATCACAGTGCTTGGAACAGAATTTGGTCACTTCATCAGCTGTGACATTTTGTTCCTAACATGTCATCAGTTACTGCGTATTGAGCGCGGAGCAGACACTTGAGCAAGCAGAGGACGGTGTCTGCTCTGGCAGCGCCGAACCTCAGAAAACTCCTATGAGTAATACACTTCATTTTGAACCACCGATTCATGGATTTTAGTAAGAAAATGTGAGAAAACCTCGATGTCGGGCGAGTGTTGCTTACTTGGATCGCACCCTAGCAAAGCCAACTGAGCAGCCTGTGGCTAGTGCTAACTGTATTTCTAGAGTAGGACTACAGTGGGTCCTTGTTAGCCAGTTTTGAGTGCACCTCCGTCAGCAATGAGCGGCTGAGAAATTGAGATAGGCAGTTTTGCATGTCCGATGTCTATCGACGCACATGTTCTCAGTTTCCCTCTAAAGAGCAGGAGTAGCGGGCTGTGTGAAATCGGTGTGATCCGTAGATGCTCCATAAATTATCGAAATTCTGTGGATTCGATTGTGCGGCAAATAAACTTGTTAGAATCTGAAGGAGTGTCATGACCGCGAAGTGTGCGAAAAGAGAAAAATAAAGTTTTAAAAAACCAGAGTTGCTGCTGTGAGCTCAAAAATTGGGTACCAAGGTTA
>JARK01001601.1:277888-289910 GCA_000688135.1 Ancylostoma ceylanicum
CACCACTACTTGGCCAAAGCGGACCGGCATCCTTGAGTTTCTATCACGGCTTGGTCAAGGAGGACCCGTAGCCTGGCGTTTTCCTCACTGCTTGGCCAAGGCGGACCCGTAGCCTGGCGTTTCCCGCAGTACTTGGCCAAGAGAAACATGTACCGTGACGTTCGCACCACTGACAATGCAAGGTAAAGCAGACGAGCGCGTCGCAGCCGCCGGGCCACCGTGGCGGGCCGAGCAAACGCATCGCGGCCGCCGAACCACCGTGGCGAACGCGAGCGAACGCGTCGCAGCCGCCGGGCCACCGTGGCGGACGCGAACGAACGCGTCGCAGCCGCCGGACCACCATGGCGGACGCGAGCGAACCGAGCCACCGTGACGTACGCGAACGAACGCGTCGCAGCCGCCGGGCCACCATGGCGGACGCGAGAGAGCGTGCCGCAGCTGCTGGAGCCCACTACGCAGCATTCAATTGTGTGAATGAGTTGGTGAGTTGTTATTCTGCTCCGTATGATGCACAGCGTGAAAGCTGTAAACATTGTCCACCCGTAGGCTGCGAGACCGCCAGCGGAGCGTCATTCAGCCATTAAAGACGATGACGAAACCACTGCCGCATCCATGGCGGAGTGTCATAGGTTGAGGGTCCCAGAACGAAACCGTGTTTGAGTCCCTAAGAATCGGCCAGCCGTCTCACAGTCTGCGCATCAGGGGTACCATTGTCTATAAGTGTCGCCGCGTCATGACCCCCCTATGCCTGCTGTTTTCGGGCTTACGGAGATTTGTTAAAGAGATAGCGGACTCAAGAAGTAAAAGGTTGAAAACGCTCAATGTTTTTGCACCAACCTAATATGTCGTTATAAAACTCTAACGAGGCCTTCTCAAAAGTTCTAGGTAGCTCGCCAAATTACCATTTACGTATTCGGATGTAAGGCATGTAATCCACTAGGCATACCACCGATGTTAAACTCAAACGAAGAGAATTCCCTTTCAAACTTGCCATTCAAGGACATTGAAAATGCTGACAACGAGGACATTTTCAGCCACATAGGTTGTCGTTTCGCCATTGTTACTGTCACAGGGACATTATCTACCAGGATGTTCGGGTTGAAAGGTCAGAGAACGACAATCTCGGACTCTCAGCACCCCAAACCTGTGATCAGCACAACTAAACAGTTCCGTTCCGCGGTGGCGTGCAGGCGCACCGCTCGTCATCACTGGTGGTATGCTGCTGGCGATCAATACTCAGCTTGTATCGACTGATGAAGGCTCGTCATCGTTCCACAATAATCGTCACGAGGCACTTAGACATCATTAAGACGGCAAATGGAAACATTCTCCGAGGTCCAAATGATGTCATGGAAAGATGGAGACAATATTTTGAACAGACGTTTAACGAGGAGTTCCCACATCCACCAATTCCGTTTGTCAAAAGAGTTCAAGGTCCTGTTCTACCGGTCGCTCCTGCCGAAGTGGCAAATCAGTGCGGATTCGTCAAAGACTGCGGTACCATTGACGCTATTCACGCGGCTAGACTACTCGTTGAAAGACATCGGGAGAAAAACCGCTCCGTTCATCTCGCATTTCTCGATCTCGAAAAGGCGTTCGATTGCGTCCCGCGTGAACTCATATGGATGTCTTTGCGAAAGCATGGAGTCCCCGAGGAATACGTGCGTTGGATTAAGTTGTTGTACCAGAAGCCGTCAAGCGTGGTGAGATGCTCAGCTGGGACTAGCAAACGCTTCCCTATTGAGGTTGGAGTACATCAAGGGTCAGTGCTTTCCCCGCTACTGTTCATACTGTGCGTGGACACTATTACCGGGGATATCCAGAAGCCGCATCCCTGGTGTCTACTGTATGTCGACGATGTGATGCTAGCTGCTGAGACGAGGGAAGATCTACAGGCAGAAGTACAGCTTTGGAAAGATCGCTTACAACAGTATGGACTGCGGCTGAACATTGAAAAAACTGAATATATGGAGTGCGGACCGAGGATAGAGGACGGAACAATCTGTGTCGATGGCAAAGATCTGAAGAAAGTTGAGTGCTTCAAACACCTTGGTTCAAGAATTGCCTCCACAGGCGATATCCTCTCCGACGCTCTTGGACGTGCCAATGCCGCATGGATGAAGTGGAGAACGACAACGGGCATATTGTTTGACAAGAAAATGCCAATACGACTCAAGTCCAAAGTCTACCGTACGGTGGTGAGGCCGGTCGCTCTTAATGGGACTGAAT
The DNA here is from genome assembly GCA_000688135.1 of Ancylostoma ceylanicum. NCBI lineage: Eukaryota > Metazoa > Nematoda > Chromadorea > Rhabditida > Ancylostomatidae > Ancylostoma > Ancylostoma ceylanicum. The sequence continues at coordinate 280,118 of JARK01001601.1, forward strand.
GCTGGGCAGCCACTAAGGCTGCCAAGCAAGTCTTGCACACAATGGAATTGCGGATGCTAAGATGGTCAATAGGTGTGACGTTGAAAGACAAAGTTCCGAATGAGGTGGTTCGCTCCACCTTTGGAGTCGCACCGATAGCCGATAAAATGAGAGAAGCCCGGTTGTGTTGGTTCGGGCACGTGTGCCGTAGAGTGGACAAGTCCGTCGCCAAGACGGCCCTGAACCTAAACGTCAAAGGCACTAGGCCACGCGGGAGACCCAAAATTCGCTGGCTTGATTGTGTGAAGTCTGATATGGCCGAAGTGCAACTGACCACGAGGGACGCGGATAATCGGAACAAGTGGAGGAGAAGATGCAGTACAGCGGACCCCGCGACTACGTGGTACAAACGCTAGGAAGAAGAAGAAGTTAATCCGTTAATTCGTTACGTTAGGCCAAAATGGCCGTTACGCGTTAATGCGTTAGTCCGTCAGTTCGTTAGAAGGAGGTTTCATAGATATTTCGACAAATTTCATCACTTGTAGGAAGTTCTTGGGTCCTCCTACTAATTTCCAAAGCAAGCAATCAATCAAAAAATTGCAGCAAATCGTGACCTTTTTCTCTCTGACTTTGTGAGCACAACATAGGGAGATGAAAACGTTTAGGAATGACAAGTTTTTCTGTTCCACGAACAAGGTTAACTTAGCAATACTCAAACCACTGAAGAAAAGAAATGGTAGAGATGCCTTCGGTCATGAGTTGAATTATTATATATTGTCTCACAACCTTCATCATAAAATCCTTGGCTATAATCACGAATGAAAACTCTGAAGACCTCAAGAGTGTGAGAGACTGAAAAGGATTCCTAAACGTAAAGGTCACAGTATTGACGATAAGGCACTAAGCTTTTTCTTAGAACCCTCATGCAAGTTTGTTATTGCGCAGAAGAGCAGTTTTTCCAAGTTTTCTACAGTGAGCTGACGCAATCAAGGTGGCTGTCGAGTACAAATGCTCGCACTCAGCGGAAGTTGTCAGTGCGAAAAGTTCTTGATATGCCAACATTTTTATGCGTGAGAAATCCGATGTGATAACATCACTCCGCCAATATTCAAATGATCAGAAGAGAAGGACGGATTTGCGCAAAATATTCGCCCGACTCCTCGGGTAGTTGTCAATTCATCGAGACTCTGTCCAAATCGGACTACCTATCTTCTCGTAGGGATTCTTCAAATGTTCTCGTCAACCTGCTTTAATAAAATTTTTCATAGGTTCATCGTAAAGTGCGCGTCTTTATATGAAGGATTAAAGATTGTCACCTCAACTAATTCTTCACTTCTCTCATAATCGCGCATCCAGTAGATCAATCGCGCGCATATTGCACTTTTCACATGGACATGGGAAAATGAAAAAAAAATCAGGCATAACTCACAAATTTGAATTTGATAAATACATACACATAAATCATATGACAATACTTCAAAATGTAACAAAATCAATTTTCTAGCTGTCGCTTTCTTTGTTACCGTATTTTTAGCCCACCCTATGGAAATGGCGGGGGATGGACCGATGGGGAGCATATTCATCATATGATAAACCGTCCAGGTACCAACCGACGTTATAGGTCTCTTCCCACATGAATTGATAGATCACCTCATCGGTTGCTCTGATCATATTCCGATATTTTTCCAAAGAGGTGTTCAAGATACAGTACCGGCCAAAATTATATAGCCTTTTTAACTTTCCTCCATAACTTCTGCTAACGTGAAGCTTAGAAGCCCAAATTTTTATGACAGCTGTAGACGATCAAGTGTGATGGAAGAATATTAAAAACCAGCCATTCCGTGAGCGACTCTCCTTTAGGAAATATTTTTTTATGAATGAAGATAAAAATCTGTGATTCGGTGGTATCCATAAACGCTCCCAGAGTGGCTTTTGTAGTTGAAATCTCACCATAAATAAATGTTTGATGATGGAATATACTCAGATCTAGTAGAATGTGTGCGTTTACGGGTCAGTCGTTGTGACATGCGAGGCCCACTTGAGGTCAATTAACAATAGCCTTCAATAGGTGTTTTCGTCAATCCACCAATTTTTTTTTCTTGACAAACTCGAGGTTTGCGCTGACTCCTATGACTCTTCGTACGAAGCCAAATATGTCCGCACGGACTGAGACCCGAGGTTCTCCGAACTCTCCAAATAATACAGTTGTTCGCGATGCACCCCATAGTGCTCACCACAAAAAATAAACTCAGGAATTTTTTCTTGCTCGAGCCAGAGGATTACCCTACGTTTCAGTGGAAGGTGAGGATACGTTAGGAATGCCGCAATATCAGAACAGACAGCGGAACTCATGCCTGTTCGGATTCAACCGAATAGGATCTTCTGAAGCTCAGGAAAGTATAAAACAAAACACAGCAGCGAAATGTCTTATATCTGGTCTTGCAAAAGTGAGTCAATCTTGTTTGATGCTGATATCATGGGCTATGCGAGATGAAATAGTAATAAAAACACTCAGGTGAACCGTAAAATCCCTCGAGTGGACCAACGAAACACATGTGCTCGTAGTGGTAGTTGGTACCGCTCATTTCAGATGATTCAATTTCATCTAACTGAAAGCCACATGGGAGGACATGTGCGTAGCAATGCTGTAGAAGTCCCAGCACATCTTTATCTCTCATAAAAGCCTGGGAGAATCCTTTTGTTCGAGCAAGAAAAATTCCAAAGTTCATTTTTTGTGGTGATCACTGCCTGGTGCACTGCGAACAACAGTTTTATTTGGAGAGTTCGGAAGAGCTTCGGGTCCCAGTACGGGCGGACACATTTGGCTTGGTACGAAGAGTCATGAGAGTCAAGGTAAACTTCAAATTGGTGAAGAAAAAAATTAGCTAGATTGGCGAAAACGCATATCGAAGGCTATTGTTAACTGACCTCAAATGGACCTGGCATGTCACAACGACTGACCCGTAAACGCACGCATTCTACTAGATCTGAGTATATTCCATCATCAAACATTTATTTATGGTGAGATTTCAACTACAAAAGCCACTCTGGGAGCGCTTATGGATACCGCCGAATCACAGTTTTTGATCTTCATTCACAAAAAATTTTTCTAAAGAAGAGTCGATCGCGGAATGGCTGGGTTTAAATATTCTTTCATCACACTTGATCGTCTACAGCTCTCATAAAAATTTGGGCTTCCAAGCTTCACGTTAGCAGAAGTTATGGAGGAAAGTTAAAAAGGCTATATAATTTTGGCCGGTACCGTATGTCTACTTTCTAGGTGGTTAGGGTATGTACACTCAAATTAAATGGATTTATCGGTATCAACAGACGTCCTCAACATTTTGAATCAACTTTGGGAAATAACCGACTGAAGATTGACCGAGAGAGGCCGTGTACTTTGTCTAGTGATATCTAAATGGAAAGAACCATGAAAGCATATTTGTTTGCAAGAATATTGGTTTATATAGGCACTGCAAGACATATGTATGCATGATATGTGCAGAACTCTAAATTCACATTTCTCCGCTAGAAGGATTGTCTCTGTCTGATTAGTAGCCCATGATATTCTGCAAAGGATGCCTTCTGGAACGATTAGTCACTTCTCTATCCCTCCGTTTACGTTGTTGCTGATGTGGCATGTAGCTATATCTTCAATGAAAAGTGGTGGAGCAGAATGTTGCGAGGACCACCAAGACTGTGTTAGAGCATTTGTCAAGGACTCAAAACTGGTGTTCCGAAGCGGTGACTGAATAGTGACAGAGACATCCAGTGCATTCAATAACCATTATTTCTAACCTCGATGGTAGCTGTGATTATGTATGTGATGCCTTCTACTAGGTTGTCGCGAAAGTTTTCCGCAATTTTCAGTCTTCCTTCTCAAACTAATTTTTCTCTTCAACACGACCGACGATTACGCGTTTGCCAACATTATAGACAAGAACCATTGCGGTAACAGTAGGGCTTGTTGGCAGCTGCCCCGAACCAGTGGTTCTTTCGCAATTCCACCAAACATTGAGCATGTCTCCTGAGGGGGTAGTTTTCGTTTTGGCGGTGGAATCCAAGGTTACTGGCGTTCGATCCACCCACATTTCCTCAAAGGAATCATATAAGGAGGCCACTTCTCGATTTTGATAACCAAGTTGCGGAACCAAAAGAGCACCTCAAAAACTAAAAAATCAGTGGCGCGCTCTCTACACACTTGGAGCTGGTGTCAGCTCAGATCGTGATAGTTACAAACGCCATATTTACTTGTCTCTCCGAAGCAATGCAGATGAAAAGCTAATGTACCGTGATAGCCCTGGGGTCCCTCTTTCAGCTCACGGGTATCACGCCACATATTCTGTCCAATCAGCTCAGAGAGGCGCCCGTCCTCCACTTCACCCTACCTTCCAAACCATGGTTTGTCTCAAGTCCTAGTCGCCCTCTTTGGACTTGTGGATCCAAATCTTAACTGCATATTAAGAGGTAGAGTAGAGGTCTGTAGTATGCTATATGCTTGTTGGAGCATCGCTTGCGTTGCTGTGTTTCCTGAGCTCTCAAAGGAAAAGCAGCAGAACATGTTTGTAGTCAACAACGATTTTTTCTGTCATAATTGTAACGGAATGGTAGGACAAATTGGGTATGGGTAGGCTATTGGTCAAGCTATATAAATGTTCTGGATAGAAAGTTCCAGAACAATCGTGAAAAATTAGGCAATGCACGGAAGTGAGTGGCGGGAAACTTTCGCGACAACCTAATATATTTCATGTATATTGTCGATCAAAATGTTTCCATTTTTCATAACTTATATCCAAATGATTCACACAGAATCAAAGTACCTCTTGTTTGTATGCATTTAGTATGCTTTCAGAAATCTTCTATTGCTAATATTGTGTTCACTTTTGTGATTGATAGAATTGGTCGTTACATGGGGATGCATAGGGTTGTTTGATAACTGCTGTAGTTTTTTTCTTACAGGTGACGCGAACTGCATATTTCATGAAGTAGTAACTGCTTGGCAGACACCATTACAAACTATTTCAAAAACTAGACCTTAGACAATCTTCAATCTAAGAATGAGCGTCACTAATGGCTAACAAGTTGGTTAATTATTAGGTTGGCAATGGACATTCAAAGAGAGCATTATCGGCGTATTTCATTGTTTTTATTCCGTAAGAGCAAAATGAGGTGGAAGCTCGGTAGAAGCTCGGTGCAAGCTGTAAATACGTGCGACTGAGCTGCGACTGCGATGCTGCTGGGCCCAATTCTTCATCATATAGACACACGCGCGTCAGTCGCACGCATCCAGAATAAATAGCCCCACACCGAATTCAGCCGTTTACTTGCACTTACAACAGCGAAACGACTTATTTCTAAGAAGAATCATAACGGGGTGATGAAATATGAGTTGTTTACGATAACGTAGCCCGAAAACGATTACAGACCAGGCCATACCGCACCTCTCGTTCAGGTATTCTGAAGCTACGAAATACGTCTATCTTTTTGACAAGGATTGTACTCAGAGGAAGCCGGAGAACTCCGCTTCTTGGAATTCACACCTTCTAGCGAAGTCTCCAAGGGAAGAAGTAATTCTACGATGGAATGCATGCAATGAGGTCCGGTTGAAACCGTGGCCCAGTGCAACGACTGGCCAGACGAGATGCGTGGGATGCGGTCGCGTGCTGACGCAGCGCGCACGCCATTGCATGCATTTTGTCGTAGAATTACTTCTTGCTTTGGAGACTTCGCTAGAAGGTGTGAATACCAAGAAGCGGAATTCTCCGGCTTCCTCTGAGTATAATCCTTGTCAAAAAGACGTATTTCGTAGCTTCAGAATACCTGAACGAGAGATGCGGTATGGCCTGGTCTGTGATCGTTTTCGGACTACGTTATCGTAAACAACTCGATGCGGTGCGTTCGGGTAGCTCCGTCTTGCCACAACCGTCCGGCTTGCCGACTGCTGGCTCGCTTTCGGGGAACTCATTTTTGTTGTATTAGTCATCGGTTGCTATACGGGTCCGTTGTTTTTATCCTACATGAGAAGGTTAAGAATTGTTCCAATGCAATCGAACACAAAACTTATTCTGGATTAATACGTATTGGATTAAGGTGGCTAGTACTAGCGCTGCAGGATTACCTGCCGTGCTCCTGTCAACCGAGCGGCAGGATAACCTGCCCAGCTCCTCGCCATCGCAGCGGCAGGATCACGGCAGGTCATACGCAGGATCACCTTGATCACCTTGACTCCCGTTGGTCGTCGGGTATTACCAAGCGGGCGCCAGCAATCCTTCCATTTGTCCCTCTCACGTGCCAGGGTAGTCCAATTCGTTCTTTCCGTTCGAGAGACACGAAGAGCATCATATCGTTTTTTAAAAGACTTCGTGAAGAAGTCTGACCATCGGGGCTGGGATTCATGAAAATGCACGCAAACCCTAGCCTTGGTTTGGGCTAGCCAACCAGGCGGCTAGCTTAGGTTTGGGCTAGGGCGCAGGGTGATTCATGAAACAATTAGGCGTGCGGTTGGCTAGCCGACGCTGTCAGGTCTGAGACTACGTATGGCTTGCGCTACCGTACTCCGTATATAACAGGAAAGGGCCATTTCACAATTTTTCACCTAATTTCGAAACTCCTTTGGTTTTCTAGGTCGTTTTGTTGGGTTTTTCTCTTGCCGCATTATTGTGTGTGGTTATTCCCTTTGTTCGCGTTCTCATTGGTTTTCTTTTTGTTGTCATAATGCCAAGCAAATCACTTTTTTTCAGACAAGCCGTGCAAATTGGCCAAATGGACCCGAATCCGCCGGAGGAGCAGGAGAATGTGGTGGGTGTTGAGTCTTTCTTGAATTTTTCTTGTTTTGCTCATTTTTTTCTGATTTCCTTTGCTTCTGTGAATTTCCGTTCGTGGGTTTTTTTCCTTCTCTGTTCTTATCCCCGTCAAGAATTGAAGAGCACGATTTCCCTTCGGCTCAGTGTGGCTGATTTCTCTCCTGTGACACTTCATTTGATTCTTTGAGCCGAAGAGGGGTCAAGCTCCACAAATCTGACAAATACCCGGGTGTACTGTGGAAAACTGGGATTTGAGGATTCTTTTGATGATTATGGTGTAGTGTCTATGTGGTAGTGTTGCGGACTTCCAGGTCTATCTCCATTTTACATTCCATCTCCGTTTTCCTTCCACTTGGCTTAGCCGTTAGACTTCTGCTTCAGTTTTTCATCTGTGTTCTTCATTTTTGTATGAATTGCGCAACAGCGTGATGTGTTCCTCGTACTTTTCTAGTCTATTTTCTTCCCTTTAGTTTAGAAGAAGTTTCCCATTGAGCTACTGCTCTCAGTAAACAATTTTTCAGAAAAAGAAGGCCCCACCATTCCAAGAGCGGGAGATCACCGCTCTTGTCAAACTTTACTGTGACGCGAGGGAGGAGTATAATCGGAAGTTTGAAGGAGGTAAGCAGTTTCAAAACTTTCCTTACCAACTAATGGCGCTGGAAACAACGCATCGTTTGGTTGTTGTAATCAGAAATCTTTGTTTCAGCCAGCAAGATGGGTCCATTCCTCAGGCAGATGAAGCTGAAAGAGTGGGCCAGGGAGATCAGCAGCCTCGGAGTCTGCGAGAGGAGCGAGAAGCAGATCGAAGAGAGGCTTCGAGCTGACATGAAGCGAGTGAACAAATATGCCGCGGATATGGTGAGCACAAATTTCCCAACTTCCTGCTTCTTTAGTATTTTTTTGTAATTGTAGAGAAAGAAATACACCGGGACCGGGGGCGGAGAGGGCCCGAAGGTAAAGGACCTGCCGCATTACCTCATGCCTCTGTATGAGGTAACGCGGCAGAAACAACACGTTACTGGATCGCCCAACATTCGTGAGTGTTTAAACATATTTATTGCTGCGGGAGCAAGAGTTTCAATTCATTTTCTTCTCATTTTTAGAGTGTGAAGAATACGACGAGCAGCCAACCACCAGCAGAGCAGTCTTGAAAGTGAAGGTAAGGTGTTCGCTATCTTTCCCATCTTGTTTCTTTACCCGTTTTCATATTTTATTCAGGTTGAGCCAAAATCTCCGCCACGGCAGCCACTCCATGACGTCAACGAGCCACGGATGGTGAAGTCCCCATCTCCGCTATCGGTGGAGGGGCTGGAAGGAGAACGTGAATCGGCGAAGCCTCCTGAAAAAGCGCCCAAGGCTGGAGAAGGAGCCGCTACGCCTGCGACGTCCAAGAAGAGTGCGCCAAGAAAGAAAAGCATCGCACAGTAAGTCATACTCTGCTTTTTTCCAGCATAGAGTAGATTATCATTATTTTAAATTGCAGGAGGGCCAAGGAGACGATGTCCGTGTTCACGGACAGAAGATCTCTCCTCTATGACGAGGAGATTCGCGTGGCGAAGCTGCGAGGGGAGGTTCTGCAGATCGACGTGGAGAGGGCTCGCATTGACCTCCAACGGAGTCGGATCGAACTCGAGCGAGCGGAGCTGGAGCTGCGCCGAGTGCGCTTGGAAGTGGACCGAAACCAGCACGATTTCGATCGTGCTAGGACTTCATACGCAGCCGATAGTCGCAGCCGGACCATGGAGCCTTCGGAAGTATATCGTACGTACACTGACTTCACTGTTCTGAATATTTTCTTTTAACATTGTTACTTTGTTCATCTTCACTTTGCTAATAGACGTTACTTTTAAACTTTGTTATCCTAGCGCTTAGCTTTGTTACTGTAAGCTTTTGCTCATTTGAAGACCGAAGACTGTTATCCAAAGATTTTATCCAGTATTTCATACATTAATCATTGTTGCATTGTTACCTATAATAATATGTACACAATTCCAGTATATAAGAAACCGTACTTGATATGCATAATAAACTGTACATGATTCCAGTATATGGCCCTTCTAAATACACATGAAACAAGATAATATGGTTTAACTAAAGTACGTGTCGATAATGTGCTGCCTCATGGCAGCACCAGCAGCGCTGTCGCGTGGTGCTTCGTTGTCCTGAATGAAGAAGTCGTCTATTTCTTCCTCCACGGGCCTTTGCAACTCGAACTCGGGCTCCTTCAATTCTATGCAGACGTTGCGGAGGGCACAGCACGCAATAATGATCTTCGCGCAACGTTCGGGCTCATATCTGAAATTGATGAATGAACGGATTTTAATATTTTAATATAAGCATAGGCTGACACACCTCAACTCAAGATGAAGCATGAAGAACTGGCGTTTGAGCGCTCCAATTGCTCGTTCCACGACCGCCCTACCTGCACACACTGCATTGGTGTATCGATCTTCTGTAACAGCGAATAAATTATAAGTACTGTACAATACTAGCCCGTTACCTGCTGGTGTTCGGTCCGCCCTCAGAATCGGCTTCAGCAGAAACGATTCCGCGCCGTACGCGCTGTCTCCCAAAATGATTCCTGTCTTCTCCCTTTGTTGGAACTCTCTATAGATCCTGCTTTCCTTGAACACCTAAGGCAAGAACAGTTGCAATACTCAGCAATACTCAAGAAATGAGTGGCTGCGAATCCTGTTTCGCCTCTACCCCTAGACAGGCAAACAAATAGGAAAAGTAACCACTCCCGAGGCTCATCAGTAGGGAAGAGTGGTTAGACTCTATGCCTATGAAGAGTAGCAAGGGTCAAAGTCAACAGCTCACTCTGGAATCGTGGACGCGACCTGGATACTTTGCGCTGGCCCATATTGGAACTCTCTATAGATCCTGCTTTCCTTGAATAATGCTAGCACATATACGTAAACATTTCAGAAATTATTGCAACATAATATGGCAAAGGACTGGAATTAAGCATTTTTGGGCAATAGATAATAGTAGGAAACTAACGGAGGAAT
>JARK01001601.1:292242-304545 GCA_000688135.1 Ancylostoma ceylanicum
CCTTTTAGACTTATTATTATTCTTCCTATCCAGCACGGGCTTACTGGTTTGCAGGAACCTTTGTTTTTCTTTGACGATCTCCTCGGCATTGATACCGTACCGAACCGAAGCCTCTTCCAAGGTATAATACTAAAAGTAGTAGTTATAACTAGTAATTCTAACTAGGATATGTCAGCAGATGATCAGCAAGATCAGTGGTGTTATTTCCGATATTCTAGACTTGTATATGTATTCTCACCTGTTTATCAATACGAAGTCGAAGAGTTCTTTTGTCTACCAAGACAAACAAAACCTGATAGTTCGCATCGGCCTTCTTTAGGTTATTCATTTTAGTTATTATCAAGCGCTTTAAAGCACAAGCCATTTCATAATCAGAGCGTTCTGTCGGGGTTAAGACACGTCCTACGGATATCCATTGGTCTGTAATTATACGGTTAATTAGTTTAAACGATTACACGTGTTCAGGCAGAAACGTATTTGCTTCTATCTCACAAGATTAGGTCAATATACTTCGTGACGATCACCTTTTAAGGATTGTTTCAAACCAGTATATAAATGGTTGAATTTAATTCACCACGCACTTTAGGGAAAATGACAGTTGTAAGACCTTTAGCACATTGCTAATTCCTTGGAGAGTAATAGTCGCACATAAATTGCTAAAACACATGCGTTCCAGTACTTCCATGACATATCCAGATCAACTTTGAGGGGTTAGACATGCTAGTAGAAGTTAGGCATATAACAACATGCTCTGTATTCTATTCTCTCCTCGATGATAGGTCGAAACACCAAACAAGGCGGCCTGCAACACTGTCAATTCAATGGATACCGTAAACGCGCGCATTTGGTGCATTCACGGACTATTTTAGGTAAAACAGGGCTCCTCACAATAGATTGGGAAATCTGGCGTCTATGGACGTTCACTGTTATACGCATGTGTTTGTTTACTTTTTCAATTTTCTTTTAATACTATGTCACATGTTCACAGTGCGTCTATACGTTGTTTTGTATTGCCATAGTACTGAAGATAATGCGAATCGTGCTTTGTTTACTATTCCTTTTCAATACATGTAGCAGTCGACGTTGTGCAACTACGGCCAAACATAGAGACACACCGAGATTGACGGAATCACAATTACACAATTCTTTTGATAGCTACCGAATTAAGGCGAGAGTGTTTTGGGTTCTTTAATCTCACAAGTATTGTATTCGCACAATCGCAATGATATTATGGCAAGCATAATCCTAGTATTTGACTACTCGTGTAAGATATTGATTCCTTTGAATATAACGTAGTTTGACTTCACATGGACCTAAGACTTATTTTCAAAATAATCATAGATCAGCAAGTACAAACAGGGTGTGGACGCACTATGAATTAAACCTCATTAGACACCACATACAAATCTATTTGTCATTTCATTTGTATTTGAAACATTGTAATATTGATTGACTCTATTGCATATACCATGGATGGATTTCATTAGCACCTAACCTCCTCTATGTTACACTTTTGCATACACTACACCAATAAGGACACATTATATCCTAGTAGTGTTAATTAATAGCAGAAGCATCAACGACAACATCGGTGATTAACTTTGATTTGGTTTAAATTGAACATAACGGGTATCGATAGATTAGTGATTAATTATTGATTGACGTCGTTCCTATCTTGGCGCAGCTTCAAGTCATACATTTAGAGTTCACTAATAAGGGCATTGATTGATTGATTNAGCTTTTTGCATTATCCAATCAAATGTCTTAACTCATTTGGACTTCACATTTGATCAAGCTTTCATAACACTCGCTTACTTATTCTCTGGTTAGCATCAGAGATGATGCTCAAGTTGAGGGAGTGGTAGTCTTTCCTGAAAGAAAGAACATTGGTAATGTCAATGCAGATTAATTATACATACCTGTTCACGTAAGAGTCCTCGTCCACTACCGGCGCGATGATTTTGATGTGGGTCCCATCTATTGCGCCGACCACTTCCGGTATCCCGCAACTATCGAAAAAGCTAAAATTGATAGCTGAATTTATTCAAAAAATTCTAGTGCAAAATTTGGTAAACTCACGCCATCCTCGTCTCCGCAAGCCGATCTTCATCCGGCCAGTGTATGAATTCTTCTCTCCTGTTGTACAGAACGTCGCTAACTTCAGCGATCACCCTCGATACTGTCGCCTGTGAGTACCCATACGTCTTCCTCTGAAAAAATCCAAATTGTGAATCGACGTCTGAAGACGTTTACAGAGAGTTACAAAAATTACCTGAATACTGGCAGAGCCAAAAACATCCATGAAAATTGAGAGCTTCTGGGCCGGCGTGAGTGCTGCAGACCGCCTCGTGGAAGACTGCAAATCGTCCTCGAGAAGGGAGAGAACGAACGCAAATCCTCGCCTGGTGAGGCGGAACTGCTCGCGGAACCGCTCGTCGCTGAGCATTTCCATCGGATCTCTGCGCGGCAGAAACAGACGCGGAGCAGCTGCCCTCATGAGCAGCTCATTCTCTTCCCTCTCGTCGTTCTCCACTGAGACTGAAAATATGTCAATTAACAAAACCGAGGATGACGGTAACTTTAGTACCAAGCTACTATTCAACAGGAACAAACATTAGCTTTGGGAAAAATTAACGATTAATGTAAAGTTGGAATTAAATCACGACAGAAATGCGCAAGATTCCGCACGTGAAAGAAGAAAATGAAGAGAAGCAGATGCATACTATGAGCGTTGAAGAGCACAAGTGGGAAGAAATATGAGGTAGAGGGCTAGCATGCAAAAATCCCAGAAAGGAAGAAAGAAAGAGGAAGAATGGCAAGGAAGAAGAAAGAGGAAGAATGAAGACATGAAATAACGGGATGGATAACGAAAAAGATGTGAAAAGTAGAAGCAGAACAAAAGTGGTAACAAGAAGAATGAGCTCTCAGTATCAGAAACCTAGTAGTAGAGGTGAGAAATGAACGAAAAATGAAGGAAGAAGGAAGTAAGGAGGAAGTAAACAGCCTAGAAACGCTCGAAAAATAGCACCAAGGGAATGTAATCATATAATCACGAAAAGAAGAAAGAAACAGGAGGGATGGAGAGACAAAAATAACGAAATGGATAACGAAAGGAAATTCAGAAGTAGAGGCAGAACGAAAATAATGACATGAAAAAGGAGCTGTTAGCATTGATAAGCTATTAAGAAGGGTTAGCTATGAACGAAGAAAGGAGGAGAGGAAAATCGAACAGCCTAGCAGAAAGACTGGAAAAATAGCACCAACAGTAAGCGAGCAAACAGCTCCGAAAGAAACATGAGAAACAAAGTGAGAAAAAGGACAGAGCTGTAGGCTGTGTTAATGGCGCTAGAAAGAAAATGACAAAAAAGTAAGGATGAAACGGTCGAAATAAATCTTGAGCGAAGAAAAATTTGGTTAAGAAACTCGAATGGACATTTGCGAAATTATATTACTTTGAAACTCACATGCTCTGCCCCCCATTGCGCACGGTGAGGTGATGTCGTTGTTGTGGCACTGTTTCACAACAAATCTGAAATGAAAAAAATATCAACGAATGAACTAATGAAAAAATTACAGCCAACACTTCCGCACGCATTACAGTTGGGCACCAAGAATCTTGAAATAACATGCATGCACAGAATAAGGGACGAGCATGGGCAGATCGAGCATATTGCACAACAATCGTGCGAAATTTCTATCAAAAATCTGTTATTTCGCAATTTTTCCCTACTGTGTGGTGAGTTTTGTGCAGTCACGTACCATGTTTACGGGACATCAGCTGCGCAAACCAAAGGTTTGGTTAGGCTAGCCGCGCCGGCTAGGTTGGTTTGGCTAGCCAAGCCTAGGTTTGGGCTAGCGTGTGTCATGAATCAAAAAACCGACGCTAACCACGCTACCTAGCCCATGGTTAGCGTGGTTAGCGTTTCATGAATCCCAGCCCGGGTCGGTGGTCTTCCTATCGTGCGCTTTACGTGCCGCGGAGTTCAGTCGCTGACGGCTCTCGTCCAACGGTGGTCATTTAGGCCATCACGTGTCCGGCCCACCTGATCTTACTCAACTTGGCATACACGGCAGCGTCCCTGATCTTAGACTGTTGACGTAGGGTGGAACTCCGTATTTCAGCCCTCACTTGCGTGAGGCGGGTCAGTCATAGCATCACCCTCTCGATGAAGCGTTCGATGACGCAAACCGCATTCTCATCCTGCTTTCGTAACGCCCAGGTTTCCGAGGCGTAAGTCAAAGCAGAGAGAACCGTGGTGTTGAAGAGGTGGGCAAGGAGCCTGGTGTTCTTCGTCTTCTTCACTACGTCCTCGATGCTCTTGTAGGCTCCCCAAGCCGCTCGCTTCCTCCTGCTCAGCTCTGGAGCGAGGTCGTTCATCATGTTGATTTCTCGACTTAGATATACGTAGCTGGAGCATTCGGAGATGGTCGTCACGTTGAGCGAGAATGGGACCCATCCGTTCCTCATGAACATCGTCTTTGCTAGATTCAGTTGGAGACCGATCTTTCCACACGCGTCGTCGTAGTCGGCCAGCATACGTTCCGCTTGACTGATGTTAGGTGTTATAAGGACGATATCATGAGCGAAGCGAAGACGGTGTAGCAGCCGGCCGTCAACTCGCACTCCCATGTTGTCCCATTCTAATCCTCGCATGACGTGATTGAGGGTGGCGGTGAATAGTTTCGGCGACACAGTGTCGCTTTGTCGAACCCCTCTCCTGATNGCTGGAGCATTCGGAGATGGTCGTCACGTTGAGCGAGAATGGGACCCATCCGTTCCTCATGAACATCGTCTTTGCTAGATTCAGAGACCGATCTTTCCACACGCGTCGTCGTAGTCGGCCAGCATACGTTCCGCATGTCATCAGCGAAGCGAAGATGGTGTAGCAGCCGGCCGTCAACTCGCACTCCCATATTGTCCCATTCTAATCTTCGCATGACGTCCTCGAGGGTGGCGGTGAATAGTTTCGGCGACACAGTGTCGCCTTGTCGAACCCCTCTCCTGACGTCGATGGTGATGTCGTCGTAGAATGGCGAGATTCTGGTCGTGAAGTTGCTATAGAGCTCACGAAATATCCTGGTGTATTGCGTCGGTACACCCTGGTTGCCCAGGGCTTCCAAGACTGCTTCTGTCTCAACGGTGTCGAAGGCATTCTTCAAATCGATGAACGTGAGACAGAGAGGCATCTTATACTTTNCCTGATGTATTGAGTCGGTACACCCTGGTTGCCCAGGGCTTCCAAGACTGCTTCTGTCTCAACGGTGTTGAAGGCTTTCTTCAAATTGATGAACATGAGACAGAGAGGCATCTTATACTCTCGTGATATTTCAGTGAGCCTGGTGACGGTGTGTATACGGTCGATGGTACTGAATCCTTTCCGAAACCCTGCTTGCTCGCATGGCTGTCCTTCGTCTAGTGTTCTTTCAATCCTGTTGAGGATTACTCGCGTGAAGAGTTTGTGGACTAGTTTGTAGACAGTAGGCAGATATTGCGATAATTGCCGATGTCCTGTGGGTCTCCCTTCTTATACAGCAACACGGTCCTGCTGGTCTTCCTTTGGTTAGGTTCCTTGCATTTTGACAGGTACTGCGCGAAGAGTCTAGCAAGTGTGTTCATAATAGCTGTCGGTAGACTCTTCAGATGTTCGAGTCGGATCCTGTACGATTCTTCACCGACCTGATGGCATGTCGGACTTCGGAAGGGAGAACCGAAGGAATGACATATCCATCCTCCCTGAGATGGTATGGAGGAAGGTGGACATGGCTGCCGAAGAGGTCCGAGTAGAAGTCGTAGATGACCTTCTGTATTACCCTTCCAGATGAAGAGGTCGTTTCGTCTGAGTGCCGGAGGGCAGTCATCTTGGTCTTACGGTTGGCGAAGTCTCGGCGAGTGTTGCGGATGCTTCTCCCTGCCTCTGCGGCTTCTGCCAACACTGCTGCTCGTCTCTCCTTGAGGTCTTCCTTTATCGCTTCTCTGCACCGTCTTGCAAGCTCGGACGTAAGCTGGTAGTTGCCTGCGGCTCTCGCTGCTCTACGCTGGCGCATCAGGTCGAGGGTCTCAGTCGTCTCTTGGTGGTTCTCGAACCCTCGGCTTTCTTCGCACTGTCACGGAGATGTTGAATGAGCCGTTCATATTTTACATCGATGTTGTTGACAACGGTATCTTCCCAAAAGCCGGCTAAAGTAGTGACGAAATTCCAGTTGGTGGTTGGTTTGGGACTCCTTTTCTTGTACTTTGCGGCTTTCTCTCCTCTGCTCGAAAAGAAGAATCTTGCGCGAAGGAGCCGATGGTCTGATCCGGTGTAGAACTTTGGTACAACACCAACCTCGGTCAGGCAAAACCTTCGGTTGACGATGATGTGGTTGATTATGGTATTCATTATGGTACTCTCTACCGGGTGACTCCCACGTCTATCGTAGGGAGGTTGGCTTTTGGAATTGTGAGTTACCATCGATGGTTTTCGTCGTCATGATAAACTCGGAGAGCTTCTCTCCCTGCTCGTTCCACTGTAGGCCGTGGGTACCGATGTGAAGTTCCTCAGACGCTCTTCTAGGAGCAATCTTGGCGTTGAAGTCGCCAACGATCACCTTGTAGAATGTGTCGTCTTCCCTGTAAAACTTCTCCAAGTCCATATAGAAGGCCTCGATCTCGTCTTCATCGTAGCTGAATGTTGGAGCGTAGGCGATGAAGACTGTCAGGGCCGGCATTCATCCACATCTCCTCAGTCGCAAACGTCCGATTCGGGTCGTTAATTGTTCGAAAGAATCGATGTTCATGACCAAGTTCGTGTTGACGAGAACACGGACTCCACCAACTCCTACACTATCGCAGGTTCCAAGGAACAGTTCTTCTCCAGTATCGAAGGTAGCGTTCAGCGGCTGGCGCCTCCTCGTCTCGGTCAGTCCGATGACGTCGTACCTGATCTTCCTGGCCTGCACCATCAGATCCTCGATGGGAGCCTCCGATGCAAGCGTCCGTGCGTTGAAGGTACAGATCGTCATCATAGTTCTTCTCGTTTAAGGCAGCCTAAATAACCCTTCGAACCTCGTCCTCACTGACGCTGCCGTACCAGTGACCAGTCTTCCGAGATTAGGGAAACACTCTTTATTATTGCTGTGTGTAGCTTGAAGAATGAAATCCACTGGGAATAGCTGCTAGGCTCTATTCTCCCGTGGGGGCTAGGGTAGGGTTCCACCGGGGAGTTAGCTGGGCTTCGCGGGAATGGACGATGGAGCTTATCTGTTGAAGGCGACTCCGAACCGCCTCCCTTGTACCTCCCAGTCACTTGAATGCAGGGCTTTTGATCGGATAGATGTGCAGGATACAATCCGCAGACACGCAAGCACACCCATGCACGCATGCATGAACATACTCAAGCGCTGACATATGAATCGTTCCGATACTGCAGAAACAGGGAGTCCATCCCTGGAAACCACCCGCGTCTCATGGCAGGTACAAGGTCGCGTTTGGTCCGCGATTAACCCCCTATCCGCCACCTGGGGACGCGCCACGTAGTCTTCGTGACTAACCGGCTGTGATCCCTCTAGAGGGAGATCCGTGGTAAGGATAAGGAGCGACAAACGGCGGAATAGGCGCAACAACCCCGCCCACTTTTGCGTTCGTCCCGTAGGTGTCATGCCGCGAACGCTGTGGGCTGCGCGACAAACGTCTGAATGTCTGAGCAGACAAGTCCCTTAGGACTCGGTTAGGCTCCGCCACAACGGAGACAAGACTAAGTTGCCAAAGCCGTCTGCCGATTTATATACGTCTCAGTTCGCACGTAACAATGGAGAAAAAATGTAGGGTGCAGGAATATTTGTGTCCCGCACCATGCGCTCTCTCAGCAACTTTTGCTGCTCCATCTGCACCTTCTGCAAGTATTCCTGCTCCAAGCACGAATACCTGCTAGAGGCCTGCATAGGCAAAAAGTGGGTGGGTTCACCAACGCTCCAAACGCCCGAATGTCCGAGTATACGGCATTCTGCTAGCCTTCCTCTCTCTCTCTCTCTCTCTCTCTCTCTCTCTCTCTCTCCCTCTCTCTCTCTTTTTTTCCCGTTTACCAGCTAGCGTTGGAACTATTAGTTTCTCTTGGAGACATCATTAAACAGTCACAGAGTGATAAGTGCGACATCGTATGCTCGAAACCATGAAAACATCGTTATACGTATTTACATTTTTATATGTATTTATAGAGATCGAGATTCTTCTCTATGTACCTAACTCATCGGATTGCTACCCTGAAGATGACCACAAATTTAGGCGGTTGGACCCATCCTTAAGAGAGAGAATAGGCCGCGAAAATGGGTCATCAAAAAACGGTTCCGTCGGTTTTGCTGGGTCGAAAAAGCTTGGCATCGGACCTAATGGAATGAAAATTTAGCAGAAAAATAGCGAAGATGTGCTGATTCAAACCAGTCTGGCCGTCCGGCTGAAGCCGGACTTCCAGACTTTTCCTCATGCTCGCTTCGCTCGCACGAGTTTACCTCGCATCCATCGTAGTAGAATTGTGGTCTTGCTAATTTTTGCTCCGTTTCCCCTGAGTGCCCTCCCGGGCTGGTCAAAGAGGACTGCTTGCGCCTCCTATGGTTAGAGCAATTTTATCATTCTCTCAAGCGAAATAGCTAATTGTAGCCATATATAACCGATTCAACCTGGAATGAACACGGGAAGTGGTTTATCACTCTTTGTTTATTATGAGTGATACATTGATAACAATCACCTTGAACGTATAAAAGGACGATGCGGTGTGCTCAGAAACAAATGAAGGTGGAACACGCAGGAGGGGACGTGATGTGGGCGGAATGGCATGGTATGGGTGGTATAATAGTCACTGCTAAGGCCGGGCGTTTAGTACTTTCTCACTGCATTTGGTCGCTAGAGGACAATTAGAACAAAGATTGACCTGATTAAGAGCAATTTTACGCTACACAACGATGTACCCGTCTCCCCCCACTTTGGACGCCGGCGTACCCTTATCAGAATTGTGGACCCGTCTCCCCCCACTTTGGCGCCGGCGTACACTTGTCACAACGATGTACCCCGTCTCCCCCCCCCACTTTGGGCGCCGGCGTACTCTTATCACAACAGCGGATCCATTTTCCTCACTTTGGGCGCCGGCGTGCTCTTATCACAACTGTGGACNGATCGGATAGATGTGCAGGATACAATCCGCAGATACGCAAGCACACCCATGCACGCATGCATGAACATACTCACGCGCTGAGAGAAAGTATGAATCGTTCCGATGCTGCAGAAGGAGGAAGTCCATCTCCTGAATCCACCCACGTCTCAGGGCAGGTACAAGGTCGCTGCAAAAAAAAACAGGCTGCAAGAATACCTGCTGAAGTCCTGCGTCATGCGCACTCACAGCAGGTTTCGCTGCTCCATCCGCACCTTCAGCAAGTATTCCTGCACCAGCAAGGACTACCTGCTGGAAGCCTGCATCGGCTGAGAGTGGGCGGGTTCGCCGGCGCTCCAAACGCCTGAATGTCTGAGTAAAACAAAATATGTACAAATAATAAGCATAATCAATATCTTCTAAGATCAAGTGAATAAAGCGACCAGTAAGTAAAGAAATGACCGGTAAGTGAGTAAATAGTAGATATATGCAATGAGAAAAAAGAAGAAAAAACAGTTAAAAGTCGGACTTCACTGTTTTTTTTGAAGTTGAGGTTTCAAAAAAACGTTGTTGATGATGTCCAGCGCCCTCGTCCTGTCGTCCACGTGCTCAATATCCAAGATCTTGACTTCCACCTCGCCCATATTCGCGCCGTCACACGATTGCCACATGAAAAATTCCAAAATTAGAACAACGCCAGCGGACGCGCACATAAAAACAACGAAGGATTGAGTAGGAAGCGACGGAAGATGAAAGAGAAGCGTTAGCAGAAAGAAGAAACAAAAAAGATTGAAGAAAGTTAGTGAGCGAGGAGTTGCGCGCCAAAAAACGGTCACAGTAGGAAAAAAAACAGGTGAAATTGCCTGTAAAAACAGTGCAAAAGCAGAGAGGAAGAGAGGAAGTATGATAGAGAGGCTGAAGAAGTGTAAGAGAATAATGAAAGAATAAAAAGAATTGATGGGAGCGAATTTGCGCGGCGGGGATAGCGAAAATTTGCGATGAAACAGATGAGCGCGCGCTTAAAACAACCAAGGAAAGATTAGAGGAGAGGGAAAGGATGAGAGGAAGGCGAAAGGAGTGGAGGGAAACAAAGAAGATTAAAGAAAAACTGTGAGAGAGAAGTTGCGCGCAGGTGGGATACTCAAATGGCGACAAAACGAAAAAAACGCGCCGGGGAAAACCAAATTTCAATAAAACAGAAGAACGCGCGCGTGAAAACAACTAAAGAGAGAAGAGGAAGAGAGAGGATGAGAGCGAGGAGAGAAGAGAGTGAAGGAACAAAAAAGAATGAAAAAAACGTGAGGGAGAAGTTGCGCGCAAAAAAATAGTTAAAATGCAGTAAAACAAATTTAAGCGCGCAAAAAACTAGGAAAGAAGAAGGAGAAGGAGATAGAAAGAGAGAAAAAAGTGAAAGAGATGAGAGAGAACGGAAAAGAAACGAAAAAAAAAACATTTTCGAAAATGTTTCTTGGCGCGCGGCGCCGAAATTGCGTCATCGCGCTGGCGCGAAATTCGATCGATAAAGAATCGATCTAAGTCCGGCAGCATAGCTGCAGAGGTGCTGCAAAAAATTTTGCCGATTCTGAGTGCGCCGCAACTGTTCAGTACTGCCACTAAACTTGGCAGCACTGTATAATATTTCCAACACTGTCGAACTTGTGTCGAATGGGCGGGGCGATGGGCGGAACAGGCCTCGCCCCAGTGCTGCTCGAATGTCTGAGTAGGTACAGTCCAGTCCAACGAGGAGGCCGATGATGCAGCATATCTGGGATCAACGCGGCTGCGGCGAGGGCCGATTCGGGTGATTCGAATAAAATTGGTGACGAAACCTACCGAGTGAAAACGTAATGATGGTAAAGGCGGTAAAGTGGTAGAAAGGAACGTAAATATTGAAAGAAACAATGAAATACAGCGGTAACAGCAATTAGAACCGGAGGATTAAAATCTTCGCTTATCGGAGATTTGAGGGATTTTTACAGTTTTGACGCGTCGCGCCGCGTCCTATGCCTAAGCATAGAGCTGGCGCGAGCTCGCTGCGTCAAATGCCGCAAGGGGGTCCTTGTACACTTTCTCCCGCGGCGCGTCATTTTGCGAGCTCGCACTACAGGTTGCGGCAAGGAATGCTCGGGGGCATTCTTTGCCGCTGCGGCAACGTGGCGAATCAGTTGTTCTTCGCAGTTGCATGCATTTCGAACGTTTTTCTTGTTTGGTGTTTGTTTTTTCTAAGTGAATTCTCTCATAAAACTTGTGCTCACCTCTCGTGACAGTTATTTCGCTGTTTTACTTAGGTTTTACAAACTATTTTGCTGCATTTCAATGCGACATTTCCAGTCCTTTAATTGCGGCGAACTGCGACGTTTGCCGCAACCCTAGCGCGATTTAAAATGCGAGAACTCAGCTCGCAGCGAGTGGTTTCTCGCGCCGCGCCGCGCCGCAGCTTCCTAAAAACTGCAAAAACCCCTTTATTCATTTGCTGTGATAGATAGTTACAGTGGGCGTCAATGGCGGTGACCCGTCTGCGGCCTCGAACAGAACGCGGCGCGACCGCGCCGCTCGAGCGAGAACCCTCTCCGGGACATCAAATAATTGGGTTTTCTTGATAGTCAGTTAGTTATCTTGTTAGTTATCATCAAATATGAAGAACAACTATCATGACTTATAATAACGCGCTTAGTCTGTTTGTGTGTCTGTGAGTGTATATGTGTGTCAGAGCGTTACGAAATTCCCTGATTGGTCAGCGGTAGTGATTGCATACCGTACTCTTCTGATACCGATAATATCAAAGGGTATGGTGTGGTGCAGTCGAGTTAAGCAGTCGGGAAGAGAACAAGCAAGAGGTACGGGCAATAGGGGCGCCGGCATCCAAGAGTGAGTAGGCGCAACGAGACGAGTCCGTCGCTATGATAAGCGTACGCCGACGCCCAAAGTGGGGGGGAGAGACGGGTCCGTCGCTGTGATAAGGGCGCGCCGGCGCCCAAAGTGGGGGAAGACGGGTCCATCGCTGTGATAAGCATGCGCTGGCGCTGAAAGTGGGGAAGATGGGTCCAGCGGTATGACAACGGTGCGCCGGCGTCTAAAGTGGGGAGAGAGACGGGTCCGTCGCTGTGATAAACGTGCGCCGGCGTCTTAAGTGGGGGGAGTCGGGTTCAGCGATATGGTAACGGTGCGCCGGCGTCTTGAGTGG
>JARK01001602.1:4090-15089 GCA_000688135.1 Ancylostoma ceylanicum
GGGGGGGGGGAAGGGTCAGCGTTAACGAAGGTCACTATCAGCGCCAAACAAGTACAGCTGAGGAAAAGGACGACATATATTCTCTCCAAAAAATACTTGCCTCACGCTACACTGCGCGTCGACTAAGCACGTATGATAATGCATAGGGGGCGCTGCGCGGCTCAGCAGATGGGCGATGTAGCATGAGGCAAGTATTTCTTGGAGCGACTGTATATAAACGGCTGAGGGTAGAGCACTGCTTGTAACATATCTACCCTTTTGAACCAGAATCGACGAAGCGATAACCCACGAATCTGTCTCATCCATCTTTTGTGAGTCGTCAACCTGCGAGTCTCCTGCCTGAATCCACTCAACGAACTTGGCATTGAATTCAAAAATGTGCTGAATAGATAACTGACTCCACTCGGCGAACAGCTAAAAGAAAGCCGTTGGAAAGTCAGAAGCTTTCGAATATTTCCAGTCAGTGAGCTACCTTCTTTAACCATATTCCCAGATAGGACTTGCCACAGACGAAATTCACCACATTTGGACGTGTTTGAAGAATGACGTCAATTTGAACCACAATGTCGTCACCATCAACATACGAATTGATGCTATAAAACATGTGCTAGATCTTGCCAGCTCTTTTAGCGACAACATAGGTGTAGGTGATACAAAAACGCTCACAATTCAACAAAATCCTTGTAGATGCCTTTACGCACTGTTCTATCCATCCATCGGACAACTCTTTTCACCTCTAGGAAGGACATATCGCCATGCTCGATCATACCGTAAAGAGCAGATAAAAGCCTAGAAATGAAAGCTTTTCGTTGGGACGAATGAAAGAGGTATAGCGTAACCCACGAGCAGTGTTCGCTTGGGGTGAATGGCTGGACATCCTGGTGTAACTCGTCTAGCGATTGGACCAAGACGTAGATGGCTAGCTACAAAGACGAATGCTAGTACTATTATAGAATAGAAAACCTTCCCTAACGAACACCTCCCAGAACCTACTGGGTTTTGCTGCAATAAAAGATCAATTTCAAGAGGAAAAGAGTAATCTTCCCGGAAACTGTCTTAAACATAGGTTTCCGGTTCTATTATATCTATGACTAATTGGTCTCCATTAGTGTAAACAACCAAACAAAAACAACGAAACTTTTACATACCTTGCATGGCGTTATACGTTCACAGACGACATTACTGTGCACATTTCCGAACAAATCGTCCAAATTTACTCGGGTGTTGAATGGAATTACGATGCGATCCTGGCGCTGGTTCCATTCCGCATAAGCACTCGTCATTTGCAGCTGGTCAGCTTAATCCTTGAAAACGAAAGAAATCCCTGGGGGAATAGAGATAGTTCTTAAATTGCTCATAAGTGGGAAGGTGACGAAACAAAAAGTTGAGAGATTAGAAACCAAAGGAGAGAAGCGTGTTAAAAAGTTTTATCCTAGAGTAGTACTTGGGAAAGCCTAGCCCTTAGCCGACATCTGTCACCAATCCAATCAGTACTTGACGTTTTAAAAAGGAAAAATTCAAAAAATGAACTCAAAAAAAGAGATGGCGCGACAGACGTGTTCACTGCGGACATTGCTTACCTCACGAGCAAAACTGCGAGCAGTAAGGAAAGATGTTTTGCGTGTGATTATAGTGTGTTCCACTAAAGGCAATGATTCGAGAGAACTCAGAGTGAAAAAGAAATCGTGTGGCTGCGACTTGAGGAAGTCACAGTAATCCAAAAACTTTAACGCAACGTGGTAACCTTGTCACTACGACGCGTTGCAATGACAATTCTGAAATGTCCTGTGTTTAGCGCGGGGATGTCCGCGGGGATATTGCTGCACTACATATACCCGTTTATACTTGCGTAGAGACGTTAGACACTGCATCGGAGAAAATTTCAATTTCAAAGCTGCGTGTGTCGTGCGGAACCGCTCGTTAGCCTGAATGAATATGAATTTCACTAATAATCACGATGGATGTCGCTTGCCATTCCGTCACTCATATTGTGCCCTCCAGCTAACGACGCGACAGCTTACACCCTTTGCGAGCTGCAGGGTGGAGGATCGTAGTTTAAAGGCAGAACCCACGGAAATCCTTGCGTTGGAGATTTCCCCGAATTTCGGGGTTTTTCGAGACGGTAAGCTCATAGGCAGGGATGAAATTGCGTGAGAGAAGCGAGAAATCTATGAAATGAAGGCCCTCTTAATTATGTTTCGAAGGCGCGGACGAGTGCTCCGCCGTGGGGTGTGCGTGAGTCCCGCCACGAAACCCTGTGAATGGTACGCATTGCATGCATCCACTGCGCCAGACCACCCACGGCGATAGTGTTAACTGGCGCGTCGGGCCGTTGAAAGACCGGCGTGGCCGCGACAGCGATCCTTGTTTCTCTGCAGGTAGGTCGTCATTCCTCATGTTCTTCTCACATTTGTGATTTACTCACTCTCTATTTTACCACTCACACCTCAGCTCCGAGTCGAGGATTTCGGCTGGTGCTGCCTTTAACCTCTGTTCTCTGTTGAACTGTGTACATACAAGGCAGTACCTAAAATCAGAAGGAAAGTATTTGTGATTCAGCAAACGGTTTTCTGATAGAAATGTGTAGAAAGCATTGTTGTTAGGTTTTATGCTGCGAGGCTCCTGTGATTTTAATTGGCAATCATGGCCGACGATTACCTCTATCTATCACTGACACTGCCGCTCTAGCCGTCTACCCACATTCGCGGGGTAACCCTGATTGACACTTCCCATGCAAGTGCAGTGAATGGGAACTACTTTCGAAATCGAGGGCACTCTCTTCATTACTCAGCGATGACGTGTAATAGTTTCGTAGTGTTCTGACGGGGCATCAGAACATGTGGTACCGCACCATTTTTTTTAAGCATGTGTTCTTTGTTCCTCCTACTAATCTGCCCATTTTACGCCTCTAATCTTTTGGGTGAAACCTACTCTTAGCTGGGAGACTAACCCCTTGGCAGCAAAATTATTTTAATCGGGAATAATACGGAATTCCGACCTGTACTTTTGAAGCGGCCTATCGTAGTTCGCTCTAAGTCAAGTTCAACAACTGGTATGAAGGCCACTAGAATTCACTCAGCATTACCAGCAAGAAACAAGTTTATTTATTCCTCTTGCTTGGAGCTCTAGTGTTATGGAGACGATGAATTTGTTGAAGGCAGTTCCCACTTGGACTTCGTTACGGATGTGTTTCTTGTCCAGGGCTGCGGGTATACTCCTGGAGGAGTATGACACCTATTATCGCCATCGCCGCGGCGACTTCACTTTTAATACGTATCGATTGCGCACGGTCTGTCGCCGATGTCGCACCGCCCACAATCAATACGTATCAAAAATGAAGTCGTCGCTGCGATGACGATGCTATCTGCTATACTCCTCGAGAGGTATATCGGTAGCTTAAGAATTGGTAGTCGGTAAGCGAGAGGTCTGGCGGGTATGGGAAACAAAGCAGTTTCGTAGCCAGCTTGTCAAACTTTAGCAACGGTTGTGCGACATGTGGCTAGGCGTTATCGTAAAGAGTTATCCATACGGTGAACGTTTATATGGAACTGATATAATGATTTCGAAGAGATTAATCTTCAATCCATTTTCGTAGTCCGCCGCGCAAATTCTGACAGCGGAAAGTCTGCATCCAACAATACCGACGCCTAATTTGGTTACGGTGCCTTGAACTTCGATGAAGCTGTTTCCGTCCACATTACATTTTCGTTCCGATGAAACTCATTCCAATTGCTCTGTCCCATAACGTTTTACTAATGATTTATACACCCTGTGTAATTCTGTGCGCGTGAACTGTTCTCTTTCTGTAACTTTTATACAGAAACGTGGACTTTTGACGGTGTATAAGGTTCTGATAGGCGTGTAATTCTTCGCACTACTTCAGAATTCCATATTCCTGCCATACCAACTAATATTGTTCTTTTTTAGATGCCTCGAGATGATCCTATTGTTGAAGAAGAGCGAAGAGCACAAACTGCTACTGATCTCATGCGAATGCGACTCGAAAGGCTGCAACAGAACATAGTAGGTGGTTTTACTCTTGAATTTTACGAATTTTTGGAGCATTACATTTTATTTTATGTAGCAAGATCTTAACTCATAAGTACGGCTGGAGTCGCTATTAGTCGCTTGCGCTGCCATGTTAGTTAATCGTTGCTATATTTAGTGTTTTAAATTGTAAAACTTCCAAACACTATCCTGTTCGAAAGATTTTACTAAATCACAAAGGTCTTAGTAGGTGGCTTAATTCTGGAACAATACGTCTTTCGCATGTTTTTACTGCCTCTTCCATTTTTGAAAAAATAAATCCTCAATTTTATGGATTGATCGCGAATGTGCTTAACCGCGTTCGATGTTGTTATTCAACCAAAAGATTTGAATGAGCCTGTTATTCATCAGACTCAACCTATTAACTCGTAAAATACTGCTAACCTACCTTCTTTACATTCCTTACTTCATCTTCTTTACTGTAGTATCTCTAAAATTTTGGCAAACGTGAGCATTTGTACAGTAGGCGTCAATGGCGGTGACCCGTCTGCGGCCTCGAATAGAACGCAGTGCGACCGCGCCGCTCACGCTAAAATCGTCGCCGCCGTGGCTTATCTGGGTTTTATTGATAGTTGTTCATCATATTTGATGATAACTAATAAGAAAACTAACTGACTATCAAGAAAATTCCATAATTTGACGTCCCGGAGAGGATTCTCGCTCAAGCGGCGCGGTCGCGCCGCGTTCTGTTCGAGGCCGCAGACGGGTCACCGCCATTGACGCCCACTATATATGAATAACATTCAAGCACGTGCTACACATGCACTTACAATCTGCTTATGTATGCGTCCATATCCTCTTGGCCGCTCTATTCCTTATATAGTCCCTCTAAGTCTCGTTTTGTTTAGCACAAACCAGCTCCTGTGCCAGCGCGTCGCGCGGAATTGAAGCCTCCTCGTCCACCTCCAGAATTCGTTAGAAATGTAGTTGGATCGTCAGCTGCCGCTGGAAGTGCTGAATACCATATTTATCGGTATGTTGTCGATCATTTAGCATTTATTCAGTTACAGTTCGATTTTCAGAAGGATTTGCCTGACACGCACAATTTTAGTATTAATCGAAAAAAGGAGCAAAACCGGTTAGACTACATTGCAAAGGTTGCAGAACAAGAAGAACTTGATGAGCAGTATAGGTACGGGAATTTTTTTTTGTGCCTAGTAGGTCGCCTTGAGAGAGAGCAGCTGTATTGGTAATTGACTTTGTTCACGTTATCCTGAATTTCCTTCCAGGATTCACAAAGAAGAAATAGAGCGCATGGAAGCGGAGCGAACGGCGAAGAAGAGGGCAAAGCGGCAGAGGCGGAAGGAAGCAGCTAAGCGAAAGAAAAGGGTTCGTTCTCATCCCTCGCT
Source organism: Ancylostoma ceylanicum (assembly GCA_000688135.1). Classification (NCBI taxonomy): domain Eukaryota; kingdom Metazoa; phylum Nematoda; class Chromadorea; order Rhabditida; family Ancylostomatidae; genus Ancylostoma; species Ancylostoma ceylanicum. Next base: position 9,487 of record JARK01001602.1, read on the forward strand.
TTCAAGGCATTTTGTTTGTGGAAGTCCAAGCCTGATGTTTCAGGTGAAAAAAGAAGAAGAAAGTAGTGAAGGAAGTTCAGATGAGAGCGATGAAGATCAAGAAAGCTGTCCATCCAATGAGCAGGTCAGATTTTTCTTCGAATCTTCTTTCATCAGTGTAATATGTAGCAGTTCTTCATTTCGTTTCTCCAACTATGATATCAGAAGACACTTATTGAAGCTGTAATCATTTTATCTTGAGCTTCCCTAGGAAAATATGTAGCTTCGAAATGCTGCTTTTCCTTATTTGGACATTCATGTATTGGTGTAATTTTTCTCGTTTTTTTTCCTTGTTTTCTTTGACATATTTCCACCTGAGCTTGAAACAAGAATCATTTTGCAGATTTAATCCATTTGTAATATTAAATAGTCTGGAAAATAGCCTTGTTTTCCATGGATAATTTTTAAACTGCCTATGTCAGCTAGCACATGGCAACTTGTTACTTCTCTCTGCTCATGACGTGAATTATGTGGACGTCTTTATTCCTTCTTCTTATTCCAAATGTAAAAGTATACGGAATATACCTTTCCATGCATAACGACTGTAAAATTCGAAGGTGAAAGGACTGGTTCAGTATTGTTTTGGCATGTCAGCTGTGTTTGATAACATGTACTACATATTATTAAAGCTCATTGTGGAACACGCCAAGTCATCAAGCAGTGGGTTTTACGGATATTTTGCCGCACTGGTAGAGTCTTACCAAGAGTTTGCTCTTTCGACTCCCTTGAATAGCTTCTGTTCGAGCGTTTTGTCCGAAATCTTTGTCACCCTCTTTTTATGATGTTTACTTTCGTATTATATCCGTGCGCAAAGCATTCCCTTAAAAGCATAACGTTTACTGCATATGATTGCACATGTTGAACATTCTATTGGTTTCTTCGCTCTCCATGTACAGTGCCGGACAATCATTCTTACATCACAGAGTGCATCCCAACTGCTTTGCCGCACCGAGAAGGTTACGTGCTGCGGCAGGGCAAATGGGCGGTATCTCGTGCTGTAAGAATGATTGACAAGCACTTTATCCTTTCTAGACATTGTTTTCCTCAAAATTCACTGTAAGTTCATTTCTGTGTCGTTTAAACGCCTTTTTCTGTATACTCACTTGTGAAATGTATAAGAATTCATGTTCTAGGTTCATTTATTCCAGAACGAGCAAGTGAAGTCCGAAGAACCTGAAAACGAAGAGCCAAAACAGGTGGAAGCTGGCCAAGGCGACGTGAAGGATGAGCAGAGCTCGTAGTGATGACTCCGTTAATTTTCCACGTAATTCCCTTTCTCGTGGTGACGATAAAGATGGATCTCTTATTGTGAGAAATGCTAAATACGGTGAATCCTCCCGTAGTGTATCTGAGCGTAGTGCGTCTGACGCCGAAGATCCATTCAACTCAAATGAGGATCCTAGCATGGGGCGGCTCCAAGCGCTTTTGAATGGTCCTCGATTATATCGAATTTTTGGACAACCAGAGAGAACGACAAATATTGTAGAATCCATAGGAAATAACTCTATGTCGTTAGCCAGAGGTAAGTTCGTTTCCTTCCGAGTAATGGTTCTTTACTTGCTTGTTCTTTGCTCATTGCAGGGCTTCTGTACTTTTCGACATCATTGGCTTTTTCGCCCATAATCATTGTTTTCTTGTATACTCGAGGGGCGCTAAATATTCACACTGGAATGATTTTTCTGAAATATGCTAGTTACTTAGCTGTGCTTGCTTTTGGAGGAAGGTGAGTTACTACCAGGTTATTTTTCATTTGGCATCAGGTGGCATAGGTGCCGGTGTTAGTGACTGTGATTGAAACTTACCACCAGACCATCGTCGTTCCATTTTAATCTGATTTGTATTTCTAACCTCCTCCCCCCCAAACTTTTTTGGGTAGCAGTGCTGGTTTTCAATTGCATGTGCTGTCATCGCTCACTTCTTCCTTTGGCATACCATCGGCCACTCGGCATCATTCCACTTCCACGGACCCATTATCTTCAAGAAAAAGTTTTGGCTGAAACTTTGCCTAGGGGAGTTATTTGAGGTGCTGAACACGAATATCGTATTCCTTTTGTACCGTAACCCCATCTTGGTAGAGTTACGGTAAGGCAATCCAAGATACGGTACCTCATAGAAACCTCTCAAATTTTGCTCAGGGGGTTATTTGGGGTGCTGATCACGAATATCGCATTCATTTTGTACCGTAACCCCATTTTTGTAGGGAAACGGTAGGTATAGGGTAGAAAATTCAGAGAGAATGCCAATTTCAAGGAGAAGACGAAGGTAGCATGCAAAATGATGTTGTTATTCGTGATCAGCACCTCAAATACCCCCCTTGTGCGAAATTTGAGCGAATTCTAGGAGGTTCCGCATCTTGGGTTACCCTACCGTAACCCTACGAAAATAGGGTTATGGTACAAAATGAATACGATATTCGTGTTCAGCACATCAGATAACCCCTCTACGCAAAGTTTCAGTCAAAAAAATTTTTTTGAAGATTTTGGGTCCGTGAAAGTTTAATAGTGCCGGCCACTCTCGCCTACCTTTTCAGGTGCCGAATGCTTTACCGACTTCTTTCTCTCATTCGTTTCTCTGAATATATTTTCTTTTGCGAGGCACCAGGCTGGGAGCATTGATGGAAGTGCTTTTTTCCGTAGATTACAGATGCATTTCCGCGAAGCTTTTCTTTTCACGGTTTTCTTGATAGTCTTCTCTCTTATCTTATGTAAGCTATCAAGGGAACTAACCTAAATGAGGAAAACCCAATGGTTTGCTATCGCGGCGACGATTCCAGCGCCAACGTGTGATCACACATCATGCTTTTCAAATCTGTGAAAAACGCGCTCTCACCGACGCTCACTGTCACTATAGTGATATATCATCGCGCTCCTGCGAAACGTATTTATGTTAGGGAATCAGTTGTAGTCCCCATCGCATTTGGTGAACAATTTCAAAGTTTCGGTATGAGTTAACCATGCGAGGCAGTTTCAAAAAATCACTTCTATATCTCTAGTTCTCGATGGGAGAGGAAAATAATTTTACCCAGTATCATTCTTTTGCTTGGTTATGCTTAGCTTGAGTTATTCAGCTCAACTGCCTCTAGAAGTAAGTTGAGTTGTTTTGTCCGGAAACTAGGTAGATTTTGTTTCTTTTCCAGGCTAGTGGGTCGATCCATGGATAATGAATATCGGCATTTCCTCAATATCTGGATGAGGGCTCGAGGATCCGGTAAATCAGAAGATAATGAGGTCAGTTCTTGACTCTATGTACATTCAAATACCAGCTGCATAAGTTTTTCATGAACTGTTCACCTTTTTTATACTTGAGCTGTGATCCTTTTCTTGGTCTCTTAGTTTTGTCACGGACTCTAGCAAGGAATACTCTAGTCTCGTATTCTCCAAAGGGCAATACATTTTGTCGATAATCTCCGTTGCCATTGGGCTGGAACTCTGTTTCCTCATACTTAAGTCAGCCCATAGATGTCAAAACATGTACCTGAAACTTGTTTGATATATAATGAGAACAATTAATCTCTTTGCATACCAATTTGTTTACGAGTTATGTACGACCCTATCGGAAAACGCACCCGTTCGCTATGTAGTCGGAAGAAATAACGCAACCACAAGAGAGACGCTGTTTGTATGCGTTCTTTTCTAGCTGCTCAAACGTTATGATTTCGACCTTGATGGTGTACATGCCGACTTTCATGCGGTTCGGAACGAAAATCTATGGTACTACCGCGGAGTGTCTGCACAAGGTATCTAACTTTTCCTGTTCTTGTTATTGTTCAAGTATGCAGATAAGCCACTAGGCATTGGTTCAGGCACTCCTTTGCTCATGTGTGCTGCTTGGTATGCTGTCCATGCTTTTGGAAGGCACATGCTTTACCCAGGATCGCTAGCCTTGTTGAATTGGCTGCTGAGTTCCAATTTGATAACCGCAAGAAATCTTATGGTATCTGCGAAGGTAAGATTTCAGTGTTACATTCGCGAATTATCTATGACATTCCTCTCTTGAAGGTATAATATCAGTAGTAACTGTTAGTAAACATTTGTTGTTATAGAACTCTTGACTATCATCCTTGTCTCAGTTCTGTACCTTTATCCACAGCATGTTTCTTCCAACAATCTGTCTTTGAATTACAAAGCACTTTGTTTGGCCTAGTTTTTGCTTCAACTTCTCCTAAGCTTTCAACGTGCAGCTTTATCTCTTCTTATTATGTCGGCTTTTGTAGCCTATCAGCTTGCTGCTCATAGTCAAATGACTCTTTCACGCCTTGCTTGATTGTGGCTGGCATGGTAGTTCGAGGCGAAAATTTCCCAGCTCTTATTGTTTGGTTCAGAATGGTCGAAGAGCCTGGCTTAGATCTACCGAAGGAGATCTAATTGACACGATGTTCATTCGCGGAGAAGAGGGCACCCCGGAACACAGGTCAGTTGTTGTGTGTCATTGAAATTCTTGAATAGCGTGAGGACGAACTCTATGTGCAAGGATGAGGTTAGTCATTTGTGACTTCAATGCAATTGTCTATTCCGTCATCTAGCTCCTTCCTTCTTTTATAGCTTTTTGCAATTTCGTTTTGGATAATGCAAAATTCACTCAGCACTGTTTCGGTTGGTAATGCGCGCAGAATTGACGAGCGTTTTACTTCTGCTATGAAGTGCTTATTTCTTCGCTTGGCTACTCTTTTTGCTGTCCTTTTGCCATTTTTCACGTCCCAACTATACTTTCTATCCTCTGCTTTGTTTTCCTTTCATTCTCCACCATTTTTCTGCGTCACAGCTGGCTGTTCTTCAGCCCTTAATGATTTCGTATACATCACTGTTTGTTGAATTGGGAATCAAAGTCTTCCAGATGTCTGTAGTTATGTGGGTGGAGCTGGGTGGCTAGAACTCTACGTAGGATCAGTACTACCGAGCGTAATATTTTCAAGGACCGTGTTAGGATAGTGGGCGTCTCAATCGGAAAATATTATCAAAAGCTTCAAAGTTTTCTTCAAGTTCTTCAAGCTGAAATCTATGAAAGAAGTGACGTGAATGTGTTTCGCTTTGCTAATTTCGAGGTACGCCGATTTTCCACTGAATGCAGTGCAAGTCATCAATTATAAATGACTTAACCGTCCTCTTATGAGCTTACCTGAGTTTGGTACAGTCTATAAATTCTGTCGGTATAAGGTTGTCGAGGTGGGCCGAGTCTGCGGCGCCTGCGCGTGTGACCTATTTGTGAGAGTTGAGCGCGGCCTACCCCAGCTATTCGATGACGCCACTCATTAAATTCAGAGCCACAGATTGCAACAGTCTGAATACACTTCAATTCTTGAAAAAAAAGAAAATACCTACCTGGGCCAAAATCTGATGGATTGCATTCTCGAGGCCGCGCTCAACTACTGCAGATAGGTTACCAGCGCACGCGCCGCAGGCACTTCTTGCCTCGATAACTTTCCACCGACAGAATGACTGTAAATGAGTTAGCTTCGCTCTTAGGCTGCCGCTGTACTACACGTGGGGTATACCTCAATGTGTGTTGATATCGTCATCCATACCAATCCCCATTGATTTTAGAGGAGATGTTGGGGAGGGTGGGGG
>JARK01001602.1:23169-41413 GCA_000688135.1 Ancylostoma ceylanicum
GGGAGTTGGAGCTTGGATGAAATCCAGAACTGACGAACTCTACTGAGAGTTTTGTCCTGCGTATTCGCTTTTTTTTTTATTCTACCGCCTCCTAGCAGTCAAGGTCCATTCCATCGAGGATATTAGATGGAGAGAAATCAGAGAAAAAAGAAAAAGTTCGGGAAAGTGTGAAGTAGTCCTCGAATGCCCGGATTTTCCCACAGCGTTCGAAGAAGAGCGAAAACTTTGCCAAGACGCAAATCACCCACGTTTCAGAAGTTCTTTCATTACTTTTTGCCACAACTGCTGGCCAGCTGCGTGATGCTTCAACTGAAGAAGCAGCGAACGATTTGTTACCATCTGTAATCAGTAATGAGCAGTCATTGCTCCACTCAATTCTAACAGCTCGTATGAGCTGTCATTAGTTTTCCTGGTGGTCCTGGCGTATATCTCTTCCCCGGTATCTCTTCCTATATCTCTTCCTAGTATCTCTCCTTGCTTTATCACTTTGTCTGTTCAACCAGCGCCTTTTTTGTCACCGTTTACCTGGGTAAATCGCATCGTTATCACAACCACGGCAGAGTCATTGTTGCACTAGTCATTTCTGATTCGAGCAGCTGTCACAATCGAGACGTTCGTCATGTCAGCAGGGTGGCATCAGCGGCTTGTCATAACGAGCCTGACAGGTTCGGTGTGTTTGTATTGGCTTGCGGCCAATTGCAGCTGCAGAATGCATTAAAACACAAGCTCATCTTACGTTGGGTAATTTCTGGTGAGGGCAAGTCGTGAAATCCTTGGTTTACCATCGGTTTCACTTGAGTAACGAGCAGGTAAGTATTTATTTATTTTTTATTTATTTAGTCATTTATTTTATTTACTGATACACTCAGAGAGCGTAAGCCAAATGAAGGCATAAAACCAGAACAAACAAAAAATAACCTCGATATGCAGTGGTTAGTAAAACAGGATGGGTAAGGATGGTGCGGAGATCTGTCAAGAGAGGGCAGGGACCGAGAGCGGTTGAATTTATGACAAATTATTTTATTTGAAAAAAAAATTCAAAAAAAAAATTAAATTTTTAATACGATGGTCGTAAATACAGAACATTTTCTTGAAAATCTGCAGTTTCCTCAAATAAAATGGTAGCTTAGCGTTACGTGGAAAGAGGCGTGGCGTCTTAAGTCTGCGATTGGACAATTGCTAATTATTATCCCACCCACTTCTACGGATTGTACAACGATTAGCAGAGAATCCGTGGAATATTCTGAAGCATATTGATGTCCATTTGTCCAGGTGGTATACTTTTTCTTGGTTGACCAGGACGGGATGTTATATTAGCCCCCCCCCCCACCCGCATGATCTTTTGCGCCAAGTGATGTAATTGGTTAACACAATAGTTCTAGAGTACAAGGGCCAGAGTCAAGGGTCACCCATACGAGCCCCTCTTTTCCAGCAAAACTACGCCTCCGCAGAAATCGGTCGAGACGTACGCCGCGACGCGACCGCGCCGCACTTGTGTGATTCTTAAATCCATTTTGGTCCTTGAAATCCGACACATTGAATGACATTGGTGGCCACCTCCCTATAGTTTGTCGTCTCCAATGGCATTCATCTGTCCAACTTGAGCTCAGAAATAAGAAAAAACATTAGTGAAAGAGAATATTGTCAAAAAAAGTAAAAAAAAATTATTAAAAAAGTGGCAACCTAACTGCCCGTTTTGTTCCCTGTCCATATACGGGTAATTAAGTAGGTCAAGTGAATAAAAACCTGTCTATTTCTCCCCAGCGCTGCCCGTACCTCTGAAGGCTCCATCCGCGACGCTCATGTGAACCGACCAATCACAGCCCAGCAGCGTACCTGTCGTCACTCAACACCTCCCCCCCCCCTTTCCCACCTTACAAACCAGCTCATACCCACACGGCGGGCCTTTCCTTCATACGACTCCCTCCATAGTGGTGAAAAATCGACCAAGTCCCTTTTTTCAGATAGAATCCCCCCTCACAAAGACTCTACCTGCATCCACTCTCTCATGCTACCTTCCTTCCTCTCCCAAATGGTAAAAATACCACCCCCTCACATTCTGCATACAAATTCCTCCCCCCCCCCCTACAACGACCAATCCCCCTACTGGTAATTCATGCGCCCATCACGCGCTTAACTATGTCCAGGACCTCTTGACGTCGGGCACATACATTAAACGATTTAGCGTGGGCGAAATGGCGGAGCCAACTTGTCCCCTCGAATGATGTTACAGCTGATCGCCTGCTGACTGTCACTTTCTGCTGTTCAGCTGAATTTCTTGAACATGTGGTCGGTATTAGTGTTACAAGCGAATGATCATGTTCAAAGTGCACGCAATCGCCGACATCAAAGGAGCGAGGTGCAAATGTTCCAGAGGAAGAGGTTCTTTTTGATGAAATTTGAAAAAAAAAAAACATCGCACAAGCCTGTAAATTTCCGGAAAAAATTGAAATTTTTCGGATATTCCACCAAGTCATGAACGAAATCGATAGTTTTACAAGGTTATTCACTTGTAATATTGATCTTTTTAATTTTCAAGTATTGTCTGTGGTGTTTGTCGTCTTATTTTTTTTTTGAACGAAAAAACTTTTCTGGCTTTTGTTTGACCCAAAGTATAATATTTTCATAGGCCGTTTCACCAGAGATAAGAATTGGAGAGAAATCGGTGGAGAAAAAAAACAATGGAGTGGTAAGGTGGACCTTGTGTGCTAACAGTTCAGTGTAAAAATCGCAATATTAAATAAATATTATGGACAGACGCTCAACTGCCATTATTTTTGAGACACCTCGTAAATATACCACCTGGTTTGTTATGGGTGGAGCGTCCCTCATCAATCATTCACATCATCAGGATGTGATAGAATGGTTAGGAGGTGCGTGTGTCATTGATGTGAGCTGTTATTTTACACTGCCCACTGTCATCATACCAGACCAATAGCTGGACGCGTCGTTAAGATTACCCAGGGTAAATGTGTTGACACCCCCAAATTTACTCATCGCCAACGCTGGCGTCAACACTTTTACCCCGGGCAATCTCAATAATGCATCCAGGGTCCGCCGCATGCATCATTGAGACCACTCAGGGTTAATGTGTTAACATCACACAAGATTACCCACCGCTAGTACGAGCGTCAGAACGTTTACCATGGGTAATCTCAATGATGCATCCGGGTTTCTGTCTATAACCAGCAGTTACCATGGGTAACCATATTCCCGGGCATAAAATTCCTTCCTCATCCAGTCCTCCACTGATGCATCCGAGCCCAGGTCAATGTTAACGATGATCGGAAAGCTTACCCTGGGTAATCCCGATGATGCATCCAGGCTTCTGTCTACAACCAGCAGTTACCATGGGTAACCATATTCCCAGCTATAAAATTCCTTCCTCGAGTATTCCTCCACTGATGATGCATCCGGGCCCAGGTCAATGGTAACGATAATAAGAACGTTTACCCTGGGTAATCCCGATGATGCATCCAGGCTTCTGTCTACAATCAGCAGTTACCATGGATAATCATATTCCCGGGTATAAAATTCGTTCCTCATCCAATCCTTCACTGATACATCCGAGCCCAGGTCAATGTTAACGATAATTAAGTCAGGAAGGCGGGGGGAGGGTTGGGTTAGTACGTTTACCTTGGGTAATGTCGATGATGTGTGCGGCCTCTGGTTGTAGCCGATTTAACCTTCAGGACTGGGAGGTAATTGCAAAAAACGATTGTTTATTCACTTAATACAATGTAAATATAAATAATGGAAAAGTAATAATACTGGTAAATAAAAATAGAGTAAATGTAAATAAATGGAAATGTAAATAATGTACGTTGTAGAAAAAAGGAAAACAATAAGCCAAGGTGCAGATCATAGGTGGTTTTGTGGCATACTTGCTAGGTCTTCCACTTTTTCCCAACAACGCTCCGAGATGACGAAGCCTCTGCCTGGATTTCAGTTGAACCAGGCAGTCAGCGCTAGAAAAACGGCAGGTTATGGGGGAGTTCTGTGTGCTTGAAGCGGTGGAGTCACAGCTGATGGTTTAACATTAGGAGGTGACGTGGCACATAGTTACACTGCGGGCACAGACGATGCTCCCTGCATGCAGATGTTCCTCGAAAACCACTTAGTGCAAGAAATCTATAGATTTATGGGGTGTGCCAAGAATACTAAGTGGCCACACGTACAAAATTAATCGTCTACTTAGTAATTTAGGAGATTGTATAGGTATTAGTTGAGCCTTAGGCAGAAATAATGTAGTGGAAGTCGTAAAAATGTAGTAGGAACCAAGAAACTGACCAAACTGTTCCAAAAAAAAAATTGAAAAAAGGGTGACCCATCCACGGCCTCGACAAGGACGCCGCGCAACCGCGCCGCACGCGCCGGAATCGTTGTCGTCAGCCGTCGGAGTGCTACAGGAAGTGCCTGGAGTACAAGTTGCGTCGCATATACGCGTGCGAGCTGATCCATTCCAATCGCTTGAATCCTTGGTTGGAAGGCGATGTGCGAGTGGTTTTTGGCAGTTCGCACGTAGACTTTGTACTAGGTCTGCAATTGCACCAACTGTCACTTCGTCAAGAATTCCCTGTATTTCTAGGCGCTTTTCTTCCCAGTTTGGTGATCTTTTCACTTTTTTTTCATGTTTCATAACGATAACTAGCATAATGGCGGTAAACGACACCAATTCCGACGCGCGCGGCGCGCTTGCGCGGCGTGCTTGTCAAGGCCGTGAATAGGTCACCGCCATCGACGCTCACTGTAAAAATATATTAATTTTCACGGCATTAAAAAGTGGGGAACGATTGTTACGTGTATGATCAAATTCATATTTCAGAAAAAAAAATGAAAATAAAAAACCTATGAAAAAACATCGAAGTTTCTATTTTTCTTGCTATTTCAACCCTTTTTTTCACTTATTCGATACACCAATTTGGTGCGCCTTAAAAACCGCCTACGTGACAAGAGGTACGCTGCTGAGCTGTGATTGGTGCATTCATGAGCGCGCCGCGGCTGCAGCCCTCGACGCTCCGAGCGGCGCTGGGGAGAAATAGACAGGTTTACCAAGGCCGGAGAGACATATGAATGCTATCAGAGTCGATAAATTGTAAGGAGATGGCAATCGATGTCATTCAATGCTTTGAATTCGAAGGAATCTGAGAAGCATAAGCGTGCGGCGCGGTCGCGTCGCGGTGTACGTCCTGGCCGCTTCCCTTAAAAACTAGTGATAGCGTAGCCAGTGTTACAACAATGTCAGTATTTAGAAGCGATAAAACAAGAGATACACCTTGGCTCAACTATTTACCCAGTATTGGTTTCCCTGTTTATGGTAACCCTACAAGGAAGACCATTCAGAAGAGTAAACAACGTTCTTGCAAATTCAGGATATCTTCCTGGAACCCCACGCAATCACCTCCATTTATTTGATTTTTTTGCTCTGGAAAACCCTGTTCTGCTTACCAGTCCCCGCTCCACAAGTGCTCCATCTGTTCGTGAACTACTGTTTCTAGGATCCCTGTGTTATTCCGAGATTCTCTGCATATTGATTTTCAACTCATATTCTTCACTGCTGGGTTATAGATAAGCCGTCGAAATGACGGATCAGTATGATGGATTAGCCGTCAACGATGCGGCCACTGAGAAAAAGTAAAACTAACAAAGTTAACCTCAGCTGTTCATGCTCCTCTAGCACAAATCAATGGTTTGATCGTCTATTTCTTGGTGGTTCAATTTTCGTAGCTTTTGTGAGGTATTTGCGATCGAGGGGCCGCAGGCATCATTGAGATTACCTAGGGTAAACGTGTTTACACCACGAGAATTTACCCATTGTTAACACGGGCGTCAACACATTTATCCTGGGTCATATTATTTATGCGATCAGACCCAGAAGGGAATTTGGAGATCAAAATTGGGACTTTGATTAGCTATGAATTGCACGAACAACAGGAAAGTTCACTAATCTCAAAATTTCGAGGGTGGAAATATTTAGAAAACTATAATAAAGGTTCTTTTTCCAATATCGTGAGTTTGTAGAGCTTCTTCAAAATTGCTGCGACCAACAAAGTGGACAAATATGTCCAAGCACGGTTATGAAACCACTCCCCAAGACTAACCATATCACATATAATACATTTGATTTGATTTATTGCGTCTTACTTTACATTGCCAGGCTGTAACTGATATACAGTCGTTGTCGAAAAGATAGACGGATTGCGCGCGTGGTTTCTCAGCGTTGCGGCTGCAGAATCGCGGTGGGACCTACTAGACCCTCTCACTAGGAGCGTGCTCTCTCCGCATCCCTCGTCCAGGTCCCGCCGCGATTCTGCAGTCACGGAATCCATCCATATTTTGAGAAGGACTGTACATAGTTGGCCGATAACGTGGAGAAAAGGACATTTCGCTGAATACATAGGCAATTTAAAGGTGATGACGGAAGGACGAAGTGACAAAAGTAAGCACGTTACTAACCTTTCACTTTGAGGTCGTTTCTCTTACGATCTTATTTTTAATTATCTAAAAAAAATAATTCTGCTTCTGAAATGCTCTATCTAAGAAAGCAACTGAGTACTCACAATCAGAACCTCCAAAGCTCACCGACAACTTGCAAAGCCAATATCCGATCACTTTGCAAGTTGTCGACAGGCTTCGGGGCGACAACTTGTCGACGAGAAAAGGCGAGAACAAGTTGTCAGTAGGTTTTAGGGTGAGCAAGTTTCAGATGAGGTTAGGCAACTTGTCCTGGGGTTCTGACTAGCCAGTTCATGCATTATTTAGGACTGAAAGAAATGTTTGATTATTGACTGCTCAAGCTACTCATACCAACAAACGTTCCACAATGCCAAGATTCAAAGATTGTCGAACATGGGATCTGAAAATTTGGTTTTTTTCTTTTTAGTTTTTCTTTATTTTTTAGTTCATACAACCTTCAATGAAACTTTTGCTGCACCCACTCTCATAATATCCTTTCTGTACACTCCAAAAAAAAAACAGAAAGAGAGCGGTTGTTTCCAGAAATTTCTCGGCGAGTGGATATTTTGATTAATTGATCAATGCTGTTTCCGTAGGATATTTTTTCCACAGCCAATGTGAAAAAAATCCCTCTGCTCCTACGAGATATTTGAGAGGGGCTGGATTTTTTCAGAATTTCTGGCGAGAAAAAAAAAACTTTAAAGAAAACCCACACCATCTCATTAGTCAAACTCGTTCGGAAAGCACAACGAAATCCATCAAACCCGAGCCCGAAACTTCTCCAAGACATCTGTTCTTCTTCCGCAATAGTTCGTAAAGTAACAAAGTGCGGGAAATTTTCTGAGGATAAACACATTTTGCGGTGTGTTTTGCTGCAAAGTCTGGAAAAATTCGATCGGTTCCAGGAATCCCGCGCTGAGCATGATTTATGGCTCAAAAAGGGCTATTAAATCGGCAATTTTCATGGCGATTTTTCCCCGCTGTCGCGTGACGCACGCAGGTCGTCAATCTGTTCGCGGATGACAGCGATTTTCGTGTTTTCCGCTCAATTATCGGTTTTTCTCCGGGTCGTCGTCAAGCGCGGCTCTTTTTCCTCTGAAATGGTGGTCCCGTTCAATAGGGATCAGTTGTTCTCGGGATCCATTAACTGTATGGCATCGTCGGGCTCGTGAGATCGCTGGACGGGCCTATTTTCAGCTGGGCGAGTTTTTCGCTGCTGAACTGCTTGCGATTCTCGATGATCAGCAACAGCTGGCGCATGGTTTTCCAGGGCATAAGTTGGCGGCCAGGTGATCCATGCGTTGGCCCGGGCGGCGGCGCCGGTGGCCGTGTTCGGATCAGCGTTTTTGCGGCCACTTCTTGCATCCATCTCTATCTCTCTCCAGCCCTCTTTGATGCCATCCCGGCGGAGTCAGTTGCTCGGCAAACCGCGATGCGATGCACGCGGTTATATCTTTTCGCCCTACTTTGCTCAATTACTGGACTTGTCAGGTGAGTACACAGCTTCGATTGATCCCTTCCATCCGTTCCTTTTCCCTTTGCTCGGTTTCAAATCTTTTTTTTTCGGTAAAATTTTGAACATTTCAAGGTAAACCTACTCCTTAGGGGCGTCCTACAGCTTCCTACTCTTTGCACCTCCCACTCATGGCAGTTTCTCGAACAACTTCCTGCATCTGTCCTCTTCTCTCTCTTTATTTTCTGTTTCTTTTTCATCCTTCTCCCTGCACTATTTGTAATCAACCAGCTGCTAACTCGAATTCGGCGCTCCTCGTTCTCGAAGCCGCTCTGGAACAAAACGAAATTAGCTAGGTGTGTAAAACGTTGTATGGCATTTAATGGCGACATCGCCGGCTATTCCGCACCTGCCGTACTTTTCCTGAGGTGGTAGTCAACCTCATGAATCCATGAACAAACGATGCCGTAAAGCTAAACGTGGAATTCAACCTCATTCCATAGTCAAGAAGTGAGCTAAATCCCAAGCACAGAAATTAAATGTTATGGCCTTGCCTTGGTATCACAATGGCGCAATTTGGTACCATAAGGATGGTGCAACAGTCTTGCAAAAAAATTTTTATACATTTTTAAGCAATCGCAACATTATTGTCTATGGATAGAACGTGGTCTGCCGATTTTTATAGCTGAGAAGTAGTAGAACATTCTACCACTTTCTGTCGCTGAAGAATTTCAATTCAAGGCTAAGAAATTCTGGATCGAAAACCGAACGATGTTGCAGAACAATCGGACCAACTTAATACATACCTACTCAGAATCCCAAGAACAAGTTATGAGGCCATCTTTGTCCCCAAAACAACCTGCAGACAACAGTTTGGCTAGAAAATCATTGTCGACAAGTTCCACGTTATCATGGCATCTAAAGACAGATTGCCAGCAATTTTCTCTCTCTACAACTTGTCGACAGGGAAGAGCCAAAACATGCTGTTTGCCACTTTCTCACAAGAACAATTTGCCAGCAAGAAAGGTTGACCTCAAGATGTCAACAAGTTTCTACGGCCGACAATTCGTTGGCTAGAAAGGGTGAAAGCGAGTTTTGACAAGCTGTGGGAGTTTCTTAAGCTCTTAAGTGCTTAAGTTCTTGCGTTTTTTTTCCTTCAGAATGTTTGCCTGGAAAAGACAGGAAGAATAAAAAAAGGAAAAATAGTGCCAAACTGACTAATGATCTGATGTCTACAACCCACCCTTGCAGCCAATTCTCTGCTTGGTTGATGACTGTCCTTTTTCAAAAGGACCTCGCAGAACTCCGGAGGTCGACCAGAGGGAGGCTTGTCGTCCAGACTACAGCTTTCGAATAATGTAAACACTGGTGAAACAGCGAAAACATTAGGGGGAAATAATCAATTAAAAACACACGAACTTACATGACAACCTAACATTTTTGATCTGCCTTAGGTTATGGCGGCCCCCATTGCCCCTTCCACTGACCAATCAATTCGTATAAAAGACGTTAGAATATATAGGTACTGCAAAATGGGTTCCAATGACTGCACAAGGACAAGGTGGAAGGATGGGCGCGAAAGCTGTTAACAAACAAGGAGAAGTTAATTGAGTACTGTTCTGTCTCTGAGCTTCATACTTCAATTGTTTGACATATATTCGAAGACCCCGGTGCTTTATATGTTTACTGGCTAGCTTTCGGCATTAATGCCTTTGTCTTACCTAAATGTTACCAACAAATCGGTTTCTTATCATACGCTAACAAGCATGCAAAATACAATAACAATAACGATACCAAATGGCCGATAATCAACAAGTCTTTCAAGTTCGGAGCCAGTGATGGGTGTTGCTTATATTTTATAGCTTAGCTAACACGTGAACGCAGCGTGAGCAACCAACCTCATCCCTACGTTGTTAACTATATGTAGAGTGAGATTGTCGCCGAAAAGCTGGAGATATTAAGGCGCTTATACTTCCAATCAATTAATCAATCGCAGCACTTACCTCAACTCCTCTTTGTTGTTGATTTCTGGGTTGGTCTCTTTATTTCAACTGCCCCATGATTTTTCTTTCTAAAGTTTGTGTCAGATGTCGGTGAAGGCCGGTTACTTTGAAAGCCGGAGCGCGCTCAGTTGTGTTTGTTCAAGGTGCGATTCCTTGAAAAGTTTTCCGACGGGTAGGAGGAAGTGTTCATCAACACCCTGCGGTGTTCATCCAATCTCCTTCGTAATGGTCTCTTAGTCTCTCTCACATCCACAACCATTACACTTGATGAGGTATACCGTACAAAGAGAAGGATTATTTTTAATTAGTAGGGAACTACTTTTTATAATACTCTCTATATACTCCTATAAATATGAGCCACCAACAACTTTTCTGATACTTACTGTTAGATGTACATTGTCATGCTGTTAATATTCTTGAGATATAATCTTGGTAAATTCGATCAATTTATTTTGTGCTCCCATTTGAGCAGCAGAGGAAAATGTGACAATAAAGTTCCTGCGGAGAAAATAGCCAAATAAGTGTAAAATCGGCGCCATCTCTACTTTCTTCTCACTAAGTGAAATTGAAGCCCCCATAGAGGTTTATTTAATATCCAAATTGTCTTCGGATAGCTCGATCCTAATAAAAAGATTCCCTAACCGACACCGCAGCTGGTGGTCACACCTTATTGGCCGCTACGGTACACTTTTTTCTCTGCATAAAACTCGCCCCTTTAGAAGGCTGTAGATCACTAGTCTCAGTAGCATTCAAGGACCCTTCCACCGAATGACAGCGAGTCGAAGCGCATCGATGCAGGGCTGCGGAGCATTTTTGTTGATCACCAGGTGTTCTCTGTTGGACATGCTGGACCGTGACAGGTTTACACAATGCAAGTAATGTTGAATGTTACGACGTAGCCAGTCGAAAAACATGTCAACAAGAGAGGGTGTTCTCGGACATCTCCTACGCGAAACGTGCAAGCGTAATCGCACCACTGATGTCCTACGAAAAAAAAAACACGCCTGCTGTATGAATGAACAACCAGGAAACTCACAATTCATATTACAGCAGATGAGACTGATCATAGGGTTAGTTGCCGAATTTCGTGACAATTGTCATCTGTTCATCTACTTTTTGCTGGTTCTTTTTTGCCTGTTCTGCAAGGTTCTACTCCTGATTGATACTACTACAATAGAATGCGCAATTTTCGATTCTGCTACTTCATCCCTAATTCCTTCATCCACTTTACTGTCGTTATGCAGTGAAGGCCACCACTATTAGCACTATCAATTTATTGCACGAACTTGCGATATAGCTTGCCTTGGTGAGCCCTCGTTTCCGTCCTTCCTCTTCAAAAATCAATCTTTTGTATCGAGTTTAACAGCCGCAAAGTGCGTGCTATTCACGTATCGTTGGTGTTTGTGATTGTTGGTGATCACTTTGTTGGTGCCCCATTGCAACAAAAACTCTGAATGATTTATGGCTTTGTGGTCCAGCTTCAAACGAGTGAGCTATTAGTTTCGTTGTTCAAGGCGGCCATGTAGTCGGAAAATGATCTTGGCAAGTTTACAAAGGTAGAAATGTCGTCCTCAAAGGCAGCACCAACGGAGAATTTCAACCTCGAGTATCCGGCGTAA
Source organism: Ancylostoma ceylanicum (assembly GCA_000688135.1). Classification (NCBI taxonomy): domain Eukaryota; kingdom Metazoa; phylum Nematoda; class Chromadorea; order Rhabditida; family Ancylostomatidae; genus Ancylostoma; species Ancylostoma ceylanicum. The sequence continues at coordinate 34,701 of JARK01001602.1, forward strand.
TCTAATGTATCTGGGTGCATTGAACACTGTTCACTCTCTGACACTTGCCAAAACGAAGAGATTTTTGATTTTTACAAGCCCCCTACTCACTAGTTCAGCAGACGGTGGATCGAAATGCGCGAGCCCTGTGCTGTATATGTACCTACATGAAAAAAAAAACAATCATCCGTTTTCGCGCCTCCTCTTTTCCAACGCAATCACTTATTTAGATTGTTTAGCGTCTTTTCCAAGAAAACGAAAAGGAATATTAACCAGAGGAAGCGCAACAAACAGATAAGTTACTGAGGAGGAAAGATGTCTCAACATGACATAAAAGTGGCAAATGAAGTCAAATTCGACTTTTGAAAAAAAGTCACCCAACAAAGGATCAGCGGATGATGTTTGCAAGAAGTAGGGAGAAAACGGGATTTGTTTGGCCGAAAGCAAAAAGAAAGGGGAAAAAGGATGTTCTCATAAAAAAGTTAGACTAAAGGCAATTGGACTATAAAACAGCTGATATCTGGCATTATTCGCGCTTGAAAGAGGTATTTCAGCGCTAGTCCAACCGGACCGGCGAGCTATGAGTTGAACTGTTGAACTGGCGTTGTACGTGTAATATCTTGATGAAAGCTGGGTCTCGGACAGCACTACCGTCGCAGAACTGTCGGCTTTATGCTTGAAGATTCAGAACACTTAAAAGTTAAGAGACGAAGATTATCGTGTGTGCTGTATTTACATTTTGAGAATTCATACTAGTAATATATAGTGCGCGTGGAAGATATTTACGGCTTGGTTTCCCTTCTTGTTGTTATTGCTTTTTTTGTAGCTTGTTGGTAATTCGTCTATGGTTTCTTCCAAAGCTATACTATAACTGCTACTATGAATTTGGTCCCCCCGGACAGTCATTAAGTTTCTGCAGGAGCTGATTTGTGAAAAAAAAAAACCAAATGGATAACGAGCAACTTGACCAAAAATTTTGGTGACCAATTTTTGATTAGAGCACCGCACTAGTGAGAAGTGACGCCGAGGCATTTTGCCAATAACATTTCTAGCATTTTGCCAACCCTATTCCTGCAAATGCTCTGTGTATAGACATAAGAGTTTGCTTTTCATTGTTATTATTACCTTTGTTGGCTGAATTTAAGATGGTTTCATTTTTGCGTAATCGGTACCTGTCACCATATATTAGGTTGTAGGGAAAGTTCTCGCGGTTTTTGAAAGTGTGCCTTTTTTAACCACACGTTGCCTTGCAGTGACCTATCTTCTGTATATATAAGGAGGTCAGGTATATGCAAGTTTATTAGTATCATTCACTGTAAACTCCTGCACAACCCCTGCCAGAAAGATCGATTTTTCGTAATAGTACATTTGCGATCTTCCAGTATACGGCTTCAAATCTGGTATATTAGCAACCGTATCCAGTCGCCGTGTTAACCTTGTGTTTGGGGACGGTGCAGTGACTCAACGCACTGCACAAGATTGGTCCAGACGCTTTCATGCTGGCGACTTCAACCTCAATGTTTCATCATGGTCGGGACGCGGATCCGGAGTCGACAATGGTCGATTGCGGCAGCTATTGGATTCAGATCCGCGACAAACTAAGTGTGGAAGAACGCAAGTCTTGGACGTTCACTATGCCAACATTGCCGATCATCCGCCTCAGTTGCGAAAAGTACAAAAGTTGTCACAGTGTGTGATGATGATTTCACGGAACGCGGTCTGCAGCGACGTGCCGAAGTGGCTTTTAAATTGCCCTCGTACAGACGCACAAATAACTGGATGAGGTCCATCTTCACAATGGGCAAGAAGTGGTGTTTGTTTGTCAACATAAAGCGCAGTCCACCTTGGGTCGACAAGGATGAGCAGCATGAGCCGCAGTCAAAGGCAGGTCATCACCCTCTGATAGTTATGATCAGTGCTTGGTGTGACTGCAAAGGCATTATACACTACCAGGTACTGCCACGCTACACTGCCTTCACGGTGGACCTGTACTGTCAAGGGCTGGATAGAACGACCGCAAAAATCGCAGAAAAGGGTCCGAATTACGCCACGATCTGATTCCTGCACGATAGTGCTCGTCCGCTCACCACAAGAGTGACTCTCCAGAAGCTGCACGACTCCAGATGGGAAGTACTGACTTCACCACCGTATAGGCCTGATCTTGTGCCAAGAGACTACCAACTTCTCCTGACTCTCTCTAACGCCTTGCAGCGAAAAGCGCGCGATGATGAAGATGACTTGGATCGCTGGTTGAGCAACTTTTTCGAGTCAGTGCCAGCGCAGTTCTATGCCGATGGCATCGAAACGCTACCCATAAAATGGCAAAGAGTGGTAGTACGTGGTGATGATTGATTCACTTCTTAATGTGTTTTCCTATTCTTGAGAAGTCAATAAAATATAATGTCTCAAAAACCGCGAGAACTTTCCCTACAACCTATATACATATAGGCATTCAACGCGAAAGGTTTCAACAGTCATGATGATGTCAACTGTACCGAATTGTATTCGTTTTAATGGGTGAGAAGCTCTTTTTGCAAGACAAGGCTACCATGCCATGAGTATGCACCAAAATGATCGGGTCGAAAGAATAGGGAATATCAGCACGGATGGCCGAAAAAGCAATGGGCTCTCAATCATTCAACTTCAGTGGAAAAGACGAGGTGGTTTGGTTCGAATACCGCGCGAGGCGAAAGATGTCCGAATGGGCGAAGACGATGGAAAGCTCCATAATTTCCTTGCATTTTCTTATTGTATGCATTCTATAATGATGGGCGTCGCTTGAACGCTAGGGGAGGCCTAAGAAAAATAGCCATCATCACGTATATATCCTGAGGTTCCGAATTTTTCCTAGGAGGAAAGCGCGGCATCAGTAGCAACCGATACAAGAGCAGTTAGCAATGCCCACATAACGTCATCGCAACAAAGGCAGGTCTCCTTACCGAATTATGTTCACAGAACACCGTGAGTAGTGCTCGTCCGTTGCCACACCGCTAGGGGCGGTGTGTTACCGCCTTCACCACTGCCAGGAGCGTAGCATCATTCCGCATTTGCCGGATGGTGTATCGGTCCTGGCGATGTAATCCAACGCAAGGAGCGGTGGAATGTCTGAGTTCAGATATGGGATATGATGATGAGAGAAGAGAACTAAATTGATTTTTCAATCGATAGATATCATTTGCATCACCATCATCTTTTCCACCATCATCATCGCTTATATCATCATTTGCCGTCGTTGGCACACTGCCAGCATCACCATCAAAATAGCCATTTTTCGTATCGTTGCCTCGTAAGGCGTGCGGAGACTTGAACCTCTCATCGTTAGTGGATTAGTGTGAAAAAGTCTTCACTTGACCGCACTTCTTCTTCTTCCTAGCGTTTGTCCCACGTAGTCGCAGGGTCCGCTGTACTGCATCTCTTCTTCCACTTGTTCCGATTATTTGCGTCCCTTGTAGTTAGTTGCACTTCAGCCATATCGGTCTTCACACAATCTAGCCAGCGAGTCTTGGGCCTTCCGCGTGGTCTCACGCCCTTAACTTCTAAGGTGAGTGCAGTTTTGGCAACAGACCCACCTTCTCTTCGCAGCACGTGTCCGAACCAACGCAATCGGGCTTCTCTCATCTTGTCGATTATCGGTGCGACTCCAAAAGCGGAGCGAACCATCTCATTCGAGACTTTGTCTTTCAACGTTAAACCCATTGACCACCTTAGCATTCGCATCTCCATCGTGTGTAAGACTTGCTTTGTGACCTTCGTGGCTGCCCAGCACTCCGTTCCATAAAGGGCGACTGGCCTTACCACTGTCCGATAGACTTTGGACTTGAGTCGGATTGGCATTTTCTTGTCACACAGTATGCCCGTAGTCGTTCTCCATTTCATCCACGCAGAGTTGGCACGTCCGTAAGCGTCGGGGAGGACATCGCCTGTGGAAGTAATTCTTGATCCGAGATATTTGAAGCACTCAACCTTCTTCAGATTGTTGCCGTCAACACAGATGGTACCATCTTCTATCTTTGCTCCACACTCCATATATTCGGTTTTTGCAATGTTCAGCCGCAGTCCATACCGTTGCAGGCGTTCTTTCCACAGCTGTACTTCTTCTTGTAGTTCTTCCCTCGTCTCTGCGGCTAGCATCACATCGTCGGCATATAGCAGGCACCATGGATGCGGCTTCTGAATATCCCTGGTGATAGCGTCTACGCAGAGTATGAACAGCAGCGGAGACAGTGCCGACCCTTGATGTACTCCAACTTGGACGGGAAAAGGCTTGCTGGTCCCTGCCGCGCATCTCACTACGCTAGTCGGCCTCGAGTACAACATCTTGATCCAACGCACGTATTCCTCGGGTATTCCATGTATTCGCAGAGCCATCCATATGAGATCACGTGGGACTCGGTCGAATGCTTTTTCGAGATCAAGGAATGCAAGGTGGACGGAACGGTTTTTCTCCCTATGTCTCTCAACAAGTAGTCGGGCGGCATGAATGGCATCAGTGGTGCCGCAGCCTTTCACGAATCCGCACTGATTTGGCGTTGTGGAAACAATTGCTCTTAGTCGTGAGTCCAAGATGCGTTCAAAGATTTTCATGGTGTGGCAAAGAAGGCGTATCGGTCTGTATGAAGAGCAGTCTGCGCTGTCTCCTCTTTCTTTCCAGATAGGCACGGTAGTGCTCATCTGCCAGACTTCAGGCGTTTTTCCTTCCATTAAGATCCTGTTGAAGATTTTCGAAAGCCATGCAGCACCGCTCTCGCCCATCAGTTTCCATACGTCAACGGGGACATCATCCGGTCCGGTTGCCTTGTTTCGTTTCATTTTCTTAATTGCCTCGCTTACTTCGGCAGGAGCTATCGGGAGAACAGGGCCTTGAATACATTCGGTTGGCGGGATTGATGGATGTGGAAACTCCTCGTTGAACATCTGATCGAAATATTGTCTCCATCTCTCTAAGACATCGTCTGGATTGCGTAGGATGTTTCCATTGGACGCCTTGATAGTGCCTATATGCCCTGTAGTCATGGTTGTGGAACGATGACGAGCTTTCGCCAGTCGGTACAGCAGTTTCTCTCCCTCTGAGGTGTTCAGTGTATCGTATAATTCTCTGTAGTGTTTCGACTTGGCGATGGCAACAGCTTTCTTTGCTTCCCGCTTTGCGGCAAGGTAGGCATCTCGGTCCTCGGCGTAATGAGTGTGCATCCAACGTTTGTACATGGACTTCTTTTGCGCGATTATGCTCTGCACCTCCTCGTTCCACCACCAGGTCGCTTTCTCGATCTTCGTCTTGCCTGGAGATGTTTTTCCCAGGATGCCAACGACTGAATCCTTCATAGTTTTCGTAATGATATTCCATTGCTCCTCGATAGTGCGCTCATCTAAAGGAGTAAGACAAGATAGCAGAGTAGGAAGGACGTTGTCTTTCTGCTCCCTCAGCTTCCACCATTTGATACGCAGCGTGTCTGTTCTTGGCCTGGCCTTTCTCGGACGGGAGATTTTCAGGTCCATAACGAGCAGATGGTGTTGTGCAGCTACGTGGTCAGAGGGGATAACCTTTGCATCCACTAAGATGTTACGATCTCGTCGACGCAGCATCCAGAAGTCAATTTGTGCTTCCCGTCCGCCACTTGCGAAGGTGACCAGGTGTGATTTCCGCTTTCGAAACTGTGTGTTAGCGATGACTTGACCGCACTCATTCCTCTTAATAAAACAACTTGCTGTTAAATTCTCCAAATTTTTTGCAAACTCCTAAAATCAGTACGCAACAGTTTTTCTTTGTTGGGGACATTATTGTTTCGCAGCCGTTCATTTGATAAAGATGGGCGAAAGGCCATTGTTCGCGGTTGCTTTTTACAGCTATTCCATGGCTCTGCTGACGTCAGTAGTACGTTCCATTCGTGTTGATGTAGTTGGGAGCTCAGCGATCACAACGCGGATGTGTAGGTGCGAACAATTGATGGTCGCCGGTTGTCAGTGGTGATATTAATGACGTGCAGGTGTTGGTGTTTTTCGTGCATGTTAACGATTTGCTTACCTGACGCATCACCAAGTACGAGCGGGCCGTCATTGTACTCAACATTTGAGAAGTGCTTCTAGGAATTAATAATCTAGATGAAAAGTTGCGGGCCCTTCATAACCCTTCAATCTTTGGGTTTGTATGTTGTGCAATAGATGAATAGCTGCTATTGAAGTCTAAGTGAACTCAAGGAGTTTGTGATTTCATCAAGGGACATGGACTTTCAGACTCTCTGCGTTAAGATATGCGGGTAAAGACAAAGCCCATGAATTGTTTCCCTTTCATTTTCTACTCTTTTGCCTGCACCCGTAGTAAACCCATCCTAACGGTCAAGTCATCCGGCTACACCTCTGATCACCGGGATGAGCAAGATCACCGCAGTAATTAATACAGGACGACTCGCCTCTTATCAGTGTTTTTGTTGCATTACTTTGCTCTAGGGACTGGGATTTGAATCTTGCATGCTAATAATATCTGTAGCAGCAAAGGTGTACTTTCAAATCCCGAAGCATCCCGGGTGATTTTCTTTCCTCTCTGTCATTCCATTAAATCCACTCTTGTTAAATACTGTCGAAGATTGCTCAAAACATTGGTACTACTGACAATTATGCATAGTTTTAAAGTTATTTTATCATTTAAAATCGATTATTTTTAGTGGAACAAACATGAGAAATACTAGGTTTGATGTCTCGAGAATGAAAGAGAAAATTCCTACTCTCCCCCCCCTCCC
>JARK01001602.1:46084-80667 GCA_000688135.1 Ancylostoma ceylanicum
CCCCCCCCCCTGCGTCCGCCACTGATAACTACGTATGATATACTAACTATTATTTTTCATTCGGTTTAGACCCCGACCTTGTGACTACATTTGGCTTGGTGACGAGGTCTCAAGAAAAACAAGGTTTCTCTTTCCAATCATAATCTGCAAGAAAACAATTACTAAGCTGGATATCTTTGCCGGGAACTACACATTGGAGTATAAAGCGATGACAACAGCAGAGGTATGGCAGAGGCTCGAAGAACACGTTGAAACGTAAGAAAAAAATTGTTACAACCCATAAAATCGGAGCAAAAAACGCCTTTAAAAGGCCTTACGGCGGCAGAGGATTCCGATTACCAGCACGCGCGGCATGGTCGCACAGTGTGATTATCGAGGTCATGGAAAATGAACGCCTATTGAATGTGATTTCTGTGATTTAAAAAGGCTCGGAGAGGGCAATCATAACGCGCCTCGTTTCGCCTCGTCATGACTCACACTCATTTCATTCTTATTCGCACTTGTGTTCATGTGTTCGACCACAATTTTTCTTTTGTTGTTGTGTCTCTCTTTGTCTCTTGGCTCCAATATGGCATTCCTTCTTAGATCTGTTATACAAAAGATATGTCCAAGCTATGTTTACTATACGCTCATGCTTGAAATCTCCATTTTTTTATCACTCAATTCTCTACCGTACCTGTAGTGTGCTCTTTTGATCAACTAAATCAACAAATGTGTAGTGAAAAAAACGACCTCAGGTCGGTTCTCGTCAGTATGCCTCGCTGGCTACAGTTGCGCAGGTGAAAGAATATGCAAAAGTAGTCTTTGATCGAAATATTGTTCTTTCATATATTGTGAGTCGCTTCATATTTACGCCCAAGTCAGAGATCGCCTATTCTAGTAATTCTTCTGGGAAATCCGTTCCATATTGTACGTTATATCTGCATTCTTTCATACATGCATAGGTTGTGATACAATTTATTGGTTGACATCCGATGTTAGAGGTTCCCAGTGTTTTCGTTTATTTTTTGATTATGCCATTATGAAGACTTGTTCGTTTGGGACTAATTGTTAGTTGTTGCGTATGAAACAAATTCCATGTCCTGTTATCGAAACCTGGGCATTTTTTTACCACAAAAATTGTTGTTAGAACACTTCATCGGTCGATATTCGTGCAATACGTCGTTCTTCTAGGCTTGATGAAGGATCAATTCTACTAAATCTGAGCAAAATATCGACCATCGCTGACTTGCGCATTCAACTCATGTCGACTCGATAATGGTGAGCACCGACTGTGAAGAGATTCATCCAGTAATCCACCATCGGCTGTGACGACTTTACAAGAGAGTTTACAGCAAAAGCTTTGGCTTCTTCCATCACATTTTGCTCATAGACAGGGTCAAGAATGACGATGGATTACATGTTCACATACAAATTCACAGTAAAAATTGATAAAGAAAACCACTTCTCCTAAATGGTGAATGAATATCGAATGGTGAATGAATATGCAATAGTGGAGATGAAGCCAACGAATATAGAATACGGGTTTTCGTAAGAATGTACACTATCCGAGGAGTGCGGTAGAACAATCAATCCTGGAGCACACTCTGCATTTCGGTGAGTTCAAGAATTCATTCTCGCCGCGGCTAAAAATTGCTAAGTTCATATTGATATGAAAATTCAGTGCAGCATAAAAAGAAGACTAATAAATGAAAAATCACGCGCGAAGTTCGACGCCCGAGCTTTGCGAATTTTCCCAAAATGTTCATTCACGGTTAATGGATGTTTCAATGGCCCGCATTAAAATGTTCATTTTCATAACAAGATTCCTGAACCTTCTTCATTGAAAAAAATTATTCGAAACTAGTCGCAACGGTCTTCCATTGGACACAAGTGGCGAGCACATCTGACCGGAAGTCTTCGTTGATTTCGTAAGGAACTGCCTCGTTCTCAGGTGTTGCTGTTGATCCTTCCTCGGTGTTATCCGTGGTGGCTTCGGAAGAAGACGATGGGTTGTTGTGTTGTTTTTCTCTCGCCGATTTCCGTTCTCTACGAGAGCGATTCAATGAGTCATTTACGTTTCTCCATATTTCTCCATACCTCCGTCAGAAGGCTGTTGGGCTTTTGGTGATACACGAAAATTCACTGAAATTCTTTATAGCATGTTGCTACTCCTACAACATGAAACAATTTTCTGTGAGAAATCTCACTTGCTTAATGAATTACACTCTGTCATTGCTTGCGGGTTCGTCCACGGAAATTAGTAGATCCGATGGAAGATCAGCATGAGCTTCTCTCCCAGTGCTAATTCAAAAAAAGTATTTTGCTTGTTCGTTTCTACTTCCGAGTCAATTCCACTTCTTCTTGAGCCACAGAGTTAAATTCGTTTCACCTTGGAAGGCATTTTTTAGTTTCTAGCAGATTAAACTCTACGCCTAGCGCAGTTGAATGAATAATGTCGTGCTATTGTCTTACCAGGTTGAATCGGTGTTGGGAGCCGCATGAGGACTTCAGTGAGCATGATTTTCATTTGAGCGAGCTCTGCTGTCAAAGCTCGCATCTCTGTTATCATTTCCAACTTGAAGGCCGTTGTAGGCAAATGGTTTTCCAGTGTTCTCATCCTCGTGATCACTTCATTTCGGAACTCCACGGTGGATTAGGTGGAGCTCGCTCCTGACCCATCATCTTGGTCATCTCCTTCCTCTCTAGTCGGTGGAGAAACTTTAGAAGCTTGCTCACCTTCTGTGACCAGCGGTGCCTTTATTTCACAGTCACGTTCGGATCCAATGAAAAGACCTCACAATCACAATGACGGCAATTCGACAACAAAATGCAGTACGATCTAAGCTTAGGTCTGACGAAGGCATTAAATGCCGAAAGCTACCCGAAATAAAACTATCAACGGAGAGCCTTAGAATACCAAAAGTATGTTTACCAGAAGTATGTTTACCAGAAGAATCACACACGTTAAAAGAATACGCCTTGCCGTGCCAGCGGACCCTTATTGTGAAAATTCGGCTGATATTGCCGGGACAAATTCAGCTGATATTGCCGGGACTCACAGCCACTCGCGGTTTTCGCAGTATGACAATGATTTTCTCAGTGGATGGGGACTCTTGCAAGTATTGGCGTGAGAAACTTGGCCCTCAGAGCTGACAGCAAGGGATTTCTCACGCGTAGCCATGGGAAGTGATGCCCCTCGCGTGCCTTCTGAGATGTCATCCTGCTCAGTTATTGGATAGTCCTCGCTTAGACGAGGTAAAGTATGGCTATCGATGACCACGTAGATTTGATTCTTCGCCCGCGCGGAGAAGAAAACAGCATGCGATTCATAACATTTGAGGTGCAGAACATGACTGCTTTTTTTCTGAATAAATCTGAAGCCAAATGCACTAACGAAGGGCATTTTCAAAATTCTAGATTGATCCAACGATTAAATACCATCGTATTCCGAAGTACATAAAGGATTTTGAAGGACACAAGTTTGATGACGAGGACCTTTGCGGCCAATACAGCATGTTTGTGCAATAATCACAGCTATTTTGAAAGCTCTTGGCACTACATGCACAAGATTTCAGCTAACTTTATCAAGGAAGTGATAGAGGCAATGTATTCAAGAGATAGCTCTGTAACCTCGAAAGAAATTGTTAACTCTCTTCGAATTCAATCTTTTCATATGAGCACTGCCGAAATTCTGCGCTATAGGAGCCTCCCTGGGTTCAAGAGAGCGACAACTGTAAAAGTAGGTGTACATATGTTGTACATAAATGCATTTATGCAATTGTATTAACCTACCTGCAGAAGTGGTGCTTCTCATGTTCTTCCGCTCTACGTCTTTGCCATCCTTCGTGTTTTCTATAGTACTTAGTTCCTTTTCGTGGTTTCCCATGATATAGGAGGAGATATGAATGAGCGTGTGAATCTCGGAGAGATGGCATGCTCTGAGGATGTCTACGCGGCTGCTGCACATGACATCACGTGACTAAGAGGCGGGGTTTTCCAGGCATCTGACAGTATAAGCAGCGCGCGCATCATCACTAACTCTCGCCCTTTCTGATCTCGAGACTCAGTTGACTCATTGTCACTGTCACGTTTCGAAATAGATAGAGCAGCGACGGAGGAAGACTCGAAGAGGATTCAAGCGAGACTGTGAAAACGTTTAGGTAACGTTCTCCTAGTAGCATCCTCCACTGTTCGAGCGACAATCGCGGTCGGAAAACGGACTTTTCCGGCCTAGCCTAAGTATAGGGGGAACTCTGCAATCTAGTAGGTGCGCGTACTCTACGTTAGGTTAGGGTCCGTTCCTGCAAGGGAGTTTCCTAACTCAGATGTGTCCGTACCGTAGGCCAGCACCATTTCTAGTCTCGAGGAACCCTCTGGGATGATAGGTGAGGTAGGTAGGTCGCGACTCCTTCCAGGTCCTCGGCCACTTCCTAGCTCTTAATGCTCCTTGTGCTAGGGTTATCTTGTACATATAACCGTAGTGCATGCGTAGTCGCGTGCTCGTATATACATCTATATCTAGCTCGTATTTACTCGCATTTTTTAGTCTCATTTATCCTGCTCATTTTCATCTCTGGTTAATCTCTCTTATTTGAATCCCACTCACTTATTACCGGTCACCCAACAAGGGGCGCGTAGTAATAAACCCTTGGTGTTACATGGTGTAGCCTTGTGGAGTTGAATTGATCGTAAGGCCGTGAGTACATGGTATTCCTTTTTCGATAGTAATCTATTTTTGATTGCATGTATGTAGCGCGGGGTTCAAAAGAAGCTCCAGGCACTTGAAACCTCGTCTGTTTTAGTGCAGTGCATAAGGCCATTCTACTATTTGGATTTCGAGGTACTTGCTCTAGGTAAGTATTCCAAATCTACGCTTGCAGGATGAGGCGGGTTCAGCAGAAGGTATAAAGATAAGTGGCTTGGCAATCGAGGCCAGTGTCGGCTCATCCCACCGCGACAGCGGTGACGCTGCAACCGCGGGCAGCTCCCCTGTTTTGGCGATGAGCATGCCCCACATGAGAATTGTCAGCCGAGCGGGCTTGACCCGCCCGCCGTGGCCGTGTGGGTCATCCACAGGAACAACTAGACAACAACACCACCTAGAGCTGACACAACGAAATACTGCCAAACTGTGAGAGAGCAAACTAAAGTAACAAGACTGTTATCCGCGCAAGAGATGCTTGCAGCAAATGAGTGCTTCTCCGACTGTGTGCTCACTGATGAAACCACATTTCATAGTAAATCCTCACATCTTCTTGTGTCTTGAGAAGCGTGTAGTGTTTCTTTTTTTTGCGGAAAAAGAGAGGTTTTTCAGCTGGCTGTTCTACTAAATTCTTTTTCGTCAAAAAGGAAATGTTCTCGCAAGATCAAGGAATCGAGCTTCCTGCAAAAGTTCATGTATGGGGTGTCATCAAAAAGAGAAGTCCGACACGACTGGATGTGTTTCCTGGCTCGACGCGGATCTACAGTAACACCTACTGTCGTGTGATCGAAAGGCTTCATATCCCCATCAACATGTCGAAATACGGAGGTGAAAAGTTAGTTGTACTTCTCCTATTTATGAAGTCTGAAACGAAGTTTAGGCTATGCCAGGCTAGTGCAAGATAAGGCTGCCGCTATACTCCTCGAGGAGTATAGCGGTTTCGGTCGCCACGTCGCGGCGACACTGGCCGTTGTGCGTATTGATCGTGGGCGGAGCGTCGCTGGCGTGGGTCGCCGCTGTCGCCGCTGTCGTCGACAACGGCGACCGACCGTCGCCGCTGTCGTCGACACTGGCGACCGACGGTCGCCGCCGTCGCCGCTGTCGTCGACAACAGCGACCGACCGTCGCCGCTGTCGTCGACAACAGCGACCGACCGTCGCCGCCGTCGTCGCTGTCGTCGACACGCCGTCGTCGATCCCGACCGACGACAGCGGCGACGACCGCGGCGACAAAGGTAGGTTTTTCGTTTTTTAAGTGCTTTTATATATTTATTTCGTTGTTCTAGTATTGTGATGACATTTATTTGGTTGTGTTGTTGTGTATGGCGTCCTTTCCTCTGCGATTGTCCCTAATTTTTTTGCGAACATGTCGTTCAATTTTTCCCAGATTTTCATAACTGCCATGTTTTCTAATTTAGATCTCACCCTGAATCCAACACCTCCGAAAGGGAAACACGGAAACACCGCCGACATTAAGTAAGAGTGGGATTTTGTTAAACAAGCAAGAGCATTTCAACTTTGGAACTGCAAAAACGAAGAAAATGCTCCGCTGAAACATGTCCGGAGAGGTTAATTGAGATGCAGAACACGAATATAGCATCCATTTGTTCTTGTACGATTGCCTACGGTTGCACTACTGCAGGAATTTGATATGAAGCGTTGATCGCGGCAAGAGAACAAGAGTGGTAAACAAAACGAGATTGATAATCGTTACCATTGTCTCAAATAAGCTTACAAAACTTGAGGATATTTTGGGAGGCATTGTATTTACGGTGCACCTGCCGTATCTCTATGAAGGTTAGAGTTATGGCACAGAATGTACATGATATTCGTGTTCAGCATCACATAATCCCTTTTGGCATGTTTTAGCAGAACATTTCTTATGTTTCGATATTTAAAAGTGGAAGCGCTTCTGCTTACTCAAGAAGATCTCACTTCTACTTGAAGTCGGCAGCCTTTTACTTTGTACGGTATCGGATTCCGGTCGGGACCTTAAGTAGAAAATATGGCAGCAATTTAAATGTAGAAAAAAATTGAATACGAGACGTTGACAAGAAAAGGTAGGGGCAAACACAGAGGAAATGGCGCAATACACAATAATACAAGCAAACGAATGAAATCACGATGCCGAAACAACAAAATAAATGTATAAGAATACTTTCAACTGAAAAACTTACCTTTGTCGCCGCTTTCGACGCCGGCGACCGTCGGTCGCCAGTGTCGACGACAGCGGCGACGGTCGGTCGCCGTTGTCGACGACAGCGGCGACGGTCGGTCGCTGTTGTCGACGACAGCGGGGACGGTCGCTCGCCGTTGTCGACGACAGCGGCGACCGAAACCGCTATACTCCTCGAGGAGTATAGCGGCAGCCTAAGGCCACGCTACATCAGCAAAGAAATAAAGGGGAAGTTTCATGAATGGACGGTGGATATTCTGGAATGGCTTCCTGAAAATTGAAGCTTTTCTCATGGGAAAATGTTGTCATTTCGCTCAACATTTATTCAAGAAGAACGTTTCTCGTACTCTGAGTGTGCTCAAGAAGGCAATTGTTGGCTACTGGCAGCACCTTGTCCCCGATGTATGCACCAACCATATGGGGGAATCAAATAGAGGCTCCGGTCGGTAGTCCAGCAGAAGAGATGAAGCATAATTGAGGTCAGAAGGCGAGCATTAGATGAAACCGAAATATGATATGCTCATCAGTTGTGCCCCGTGAAATTCCATTGTGATTAGTTTTTTTTAAATAAAGATTTTCGTAAATTGTAATACATTTTACAAATGTTTGCTAAACTCTGGCATCGAACCCTGCACCTGTTCCTCGCTGAGCAGGACGCATGCCCGCTACATTATGCAGAAATCGATAAATGCGGATCATTGAAACATCCATTCACCGTAAAGGAACATTTTGCAAGAGCTAGCCGAGCTCGTGCATCGAGCCCTCCACCTGTCGCTCGCTGGGCAGGAGACTTAGCCACTGCACTATGCGAAAATCGATAGACATCTTCATAACTGCTTGTGGAATTGCTCACATGAGTGGTTTTTCATCAAGCTGAGCACATTGCGAAAAAATTGTGCGGTTTTAGGTGAACCTGGGACCCACCACAAATGCATTGTTTTGCCACCTTTAGTGCCCAACGTGACGCCTTGCCGGAGTTAATAGTGCTAAAAAAATCAAATCTGTTGAAAACTCCTTACTTCGCCACAGAATGCGTTCTTTAGGAGTTCCTCGAGAGTGCATAGAGCCCCGTTGTCCTGTGTAAGGACGCGAACGAGGACCGCCGACACCTGATCTACATACTACCGATACACGCGGGAACACACCTTTATATAATGGATTCGATTCACACTCTGGATCTTTCTTCGTCTTGTATTTGTCTGCTCATCAATCTACTCATATTTTACTCGTCTCACTCTTACTCAATCAGTTGATCGGTGTGTTTGTTGTGTATCCGAAGAAGGTTCTCGTCCCAGGTATCCTTTTGTTACCTCTTGTGGTTTCCCTTTCAAAACTGATTTGGGGGCCGAGCCGGTGATGCTTTGCTATTTGGAACGGTTCTGGCACGTTGGCTGAGAAACTACGCTGGATTCAAGATTCATTTCATCGCAGAATTTCCGCACGGAGCGTCGCTTTGGCGTACTCGTCTTCCAAAGCCGATGTTCACACATGTCTTTCTTTGCAACGACGATACCCGCGAATGCCGTGATGCGCCAAGCGAAGGTGTGTGGTTGGCCGTATGACTTGACAGAGATGTTTGAAACTGGATGGCCACTGTCGGGAAAAGCCAACTGGAAGGATATCAGAGACTCGTGGCAATCGGAGCACCAGAAGGTCATCCTGATAATTCCGGAAATTTTGCGAAGGTTGAAATTCGTAAGCAGCAAGCTGAAGATAGTCGACATTTTCTACTATAAAGAATTTTTGGAAGTCCATCTCAGACGTAACGAGCTTTTCCTTGACGGGGTGAGACATGTCATCTATATGTTGCCACCTGAAGAACCAAAAAGTGCCTCAATGTGGTCACCGTTCGTGAGCGCGCTGAACATGTGGCTGCGGTGTGGGAGCCGTGTCTATCTGCTGCCGGGGCCTATGCGCACAGACCTAACCACGTAGAATTGAGTGATGGAACAGGCCAGGAAACACGTGCACGGATATCTGGAAGAGCGGGTGGAGCTAGCAGGACAGGTTATAGATAAGTTACCGTCGGGCCTCGGTGTGATAGACCCATCGTCTCCGTGTTTTGCCGTAGGACAGATTCCCGATGTCACTAAATGGTTCTATGAGGATCGAGCGCGACTATTTTATGATGTTATGCGAAACCAACTCTGGTCGTATGTGCAGCTTGAAGCTTTGCCTCCTTCAAACTATGTTCGTCATCGGCCGTGTGGAAGGGCTGGGAAGCCGCCCCGTGAGGATGCACTATCTGGTATTCCGATTGCAGCGGATAAAGGAGGCATTAATAAAAATAAGCTTAAGCGAAAGCAGAAAAGGTGGATTCGTAGCGCTGCGAGAGCCACGGAACGAGCACTACAGGACCTCAAAGTTGTTCGAATTCGAGTGGAGTGAACTCTACGGAGAGAGGGGGCATGTAAGGACGCGAACGATGACCGCCGACACCTGATCTACATACTATCTTTACTCGTCTCACTCTTACTCAATCACTTAATAAACGTGTTTATTGATCGATGTGGTTGTTATGTATCCGAAGAAGGTTCTCGCACCAGGTATCCTTTTGTTACTTCTTGTGGTTTCTCTTTCAAAACTTACTCCTGACGCTTTCCCATAGCTGCTACGGACGGTTACAGGAATGCGGTTAAATTTCTAACAAAACTAACGCGGTCATAGTTGCAACCAGGATCAGCTGGAAGTCCCGCAACTGCATTTTTTAGAAGTGCACTAAAAGTTCTTGATGAGCTTTTCTTGGGAGATTGGTAGCTCATCCCACTGGCGAGTTGCAGCTCTCTCAACATCAAAGTTCCCACAAGGCACCATGAAAGTCTCTATTTTGAGCAAGAACAACATTGAGGCTAAGAGGCGCACAGCAGAGCTACATGCAGGACGTAAATTTCATAAAGAGTTATCTTAGACCTGCAATTATTCTTTACTCAAGTTAGCTAGGTGTGTTGCAACAGTGTGCCCAACCAGCCACTTCGTAGGAAACTGGCTGTTTTCACAATGACGTGGAGTCTACCCATCTTTTCTCCTAAATACATGCTTGGCATTGAAGGTGTCGACTCTAAGTGGAGGAAGTAATCAAATTTGAGCTTGAGTTCCAGTTTACCGCGCGTGCTTTCGCTACTACTGATAAGATCCATCAGGCGGCATCGATCGATATATCGATTACTTGAGGGAAACCAGTAGATCGGAAGCTCCTCACGACAATAATTAGGTGTTTCGAAAGATCTCCTCAAGACAAATCGAACGGTTACAAAACCGTTTAAATTGGTGCAGTTCTAAGGAAGTTATGGCAAAGCGACGGTGAGCAAAGGTGACTCTGCGGAGCGACCGTCGGTTTACTCTCTGTTAGACTATTTCAGCTCCAAAATCAATCAATGCTGACCAAGTAATTTATTCAAATTAGAACTAAATATATAATAGAATCTACACAAAATCTGATATATCACTACTCATTAGATCACATGTATGGATTATCGAAGCATTTCTCTGTGAGAAGAAGCAGCTTCACGTATTCTTCTTCGTTCCTGAAACAAGTGCGATTTTATTATTATACTGCTAACTGTATCCTGGGGCAACAGTTAGCCTCAGGGCACAGGCATGCCGAGCATGCGACGCGTGCGCGGGCGGCCTGCCTGTGATAGTCGAGCTCGGTCTCGCTCAGCTGTTCAAGGACGCCATTCACCCGGTTTTAACCGGTAAAGGTGTTTTCCTTTCTCTACGAGCTAGAGATGCCGAGGTTTTTGACTAAATTGAAACTTGTGGCTCTGAATCTTAGATGGTGTTGTCGAACCCCTGTGCGAGGCCGAGCACAACTATTACTGGCAGGCCGCTCGCGCACGCGCCGCTAGCTTGGCTCTCCTGAGAAAACTTTCTGCCGAAAGATCTCATGGACTGTATAGACGACGGAAGAAATTAATAAAAAAGCCGACCGTTCGAGAAACCAAAAAAAAACTGAAGAAACCAAGTACAATGAAATAGTGACTATAGGGATATGGTTTACGGTCACTCACATCTCGTCAAAATACTCGTTGTGAGGTTGTCCAGGATGTCTTGATTTTATATGTAAAGTGATGGTCGCCACAGAGATCCCTCGTTTATCACAGTGAGGACATTTATACCTAAAGTGCTTATACTAAAACAGGACCAAACCAGTCAATTATGTCATGATCTCATACCTCTTAAAATCCGAGTGTGTAGCAGCGTGAACCATTTTTGAGCGCAGAAACGGAACAAGGTTTGAGGAACCACAGATCTGGAAATGGAAGCAATTGTTGCGCACAAACAGGAGGACATGAGTACCTTGCATATTTGTCGGCGATAACGTTTGATGTTGTTAGGAACTCTACGCCTTGGAGAACTAAACATTGGAATTGACGGAGTGGACATCGTCACCGAGCCATCGGGTTGCACAAAGCACTGAAAGTGGTATTGTTATCACAGTTTTCTGCTGATATTAATGAAGAACTTGAGTAGTACTAGTACCATGATGATATCGAGTTAGATCCTATGAAGCCCTTAATAAATATATTTTAAATTCTGTTTTAATATCCTGAACACGACCCCACCCTATTTCCTCTTGATATTCGCCCTACATAGTTGATGATTGAGGTTGTTAGAATTTTACCTTCTTTAGTGAGTGAGTAAAAGAGGGAAGGAAATTCCAGAATTTGGTCGGGACTTTTTTTTAATTTTCTAAAAATCAGGGATGGAGAAGCATCTGATAATTCGTACATTGAAAAATTCGTCATGGAATGCTTCTCCAAACTGTATTGAATTCTTGACAACAGGGGTTCAGCAACACGTTCGTCACGAGGATGTACAGGGAACGCCATTCACAAATGCTACTCCGCGGACTGACGCGCCGCGACATCGACGCGACGCGTGCGAGCGCTGTCGATGTTGGGTGTTGCCTCGCCCGCGCCGCATAGATGTTGCGGCGCGCCAGTCCGCGGGAGTCGCAATCGTGATTGATGTTCTCTGTATACGATTACAGAGTGCGTCAAAAATTTTTGGACGACGGCAAAAAATTTGGACATTAATAAAATTGAAAAATGCATTCCCTGTAATGGAGTGTATTCCGAACAAGCTGACTCTTGTTATTATGATTGAGAATATTTACCAGTCTTACGTCACTTGTTTGCATTAAACAGCACTCATTTGCAAGTCATTTTTTTCCCGAGCTCTCCCTCTCACAGAAAATGCAAAGAAAAGGAAATGCATAAGTAAGACGCTTCCCATAGCGAATATTTCCATTATAAGTAGAAAAGCCAACCGGCAATTTCCACGTTAAAGGCAGCATCCGTGGAAATCCTCGCGTTAGAGATTTCTGCGAATTTTGAGGTTTTTCGGGACGGCAAACTCATAGGCAGGGATGAAACTGCGTGAAAGACGCACGAAAAGCAAGAAATGAAGGCGCTCTTTCCCGTGTCGAAGGAGCGGACGAGTGCCTCGCTGTAGGGTGTGCGTGCGTCCCGCCACGAAACCCTGTGAATGGTAAGAATTGCACGCATCCACTGTGGCAGACCACCCACTGCGATAGCGTTAACTGGCGCGTCGGGCGTTGAAAGGCCGCCGTGGCTGCGACAGCGATTCTTGCTTTTCTGCAGGTAGGTCGTCATTCCTTGTGTTCTTCTCACATTTGTGATGTGCTCACTCTCTATTTCACCACCCACACCTCAGCTCCGAGTCGAGGATTTCGGCTGCTGCTGCCTTTAATGCATCAGGAAGCAATGAACGTTAGGGCTAAGTGGGGAGCAAGGTAAAGAGCACGGCATAGTGCCTACTCCCATGAGGCTAGAGCTGTCGAAAAAACGTGGACTGCGTCACTTCTTGAATACCGCTCCATGATGTGTTCAAATAGGGGCACAGAAGTTTAAATATGACCATGTGATTTTTAGGTGAAAAAAGAATTTGAAACAAAAAAGCGCAGAATTTAATTTAGTGGCGCTGCCAGCCTCTGGATACTGGCTCGAATTACGAACGACTTCCACCAAACTAGCGCCAACCAGACCTCATTACCCTCCCGATTTTATGGATATTTCCATCCAGCACCTGCGATCCACTCGGCTGCATCCAAAGCTCACTAAAAGCCTTTGAATCCATATCCTTGTTGACTTGCTGCTGGAGTAACGTCGCAATATTGATCTCGTCACCGCTCAGCACAACCTGCAAAGGAAATCCTGAGCTCCTGGTACATCGAGAGTGCCTGATAGTATGGGCAGAAGCTAGAAACTCTGAATTCGCGGGTATAAATCACCTCTGCCGTGCCTGTGGCTTGGAACGCCCTCTCCTGGGCTGGCTCATCGCCTTTGGTCGATGAGGAAGGCTCACTGGGCACTTTCAGATTATCCTCAGAGCAAATATTGTAGGTCAGAGCGAGGTTGTCCTGAACTACTCCTGTATAGTGAGAATGCATTGATCAAAACTGATAGTGAATGAATAGTAGCATAAAACGGAGAAGACAGTTCAAACAATAAAGAAGTACAAAAAATACAAAATAGGGGAATCTAAACAGCTAGAGTGCCCCTTGTGAGGTGATGCGAGGGACGCGAAGCGTCCGAATGGGTCCACTGCATCGAATTGTGTCAAAAACAGCATGCGAAGCTTCTTCAGCTTCCAAACGGGTTAGGTACCAGCGATGACTCACCAGTTTCTCTGTTAAATTCTTCATCGTTTCACCGTCTGGTACCCGAACCACTACAAACGAAACCATTGCGCGACAGCTGCCGTCGTCTTCCTAAATTAGGTGTTTCGTTTACTTAAACAGCGTGAGAGTTACAATGACGGAGGTAAAAGAAGGAAGGACAAGCAAAGGTATGGCGTAGGAAGGACTGCGTGAAAGCCAAGAGAAGTGTTTTCCCGATGAGTGGAACCTATACTGGGGAATGGGATCACAGGAAGTAGTCTGGCGTACCCATGAAATAGCTATGGAAAGGTGAGGCGAGTTTAGAACCAAAATCTCCGTTGACTGGATATCCAGAAGATGAAAAGGATATCCAGAAAAATCTCGCTGGTGGTGCGTCACGGCAACCGGGTCCAAACCAGTGGATCCCGCTATAAGGTACATGGGTTCGGACTACTACCGGTCACTATCACCTTGAACCACCTCATCATCTCTGAACCATACGTTGAGACTAGCGACGAACGCAGAAATGGGCACCCAAGGGAAAAAAGCTAGTATAAAAGAGTTAAGTGAGTTTGAGTTAGCTGGGTTCACTAGATCGCTATCGGGGTTCTTACGTAGGATTACTGTAAGGTACTAGAATGAAAAGAAAAGATTGAAAACCTTCGTGCAAGGCCAACTAGGAGTCGGTGCCAAGCAGAACAGAGCAGAAACTCAGAACATGATGCATTTCGCTCAACCAGCTACTCGTCCTTTGCTACATGTTTATGTTCGCAGAGACAAAGGATATGCAGACGAAGAGCGCTCGGACAGTCCTTAGTGTTTCTTTTCATTTCTTCTTGAAAAATTCTATACTAGAGGACTGACTTGACACAGTGCGCTACGCAGCTATGTGGAGCAGCACGACACCAGCTTGAAATGAAGACGTCGTGACATTTGGCACGCTTGGCCGGTGCTCTGCCTCTCCTTTTTCGCGAAATGTATGATACCTACAGAATCTAGACCCTATCGGCACTTCCAGCAATGCCCATCAAAGCACAAAACTGAACAGAATTGCTCTTTAAAAGGGCAGCTATTCGTGGAGCATTTGGGCGGAGCGCTCCGTATGTGCTAGCTGTCCGTTTCAGGTGCGGCGTTGCTCAACACGTCTTATCAGGTAAGGTCGACTTGATACAAGGATACAATATGGATCACCAAGTAAGACTGGTTGAACAAACATTTACGATACGATGCGAAAAATTTGGACTTTTTTTGTAAGTAGTGATTCTTTAAAAAAATGAAAAAATGACAGTAAGTCGTGAACCTTAATTAGCGAATGCCTGGCCCCGACTTACTGCAGCTCTTCCCCCTCCACAACCGAGGTTTTTACCATTTTTTTTTTGAGTTTTCATCAAAATCATTGGGATCACTGGATCGAAAAGGCTCAGAATCCCCCATTATCTCGATGAAGATTAACTTGGCCTTTGGCTCTAACGCTGGTAATAATATTTACTGGTATTAATGTTGACAGAGCAAAGCTTTTAGGCAGTGGTTCTACAACATGCCTATTACCTGATTTAAACATATTACAGGATGCGTCAGTCACGATTGCAACCCTCGGCTGACCTGCCGCGCCGCACCACCTACGCGGCGCGGCTTTGCGTTGTGGCTGCTGGGAGTTGCGCGGCGCCTACTATTTCCACCTGTACCTTCAAAGCGGCATATCTAAATTCTAAGTGAATTTTGAGAGTCGCAGTAGAAATATTTAGAATCTACACATTTATGGCAACAAGAAATTAGTTCATTTCCAACCCATAAAGTTCGTCAAGAACACAGTTTCACTGGAATTACACCCTGTAAAAATCAAATAATAACGAGGAAGCGCAGAAAAGAATCTTGATAATGATATGTAACTGTGTTACATGTGAGAAGAATTTGTCGCCAAAACATACAGAAGAAAAACCAAATTGACGAATTCGGTACTGGTTTCCGAAAAAACCTAACAATAATGGTAAGGAAAAAATGCGGAAACGTCATTTGACAGCAGCTGTGATTCTCACACGTCCTAACATGTTCCATGTGGTCTCTAACAAGTTAATACGACGGAAAACTGTTAATATCTGTCATGACTCGTTCAGTTCGTGTCAGAACATGTCAGAGGCGTAACGATACGCATCGCAGCGGTGCTGCATCGCGGTTGCGAGGCGGCATCAACAAATGCACTGATGAGAATGGTTGGGAATGTAGGTGTTCGATAGGTGGGCACGGATTAATTTGGTCTAACGCTTTATTTTGATTTTTTATTACCACATTTGGCATATCCTTGGAGAAATATTGTGCATGTGTAGTAAATAGTGGCAAAGTTTTCTAGAGCAAAAAAAAAGATAACATGATATATAGTTTCCATACTATTAATGGAAAAACGCGTTTATGCGGGAATAAAGTACGAAGAATCCTTTTCCCAGGCAAGTGAGGAACTCAAGAAAAGGTTCTATTCCGGCTGAGAAGGAGGGTGGTGAGCCAAAACAACGCAGCATTCTCACCGCCGTCGTCAGACGGTTGAGAAGACGACGTGCGTCTGCGAGAGAGGCGAGCGTAATGGGTGAGAATGGCTTAGGAGTCGGGCTCTCGCTCTGCTACCGGAAATGTCGCAGCGGAGTTTCAGGAAGGGAAGTGTTGCTCAGATGATGGAGGGTTACAAAAGGCGCTCACCTATAGATTCAGCATGTGTCATTGAGATTACCCAAGCTAAAAGTGTTAACATCACACAAATTTACCTATCCTCAACACTGGCGTCAGCATGTTTACCCTGGGTTATTTCACTTATACATCCAGGCCCTGGTTTTAATGACATTATTTTCGTGACGTCTTCCGCTTTTTTCTTGCGTTTTGTGGCTCAAAATCTTCTGTGAACTTCCTCTTTGCTCACACATGAACTACTATACTCTTAATTTCTGAAGGTGCAGGACTTGACCTCATTTCAAGCCGTTAGAAGATGGAAATCAACGCATTCACCACGGGTAAGTGTAAATATGGTGTAAAAAGGTATTACGTTAGCTTCTTGGTCCTGACACCTCCATAAGGATCTATGGATTCTTGCACAGCATAGCCAAAATTTGCTGTAATGACTAAAGCGCCTACAACCAGCAGAAAAAGCCTGCACACGTGCGTAAGTGGAGCAGAAATCGGAAAGTTAGGAATAGAGCGATATACCCGGGAAGGGCGGTGCGGCTGAGCTCTGCGAATGGTTGATCTTCCTCAGAAATCGGAAAGTTAGGAATAGAGCGATATACCCGGGAAGGGCGGTGCGGCTGAGCTCTGCGAATGGTTGATCTTCCTATCTAGCCAATCAAAGAGCCCGTCCAAGACAGCGATTTCAGGTATAATGCCCTACATCCCGGGAACTTCAACCTCATGTACTTAGGATTCTATAATAATTATGAGCAGCTATTGTTGCGACTATTTTAACGTTAATCATGCTTATTTGGATACAAAATAGTGGAATTTTGGAGCTTGGGTAAGAAGGAAGCATAGTTGGGGTACAGCCATATGCAAAGAGCCGTGTGCAGCTATAATGACGCTGATCTCGGATCTGTTTTCCTTGCTTATTGCGGAGCTCTCTGAACAGTTATGTGGCATTTTCATAGTCTGTAAGAGCACTCAACTTTGGTTTCCAAGGCATATTTTACCAAAAAAAAATCACTAGAACAATTTCAAAGTGAACATCTAATTACACCATCTGCAGGGTGACCCAAAAGTCTTTGACCTACTTTCAGGTGCTGTAGAAGCTTTGCATAGTGAGCGAGGATAACCAAATCACACCAGGGGTGCAGCGAAAAAAAAAACGGATGACGAGAAGTTATCACTGAGATCGCGGAAGGAAGTACCAGTCGGCAGTACCATTCAGAGGCTTTTGGATCACCCTGTAAATCGTCAGTATACGTCTTGGTGCGAATGTCTGGACCCTTTCCCTCAAGTAACCTTCCTTTGTAAGTGCCACAGTGTATAAGAAAAGAAATTCAGATGCCATGACAATGTTAGGAGTTAGAAGACACTTTGTAGAAGACTTGAAGAGTCGGAGAAGCGTACTTGAGTAAGAATTACCAAGCATTTGAGACCAGGGTGTGGACGCATAGTTGAGATTACCCAGGGTAAAGGTGTTGACACCCGCGTTAACTATGAGTACAACTGTGGGTTGTTAGTACTTTTACCCAAGGCAATCTCAATTATGCCTGTGGTGTTAGGAGATCTTCATCGTAGAAATGAAAAGATGAGTGACTATTTGCAGTAGGAAGCCTGGATCCCTCTCGAACAAGGTAGAAAATTTGTAGAAAAAATATAATAGGAGAGGAAAATGCGCCTAAATGAGCAGATTTCTCCAGTCTGGATTTTGGCTCGTCCACTCGGTCAAATTTATCCAATAATAGCTAAATAAAGTTGCTTGAATTGATTAAAAACTATAAAGGTCACCATAGATATGGATGGAATTTGCGCGGAGATGAAGCAGCGGAATATTTGAAAAAGGCCAAATTTGCTATGATGGGTAGACAGGAATCCCGGCCCAGCAAATCCAACTAACATTCCTTGCAAACAAAGCAATGTATGAAAAAGGGCTTCAATTTTGGATATCTAGCCGTGAGGTGATATAAATCTTCCAGAAATCTCTGGAATCAAACCGAGAACTCCCACAATTCAGAAATCTCAACAGAAGCACAATTTCAATAGACAACACCCTTGGTGATGACATGTGGGACTGGCAGGAACTGGTTGGTCGCCACATCACTCACGAGCACTCCTCAATCATGAGAAGCGACCGAACGCGGCGAATCTTCCACGGCTTCCGCCGCATCCAGGAACAGCCAGCGATCAGATCGGAAGGTGATCTACAGCAGATAAGCAGAACGATAGCATAGCTTACAAACTAAGCGACTCGTTTACTCAGTACACATAGGTGTAGCGCGCGAAACACGTGTGAACGGAAAGCGAAGTAGTGTGAGGGGAATCGAACCGGGGCCGAGAGACGATGCCTCAAATGGAGAGCAGAACCATTTAAGGGCCGACGAATAGCGCACGAAACGAGGAGACGCAGCCGCCGGCACAGCACTCCTGGCGCGGGCCGCCGCTCGTCGGCGTCGTCTTGCCGATGCGCGCTATTTCCGCGTGGCCGACACGTCCGGCGTTTCTGCGCCGAGCATGGAATCGACGTCGAGTTATGGTCTTCGCCTCTCCGCTTACTGTGCTCTCTGGCGCGGCTCATTTCATGAGCGGCTGGCATGATCAAATCGCTGGCTGCTAAACATGACGTTGCCATGTGAGGTGACGTGCGGATTCCAGAACACTGGCGCGTGGACTGGACGAGCAGCTGCACAGGATGCTGCCTGCACAGGGTATAGGGTCCAACCCAACAAGAGGCATAGATCTTTATTAAGGGTTTTCAAATAACCCAAGCAATTACCATCACATTAACAACATTCTCAACAATAACAACAGCAAAAGTGCTAAGTACTAACAACAACAAGACGACTGTCAACAAGCAACCTCCGCTTCAGCAGCTGCTCTCTTCGCTGCCTTCCTACGCAGCTCCTTAGCTTTCCGTTTCCGGCCTTGATTTTCCTTTACGCTTTCAATTTTCTCAGCCTGAAAAGGATGTATCCATAGTACAGGAATAACTCAAACACAACATGATGGTTCCCAACAAAAAAAAAACATGCAGAAGCAGACCCTACCTTTCGTTTATAGTAATCTTCCATGTTTTGATGCGTAACATTCTTGAAGTAGTTAGAGATCGGATCCTTCGCAGTGGACAACGCTTCCGCCAATTCACTGGGAACGGTGAGTGTTTTAACTACGCCATCATTAATGTCGAGTGTAAACACACCAGCACTGCAATGAAGAAGAATCAGAAAACAAAAAGCAATGCCGTCGTCAGCGTTTCCGTTGAAATGCTTAGGATAACCTCAAAGTAGTAAGGTGATAAACCGCTGCATGGCCAACTTCTTTTTTACACTTTTTTGTGAAGTGAAAGTTACTAGGACTAATTTCTGGAGCATTCTCACCACACAATTATATGAAATAAATAGCATAAAAAATAAGATATCTCACTGTTGGTTTCGGGGCTTAACTAGACCAACAATGACACTTCTCAGTTCTAAGTTCTAAGTTTTTCTAAGTTACTCATCAGTAGTTACCCAGTTTTCCCTCAAAAGTAATAACACACCTAACTGCACTCCAACAGCCTGAATTCCTGATACAAGATAATGGACCCAAAACTCAGCAGAACTGAAGCATGAAACAAGACCTTTTCCAGGACTTTAACTTGTAGAGGAGAATTTAGTAACTGCTTTACCTTTTAAATGCTTCAGAGCATGAAGTCTCAGCGCAGCAATGGAAGACGAAGGAAAAAAGAGGAACCAAAGTGTATCCCACCGTCACTTCAACTAACATTTATAAATCTGCGCAATCACAACATTACTGTTCATGGATGGAACCTGGCCTGCCACTTTTGTGGCTGAGAAGTTATATTACATTTTTCCACATTCTAGTGCCAAATGATTCCAATTCAAAACCGAGAAATTTTCAATCGAAAAATGAATGTTGGTGCAAGATTTTCAAACCAACCATGGATCTTAACCAGTCTGCTAGATGCCTCCGCCCCTGTACCACACTTATTCTTAAGTTTTCTTCCCTTGAGACCGGTCTTGCTTCCAACTTGGCTGTTTTTTAAATTTAAGATTTAAATTGATAAAATAATGTCCTTCCAATGGAAACTCGCAATGGAATCACAGAAGAGAACACAGACAACAATGACTCAGAAGTTCAAGCTAATTTCGAACTTTTTTCAGAGTTTGATTTAATCCTTTTGAAAGAGACACTTGTGTCAAAGTTTACTGTGAACCAACAATCTTTATGTTTCAATGCAATGCTAGCCTGGTTCCTCAGCGTCCCATCATTTATGTATTTACAACGGCTACGCTTCTTTCAAACCCTTTTTTTCAGGTACCCTTGGAGATCTTCTGTCTGGATTGATAGCAAAGAAATGAGAGTGAAGAGAACGGAGGTGTACACATACAAGGCCATGAATTGAGCTTGGCGGCGATCAGCCGAAGCCATCGGAACAACCATCCTACCACACTGTTGCACATGTCTGTCAACAACCCATTATTTTGGTTTCCTTACTAAAGAACTAAAGAATCTCGCACGGTAGATGAGTGGTTAAAGCAGGAGGTGCTAGGAGAGAGGGGGTCTAGGCGTATGTGATATCAAGAAATTTTCGTGTAAAAAAACTTTTCAGTCAGGTTCACTATATATTTGGTTCAATCTCGTGTACAGACCAAGTATTGAAGTTTGGAAGATTCCTTTAAAAGATTGAAACATAAATCTCTCCAAAGAAAAACTTTAGTATCAATCACTTCGATGACTTCAATTTTTTTGAAACAGATTTTAAAACAGGTATCTCTATATGTGACAGTGATGACACAGACGAAGCAGTCGATGATACGTAGCTCTAACAACACTTTGCTCAAGTGATCTGGGCTGGGATTCATGAAACGTTAACCACTCAAACCAACGATGGTTAGCGAGGATGGTCCTGCACACACTACGCAGCGAGAGGAGACCCAGGACGCGAAAGTTGGTTTGCTAGCCTGGGTTTGCTTGGTTATGCGTTCATGAATCGTAGCCCTGTAGGCTTAATCCGGAAGTCATCGTTATTGCACAAGCACTTTGCCTTGAACTGATACGTACCCAAATTAAGAGATAAAGTCAATGTTTATGACATTTAAATCGAAACGTCCTAGCAATACATTATTCGAGGCAATTATCCGTTTTAATCACCTTCAAGTGCCAGATGCCACAGATGTGAAAGAATGACGTTGTGTTTTACAACAATTATTTCCCTCATCGAAGGAACAGCTGGCTTGTTAGTGTTCATAACGTGGTTTATTACCTTAAGATTTAATACGATCGCGCTGTCGGCTTCACCTGTGAGTGTTTACGTTATTCCTATCAATTTTTGAAGATTATGAAGGTAACAAAAATTCCATAGCCACGTTCTCATGCAAATATAGATCGCCTACCTATAACCACCCACAACGGACTACTATTCAACTCAATGGATGATATGCAGATTTCAAGGGCGTATTAGCAAATAAACTATAACAAAACCTGCTAACTGTTTAGGAACTGCGCCAAGTTTTAATGGAAAATGAATTGAAGCACAACTTGTTTTCTGAGAACGTGTAAACAATTAAAAAGAATGAGAACAAGATCACAGACAAAACTTCTGCAACGAACCTAGGGTAATTTCGCTACTTTGGTTTCAAAAAGTCATATTTCAAGCCGCTAATAACTTCTCATAAGTGCTAACATAGACATACCTGCTCACAGCAACGATATTCCCATCTTGCGTGGTGATATCCATAATTTCACTAGGCGTTTCGAGACTCTTCACCAGCTGTAGCTTATCATCTAACACATGTAATGTTTTTCCAGCGGCGGCAACAATGTTAAAGAGGTCATCCTTAAACACAATATTTAACGTCAATAATTAGGAGGTTAACATAGAAAAGCAGGGTTGGGTGGTGCTCTCATGCGGAACATAGAAATTTAATAGAGAAAAACAAAGCTGGATAACCGTGCTGACCCTTGGTAGAACAGAGACTCTTCGAACCGGGTCCTCACCCAGCTTCTCGGACTGGGCGACTGGTTTCCCACTTTCTATATCCCATTTGTAGACGATACTGTCACCTCCTCAAAAAACTGCTAACTATTACAGCTAGAGCAAAATCATACTTTAACGAACCACTAGTAAAAACATTATCTCCATGAACAGCAACTGATCCGACATAGGCAGAGTGGCCAAGGCAAAACGACTGCACGACGAAGGCCTTGAAATAGAGACGTTGAAATGAAATAAGATGATAGTGCTTAAAACACAGAACAAGGATAAAGTGAATAGGGACAAAAAGAGGACAGAAAGAGCGCACTTGCGGGTACCGGGAAACACGGATCTTCTCATCACGATCGGCGGCCAACAAAAACCGTCCATCGTGCGATATCGCCACGTCCAAAACCATTGAAATAGCACTTGAAAGCGGTTCACCTTCACATGGATTATCCTCTCCTGTAAGGGAATCAGGCTTAGCTTTTCAAAAAGGCAAAAGACAAGAAGAACAGACAATAACCAGTGGAAAATAGTAGGAAATTCACCATTCATGTCAACATAGCCAGATTTCTCACTAGCTTCTACGGTGTATCTACATACATGACCAGCACGATCTCCAATCACAACATGTGAATTATCCTAAAGCAAATGGTTGAGAATAAGCGTGAAAAATTCATAAAGTCAGGAATAATTCCTACCTTATCAAAAACAATAGACGTGGGAGCCTTAGGAATTCGAAAAGCCCTCCGCAACTGTAACGACCTCGCATCGACTATCATAGCTGTCTTTTCTGACGTGCCGACGGCTAGCATAGAGCCACAGTTGGAAACAGCAGAACATAATATCTGCAACAGCTCAGTGGAGTGGACGCCAACTTTAAAAGCCACGACCACTGGAATTTTCTGAACTTTCTGTTCTGTTCGCATGCATGGGTGGTACTGCCAGTCCCTGCGGATGTCAAAGATGTTAAAATGGCATCTTACATTATCTATCGCGAAAACATTCTTTTGCATACTCAATTGAATGAATAAAAGTAAACCTACCTGGCAGGAGGATTCACCAGTTCCATTATTTTTTGAGTCTTTCGTGTTCTCCTCAGAAATATTCTTCTTCGGCAACGGCACCGAACTCGATGCACTCTTCACATCAAAAGAATCCTATAAACATATTGTTCTTTCATATATCCACTTCTGATATCTATCTATTAGACATTTGACTCGACTGACTCGATTCTATTTTCGGATAGTCGATATTGAATGGAATCGAATTTGGAGTCAGTGTTCATATCAAATATTGACATAATTTGACAGGATCTCTGTTTTCATGATATCGATCTATCCAAAAGGAAGGAGGTTCGAATTATTCGATCGACTCGATATCGAGTCAAATGTTTACTATTTATATATTTACAGCACATGAATTTGTGCCATACGACTAATAGGGAAAAGAGGTGAAACACTGAATGTAAAACGGTAAAAGAGATGAAATAAAAAGCATTCTTCTTTCTGATGCACAGAGTGCTCTGAACCAGAGATGAGCGGATACGAGAATTTCTAAGACTCGGTTAACGGTCTAGACAATGGGTAGGCCAAAAATGACCGAATTATGGCTAACAGTTCGTTGTACAGGACCCACCAAGATAATCCAGAGAATCTCAACAAGAATTTTCTTTTTCTGGCCAAAAACAGCCAAGAGCCAAAAGCCAACTAGGATTCACGAAACGTTAACCACGCAAACCGGCGACGGTTAGCCTGATTGGTTATTCTATGGACAACGTAATATTAGGAGACACAGATCGACAGAGTTGGTTTGCTGGCCTGGTTTTGCCTGGTTATGCGTTCATCAATCCCAGCTGTAATACGTGGCACAAACCGTTCTCGGTGAATGACAACTGTCTTTCATAGGAAAAAAATATATAAATTGAAAGCCACTAATCCCTACATCAACCGGACCGTTACAGGGCGCTGGGAACCCGGATTACTGCCTGGATGATGGATAGGCAAAATTTACAGACATAGGCTCAACGGATAACCGGATATGAATAATCCGCTCGTCTCCCCTAAACTGTGAAGTAAAACGATA
Organism: Ancylostoma ceylanicum; assembly: GCA_000688135.1. Lineage (NCBI taxonomy): Eukaryota > Metazoa > Nematoda > Chromadorea > Rhabditida > Ancylostomatidae > Ancylostoma > Ancylostoma ceylanicum. The sequence continues at coordinate 70,289 of JARK01001602.1, forward strand.
TTTCGCCAATAATTCGAATGGCCAATAGGTAGCTCACAGGCCAAAGCCCTTGCACGAACCATGCCAACTTATATAATCAGAAAGGTTAAATGTAGAAGGTTTTGAGAAAACTTACAGCGATACTTAATTCTCCCTCCGTGTTCCTGGCAGAAAATACCTTTGATGACGCGCAAATTACTAGCCTGCCATCCACTTCGTGCAGGGTAGCCATACTAGAAAGGTTGAGAGTAAAATCAGTACAAAGAATATGGCGAGAAAATTACAAAATATCAGAAGAAAAGACGATACAACGGCTACCTGGCGGAATTTGGAAGTGAGCAACATTTTTCGTCCTACTGTAGCAGAGCAAGGCCGCAGCTTGCTAAGACCAGCTGATACGTCCTAATTAGCCTACCGTAGCCCATTAATATTTTGTAGCGGAATTTGGTGGTCAAAACGGCGTTGTTTCCTTACTTCCAACGTTAATTATGGGTAACAGGTATTGTCTGTAATGAAATACCTCGGCAGCTTTCGTTTCTTTAGTTTAGAAGTCATCCATAGTTTGCCTTTCTGATGTGTAGTAACAGGAAGTCGGTTTCCTTCTAAACAAAAGATACGAAAGCTTCATTTAATCCCATGCCCTCGCTTAGTGTTTTTTGTTGCCGATTTTGTGTTCCTTGCCATTTCGGGGTTTTGATTTTGGTGCACATCTTCCCTGACGTTCCTTTCTCGTCACATTTACAACAACTGTCATGTTTTCAGCATGAATCCAGCATCTTCTAAGGTGCATAGCGCCTGTTTCAATGCGCAGCAGGATTGTTTTTCGGTGGCTACCGATTCCGGCATACGTTTATTCAATTCACACCCTGCTGTTCTTCTGAGGAGCTTCAGCAGAGAACAAATCGGTGGCGTTAAGGTAAGTTGCTCTAGGGTATTGCTTTATTTGTTGTCCCATTAGAATCATTTGTTTTTGCCATAAATTTTATATTGAAGGTGAGCAGTATTCTCCACAGATCAAATATCATCGTTTTTGTTGGAGGAGGAAGTTATGCAAAATTTCCACCGAATACTGTAATGGTTTGGGATGACAAACAACAGGAGCTGGTCCTTGAGGTAAAACTAATGCGAGCTTTTGGCATTTTTAACCTTTTTCGCCTTCATTTTTTGCTGCTTTTTCTTTTCAGTTTCTAATATATTATTTTGCTCCGAAGATCTTGCGCCAACATTTATTTTTCTATACACAACTTCTTGGTCTTGAATTGAAATTCTTTGGCAGTGGAGTGTAGCAAAAAGTTCTACCACTTGTCAACCATAGAGACTGGCAGAATGGGTTCCATCCATTCACATTAGTGTTATGATTGTTTGAAACAAATGTAAAATTTGTGCAAAACTTACTGACTAACCTAGTAATTAGACCATCACCACCAACATGCTGGTTACAGTGTCTTCTCCTTCCATCTTTTTTTTTTGTTGTAGGCTTTCAACATCAGTGAAGGTTATTTATTCATTTGTTCATTTGTTATTTATTTATTTGAAATACACGCTCAGGTGCTCAAAAAAAAACTAAATCACGGCCGCAAGGAACTAGAATTCTGCTTGATCGTCACATGAAGTAATAGAATAGAATTTCGATATCTCATATTGGCAGATCATAAGACCGCTGTTTTGCTACAGAAGGTGAAAGGTCCTCCACCGTGATCCTCTTCATACAACCAGAACGCAGTCTTAGTCAAAACGCGAACTTCCCTGCATAATGCCCTCAGCTCTGATGATTCTTCGTTGACGGGTTCAGGGGAGAATCCGATCGCATTGAATGCGTATATAGGAAAATTTTGCCGGCTTTTGACTGAACTCCGGCTGAGATTAGCGCATTTTCGAAGCGGTCGGTGAATTCGGCCCTATTTCAAGTAGCGCGCAAGCTCTCTAACGGACCCAGATTAGCTTTTTTCCTGGAAAATTTCAGAATTTTCTTGAATTATGATGAGGTGTACTGTTGTTTTCATTCAATTGCTTGTTTCTCCATTAGTATCTCAGTGGCACCGATGGGCGCAATAAAATCGGTAAGTTAGTAAAGCTGGTGGTTTCGGTTCAAGTTCGTTGTGGATTCCGCTCATTTCCTACTGAAGCAGAAACCGCAGGTGCAGCGCGACAAAGGTAATCCCTCAATTAGCTGAGTCATCACTACGCCTGAAAAATTTTCTCATCATCAGTTCATTTCTTTTGATCTCTGGAACGCAGCAGTACGAGAAAATGCATCTCAGAAAACGTGACAAACAGTAACCTGGATCGAATTTATGCAGATAAATGTATTTCCTCCCAATTTTTCACTCTCCTCTTCCACATTTCTTAAAATTTCTAGGTCACTGTAGCAGGCGGCCCCATTCTCAATGTTCTGCTTGCCTACTCTAAACTTATCGTTTTGCAAGAGAAGAGGATTCATGTTTTTCAATTTCCTAATCCTTGCAAGCTCATCAGGACTGAGGAGATCCGGTAATTTTCCATTTTTTCTATGTTTTCCGTACAGGGTGTATTAGTTTTTTTTTTTTAATTGTATTTTTCTCCGATAATTCTGGTCTTATTCGTAGTTATAACCCTGCTGGCTTGGCTGCGATTGGCTGCGATTTCAGTGGAACTTCACAGATGTTGGCTTATCCAGGATTCAAAGTCGGTTCTTAAGTAGTCTTCGCTGTACTTTATAGTAACTTACCATATTCAAACTTACACGATTATTTCAGGTTGGAAGTGTTCAGCTTGTAAATTTGAATAACATGAGCGAGTGCGCCTCACTTTCTCCTCGAGGAATAGATGCTCATTTAACCGAAGTTACTCAGTTGGCATTGAATAATCAAGCAACTCTTCTTGCCACTGGATCAGCCAAAGGAACTGTTATAAGGTATTTTGAAGGAACTATTGTTTTTCTTCAGTTTTACGTCTTTGAAATTCTATTGACACCACTCCAGTACGTGCATTCCTACCAATTACTTTCGTGAATGAGTAGATTTTCACTAAATGTTGGCGAATTTGCGCTTAGAAGTAGAAGTTCTAACGAATTCAGTACATAAGTAAAGTACTGATTCATCAGATTAAGATGCGATGCCCTTTGATTCTTATGTGACATCCTTAACTCCATCGTTTTTCTCTTTTTCTTTCTTCTAAGCTACTCTTGCCCGCTCCTCTACTTCCCGGCGACTGATACACCTCATACTTTCGTTGCAGAATTTTCGACACAAATTCTCTCACAAATCGATGTCTCATGGAATTCCGTCGAGGAGCCGATCCCTGTACACTACACTGCTTGCAGTTCTCGCCATGTTCAAGTTTTCTAGCCGCTTCTAGCGACAAAGTGGGGAAGCTTGGTGTTGAACACGTTTTCCTTAATACCCTTCCTTTTTTCTGCTTTTTCTAGTTTCATTTTTAAGGGAACCATCCATATATTCACCTTGAGAGACACAGATGATGCGAAAAGAGGAATTTTGCATAAGGTTCCGGTTCATGTTTGCAGCTTCTGTTCGTTTTCTCCAATGTACAATCTAACCATGTTGTAGGTTGGGTTAACGAAGGGTGAACGACGTAGCACAGTACAGATCTCACTCGAGCCACGAGTACTAGCGTGTGGTTTCATAAAAGGTCGCTGAATTTTTCCAATTTTTGGTTTTGATCTCTTTATTGATTTTGTATGGTCTATCCCCTTGGTATCGTTAGTAGATCAATATCGTTGGATCAGTTATTGAAATTATCTGGTGTTTTTAGCTACATCATCTTCTATGCAGTCCATAGTAGCCATATGTCAGGACGGATCTTATCACAGGTTTGTCGTTTTTATGTGAGATGAACTGATTTGATTTTGCTCTACTTTATCTGCACTACTTTTACTATTATACTGTTTCATCCAGCCGTGCAGAGTAAAAACGCCAAAGAAAGATTGCCTTTATGAGGTTAGCTCCTCCTCATACGCGGTTTGATTGTTGTAGTAAAAGAACAGACTGGCGGAATTCTAAGCTTCATATAGTTATTAATTTTAAATAGTGGATTCCACCAAGGACACTAATCCGAGAGAAAATAGAGGAAAAAAAGTTCTATGGCTGTGATCCGAAGAAGTTTCCATGGTCCAAAAACATTCCTGCAACGGTATCAGCGCAGTGTCCTGCGTTTAGCGTGGGGGATGACCATGTCGCCGATTTATGCACAATCTCAGCTATTATCGCGCTGCAAATGATTTTATCTTTATTTATTTTACTAGTTTAAAATTTGTTTTCAAATTTTCTTAAAATTTATTTTTTGTTCAAATAACTTGCATAGTCAGTCTGCAGCACTTTATTGGAAACTTTTTGAAAGTTCCCTCCACTTCCAGGTTCTCTTTCGCCGCTGACGGTTCAACTAAACGAGAAGGATTTGACTATGTGATGCAGCTCGGCGATGAGCAGGAATTCTGGACTAAACCATTCTAACAGCACTTTATTTCAACATTACTCCTGGTCTCTCTATCTGTGTTCAACAACCGTGATTACCTTTTGAAATCGCACTGGCACTGGGTGGTTTCGTAGGCTTGGAACTAACTCCTCGTTTTCACTAGTTCCTCCGAACAATGTGATATTTCTTGAAAAGTTTTCTCCATAATTCATTTTTTGACATTTCATAATCCTTGACAACTTTTCATGTTTTACATTGTTGTTCCTCCCGCTATTCATTTCATTGCCTTGAAAATTTCGTGTTATTTTGTACATAGATGGTTCGAATGTTTGTACAGTTTCAGTTTGCTAACAAAAATAAAATTTTATAGGGTATATGGGCCATCGTGGATTTGGCCAAGCTAGTCGAATTTCCAAAGTGAAGCAGCCATCGAAGGAAGAGAGCTATTCTCGTGCTCCTAATCCCAGCGCACGGAACTATTTTGAAGAAATGGCACCAGTCAATGGATTCAGGGAACTAACAGAGGTATTGGTAGTTCATGGTCTTTTTTACTTACTTTGCTCTTATTTCCCAAAATTCTACTCTCTTTTGAGATACACAGGGCTGAGATTCATGAACACAACCGTGCGAAACAGGGTTAGCAAACCAACTTTTGTGTCCTGCGTCTCCCAACATTACATAGCCTATAGGGAAATAAATCGGGCTAACAACCGTTGGCAAGTGTGGTTAAGGATCATGAATCTCAGCCCAGAATTTAGGACGTTAACGATCATTTGAGTACCGTAAAATGAATTCTACCAGAATACACCTTCTTTTGCTTTTTATCAGTTGTCGGGGAGGTGCACTACTGCTTTGTATTTCAGTTTCCAATAGTTAAAGAGCAAATATAGGGATTTTTAACTACCTTCCTCAAACTCTTGATTTCCCTTTTTGGTTTCGTGACCATCCCTCCCTTCTACTGGGTTTGTTAACCGTTGTCCCAGTTCGAGTTTTTCTTTTACAGGAACAACTATCCGAAGCGCAAGCACGAAGAGACGAGTTTCGAGATGAGGTCTCCAAAAGAATGGGGGAGTTGTTACTTCGAGGTGTGACGATGCTGGATGCATATTGTCAAATTTGTAATGTAGGTTCTCCTCTTTTCTCGCATAATTATGAACTCTGATCACCTCAGAATCGACCCTCTTTCAAATACATCTGGTAGCTGTGGACAACGCTTTCGATCAACTCTATTTGTAATATTTACGACTTCGTTTTTATAGGGTATTCTTATGGAAGATAGGAACGGCGTGCGTACTTGCGTTACTTGTGATCTCTTTGCCGAACGCACAAAGGAAGGATCTCGACTCGTTGCTGAGGTGCCGCTAGGTTGGTCCCATACTCCCCAATGCAGCCAAATTTATGAGTTGTGAGGTAGTTCTGCTTCAGATGCTACTGCAGATGGAGTCACCCCTGGAAATAGTTTGCTAGCCTCGGAAGAGTCACCTCCTCAACATCGGAACATGGTATGAAATCTCTTCATAGAGGCGGTGGATGAAGTTATTAGGCATAGGGGTAAAATCACGGTTATAGGTACGAATGATGGATGTAGATAGGAAGCAATGGGCAGGTGAAGAATTTCAAGCACGTAGATCAGCACCTTCTGTGAAATCAAGGGAATCAACTCCGAGTGCACCGGCTACAGCACCTGTGCCTCCGAGCACTCTTACCAACTCAGCAGTGAGTGTGATTTCATGTTCATTTTCTTTTTTGCGACTTCCTTTTACTAAACTCAGCGATGAGGAAATTCTCTCAGTGATGATTGTTGCACAACACTTGTCCATATGATGCATTGGAACCATGCTGTAGATACAGTGCCGATCAATCGCCCTTGGTCTCGAAATGCTGCTCATCTGGTTTGCCGCACCGCACCACCTACGCGATGCGGAAGACCAACTGGATGCGTTGGTTGTCAGGCATTGCTATGCTTATGTTTTCATCCAAACACTTTGGAATGAAGACAAAGACAGAAAGAAAACGGTGGAAAACACCGTCCGACAACAACGGCGTCCGAATGATTCATCGCGCTGCGTAGGTCGTACGGCGCGGCAGACCGGACGGGCTGTGTTCTGTGATGCAACTATGAAATACTGGCACTATACTACACAATGCATGCGGAATTCGGCTGGAGATTAGCATTTTCTAAAAAATGAGAAGCTGTATTCCTAGGATGTGTAGCGAACATATTCGTGTTGCCTTGGTAGCAAAATATGGTGTGAGTGGGACGAATTCTAAATGGTACCATGCAGGCAAAATTACTAGTACGCATTCGATGTAGTCTGTTTCAAATACGACGATAGTTGAATTATCATGCACCTTGCTCGTTTTTCTTTCGATCCTCTGCAATACTTTCGCGCTTTCCTGCGCTCTTTTTCGCTCCGACGTCTTTTCATATATTTTCTCTAGTGGAAATAAATGCACTGCGTATTTCCATTGTGAAACGTTTCACATCCTATGTTTCTGTAGTTTATTATTACTAGTTATATCTTACTCACATGCAGTTCGTACGGACAGAGAGTGTGAAACGAGGTCTTATTTCAGTTCTGCCCCAGCTTTCTGAATTTACAGTGAACTCCGAACGGTTGTAGACAAGGGGCGGAACCGCACGCGGCCCACTCTAGTTGTCTGCTGCACCTCCTTAGGAGGCGGGAAATCACGTGTATCGGTTTTCCTCCGTGTCTCTGCCCAGCATGCCCGCTGCCTCGGTGCAGCAGACAACAGGAGTGCCCGCGGCGCGGTTCCGCCCCTTATCTACGACCGTTTGGAGTTGACTGTATATTTCTTCTTGGTTAGTACTGACGCATTAACCGCACGCCTAGTTCATATTGTGACCTGCATTTTACGAGGGAAGATATTTGAAGAGAAATTATAAAGAAAGCACACGAAAGGCTTTGCCATTCGGAGAGACGGGCGAGAGAAGCAGACATTATAACCATATTGTCAGCAATCGTCGCTGTTGAAACAGATTGCAAGAAAAGAGGTTTCTTCCAGGCAATCCCATGCTCATTGGATGGATACAATGCGGCATTGCTGGCTGTGGACCGAAAATTGAAGTGGGCCAGCGAGAAGGTTGAGCATAGTGAAAATGTAACGGAAATACGCGAAATGTTTGCTTTGATCAGCGAAGGAATGAAGATCATCAAATCCATGAGAATCGATCACAACTAACCTCAGACCTATTGTCACTAACATGAATCTTCTAGGATATCTTGTCTTGCTCATTGGCAATTCGTTTGTTTCCTTTTGTTTATGAAAGGTTTTCGCTTGTTGCTTTATTATTTTTGTTTCTGTTATCTCTCCAAGCTTTGCATTCATTGTTATTCTCTTACCACCTGATTGATCCGGCTGCAAATTTTTACGGTTTACCTTTGTTCCACCCGCTTTTTCGCTTGTTATTTGTTTCGAAAGAATAAAGTTCTTCATGTGTGTGAGTGTATACGGGTCGTTACTGGCAACGCTGCATTACTCATCGAATCAATCCCTCTTTCCGAGCTTACTCTTCTTCCATCGACTTCGCTTATTTCGACCATCTTCGTCTGTAGAACATCTGCTAAAGATGACAACGTTGCCGATATTGCGGCCAACAACACTATCAAGAAGGACTTTGTCTGGAACAGTTGACGGATCTACAGCGAGTGATCGTCCTAATTTGATCTATCGGAAAGCGAAAATTACTGGGAAGAGCTTAGAGGAGCTGAGAAGGTTGGTCTATTTAAGGTCATAAGTCTGGTGGGATTGTATGACGTTTCCTTCAGTTTGAATGTGCCAGTGCCAAAATTTCGAGGTGAAGCAGTTTTTGGTGTATATCCAGTTTTGGAAGCGTTGGCGACGGGAGCAAGGGATTTCTTTGGACTCTACGTCAAAGACACTGTGCGGTCGGTCTTAGCGAAATGACATTCCTTATTTTACATTGAGTGCATAAGTAGTAAACGACTTTCAAGCCCGATGGTTCGAAATTTCCAGAAATGTATCGGAATCGATTATAAATGCAGTAGCGGTCAATTACGTTTGCATCTCAGAATGCCACCCATCTGGCCTGCAGCGCCGCATCACATACAGTCCTTCTCAAAAAGATAGACTGATTGCGCGTCTGCACCATCGCGGCGGGGCCTGAACGAGGGATGTGGAGAGAGCATGCCTCAAGTGAGAGGTTGAGTAGGTCCCACCGCAACCGCAACTGTGGTTTTCGAACGTTGTCGGTATTGTTGTTGTGCCCATTTTGCTGCCCCACTGATCCAAACATTGTGGAATGAAAATCGAGACGCAAGGCGAAGGGGTGGAAAACATAGGCGAAACATCAATATCAACAAAGCGTGCGCCGCGCCGTATGCACGGTGCGGCGCGTTAGACCAAAAGTGCGGTATTCTCTGATGCAAAAGTGATGGATTGGAACTGTACAATGGCAAATGTTCCAAGTGGAAAATCTGATTGGAACGATCCTCTGTTTCTTTTCAGGGCTCGTTCCAGTCATGACGAGCGCATTTCGAAGATCCTCGAACATGCGCGCATGCTTGGCCTACCGGTTCGACGTCTCACACACTCACAGTTCGATAAAATCACGGATTTCCAACTGCATAACGTAATATACTAGATTGTGGTGTGAAGAGTACGATCTTTGTCGTCGACACCTGACTTTCAGGGAATCTGTTTGGATGCTTCTCCACTACGCTTTAGTTATCATCTATCTGATATGCAGTTGACAACAGTCTACCTGGACAACGTGCTGGATCCAGGCAATTTTGGCGCAATCGCAAGAAGTGCGCTTTTCTTTGGATGTGAACAAATTGCTTATGCAGAAGGACGGGGGTGAGCCCGAAGTTTAGAACTCCATTTTTCTTATGGAAACATCACCCCAGCTGGGCATATTTACTGTTGAGCTTGTGATATAAGAAATGTATAGAGCGGTGGCGTCTAAACCGCGTCCTCTCTAACGCTGCAGATATATTCTATGTGAAGTGAAGACACCGATTCTGATATAAATTGATCAATGGCGAACACTGGCTGGGAGGTGTGAAAGAAGAAACTGGGGTCTCTGCAAATTTGGAAATCTGCGGGCAAGAATTTGAAAGAGAAAAGTAGACAAAAATAATTTTGAGTTAGAATTTTCACGAAACATTTAGAAACAGGAATAAGAATTAGAGATTGAAAATAAGTCGATACAGAATTTTTCTACAGTTCCTTTGAAGGGCTTGGTAACCGATTCATAATCACCTTCGGATGCGGAGCGTTATACCTGGGGAAGGCGGTGCGGTTGCGCTCTGCCATTGGCCGTTAACCATTAACCAATTACGGAACTTAACCGCGAAGCCCTCTCCAGGTGTAACAGTCCATACCCCCATGCTCCAGTGGCGGACGCTGAAAGTGGGCGGGAGGGGGGGGGGCGTGGAAAGAAAATTAGTGTCCTTTTGGGGACCCAGACGGAAAATAAAATTAATAAAAATATTAATTTAAACAATGAATAATAAATAATTAATATTTAAAAATAATAATAAAAATAAACTAGTACGAGATTTTTATATGTCTTGTAAAGTAATTTCAAAAATTTGGCGACTCATTCTCATGGGGCGCCTCCCTCCCCCTCCACAACACTAGCAACGCTCCGCCCAAAATCGATACGTATCGAATGGTTGTCGCCGGGTAACGGCGAGGAAGAGTGCTTATACTCACTCAGTTGTTATGGATTGTGGAGACAGCTTAATAGCGTAGAGGAGACTTGATTAAGGTTCAGATCTCACGTAGCAGCGCTGTGGACTGTTTTTTTTTGTCAGTAAACCTGGAAGGGACTATAAATGCAGCTATGTCACTAGAATAAGTTTGATGGATATGAATTGTCTAATTAGTTTCCATGGGAATCTTTTTATTTTCGATCGGCTATCTTGGTTTTCTCAATTATTTCAATGTAGTAGTGGCGGACGCAGAAAGTGGGCGGGGAGGGGGGGAGGGGGGGGGCGTAG
>JARK01001602.1:82744-114007 GCA_000688135.1 Ancylostoma ceylanicum
CCCCCCCCCCCCCCCACTCCAGGTATAAGCCTTACACTCCCGTACGAGTCAAACAGGTGGGCGTGACGGGCGGCCCGGATGTGAAAATCAGAGAAGCCCGGTTACGCCCCTTCTCTCCTAACGATAATGCACTCTCTCCAACCCGCTTGCGCACGCGCCACCACGAAATCGATCGATAATGGGAGCGATGACATCGTTGGAATGTGCGGGTGCGCAGACAATCACAGGGTCGAGGCGTAGGCGGTGCGGCGCGCGTCTGCGGGTCCGAACCACTGGTATCTCCCATATTGTGGCAATAAAACAGCAAACTTGTGACTTTAAGCTTTTTATTTCGACGAAGTGTTTTTGCCTTCATGCGCTTTATCTACTGCAGAGACTATAAACGTTTAGGTGATGAAGGCTTAGGAGTTTCGGACGAAGTTATGAATAATTGCGACATTTTGTTATCTATCAGCTCATCATGTGCCAAACAAACAAGTGTGAATTCATTGAATGTCTCCGTGGTCGCGGGTAAGTCATTTTTGTCAGAACAAAGTTTAGCAAATTAAGGATTAAAAAAATAGAAATTTTTCATTAAAGTAAAAAATAGAAACTGAGGATTATGAAGCTACCCTATGACCTTAATTCCACTAACTGTTTCCCTCTATATACAGCGAACTCGAAACGGTCGTAGACAAGGAGCGGGACCGCGGCGCGGGCACTCTGGTTGTCTGCCGCACCTCCCGAGACAGCGGGAAATCGTGACGTATCGGTTTTCCTCTGCGTCTCTGCCCAGCAGGCCCGCTGCCCCGGTGCAGAAGACAACCAGAGTGCCCGCACCGCGGTCCTGCCCCTTGTCTACGGCCGTTTGGAGTTCACTGTACATGCAACCTACAGAAAAGTCACTGACTTTTGAAGAAGTCATTTCTGCGGCTGTTTCTAAATCGGTTTCTATAAATATTCACCAATCTTACATGCCATTCTGGTCGTTTGCATGTCAGTGCGTGCGTCACGCATGCGACTATATGACGAAAGATAGAGCTAGACGCAGTTCCGACGCAAGTGAATCGCACGCGTTTGGAGCAGAACGGATATTTGCGGAGGATGCACATAACTCCCATTCGTAATGCCGCATAGATGTCTTTATTTTGAAGAAAAAAAACTCTCGCCAACAAACGCACGCGTCTGACGCACGCACTCACCTAGTATAAATTGCACTTTCCCCATCAAATATGTTTTTTTTTTTCTTCTCTACCTCTATCAACGCACTTCCAGGTATCCTCCTGCACCACATAGCTGCAGCCAGAAAACAACCAGGAAAATAAAACTATTCATTGATGGACTTCCACATAAATGATTCCCTCCACCGTGTCGTTCGTAAGCGTCGGAATATATCAACAAATGGCACATACAAAATGTAATAAATAGGTGAACAGGAATTAGAGCTACTGAAGCGGTCACTCGGAACGAATAAAGCATCACAACTAAGCAGTTTTTGAAAGCGTAACTATATTCAAGGAAGAACTCTCATATTTAGAAAGTACTTGGGTAAAAAGTAATCGAAAGATTAGTGTGTGAATCGTAGAAGAAGCCAGCACAACCAATCACGGTAATCACGAGTGATAATCACAAATAAATGTAAAGGAGTGTGCAGAAGTGAGAATGTGTCGTGTGAAATGAGCATCTGATAAAATACAAGTATGATGAACGTTATAGCAGTCTCACGTAATTTGAAGGGAAAAGTCCAACATCACCCTTTGGCCCTCGACCGCGCCACCAACCCGGATCAACCTGGAAGAGACTGGGAATGTTTGCGGGGAGTAAGCTTTAGATGAAAATTTCACCAACCTGGTCAATTTCGGTTATGTAATCATCTGGATCGAAGGATATCTCTGTACTGTCGGCTGGAAACAGTTTGTTAAGGAAAGCCAGGAAAGAAGTTTGCTTAAGTAAGGAACGAACCTGCTTGATAGTCCCAAAGAGCGATAGCACGCAGTCCCTCACATGGTGGCTCCTCATACTGAGGTTTTGTTTTACCTTAAATGATTCATGTTCCGCTTTATGCTGTTTAACATCAGTTGAATTAGAAAAGGCTTGTAACCGAGAATTTTAATCCTGTTTTAAATACAAAGTCCGTCCACAATCTCTGCGACTCTATAATTCAATAGCAAAAAGGAATCATGATCTGAAGATAGTGTGAATTTAGATGCACTGCCCTACTTCAATTTATTTCTTGGCGTCAGTCTACACCTAAGAATTGAAGAAAAATCATAGAACGTTTTTCGCTGAAACTTTGCATAGAGGGAGAGACGGGTTATTTGAGGTGCTGAGCACGAATATCATATCCATTTTGCACCGTAGCTACGATTTTGCAGGGCTACGGTAGCTGTACGATAGGCACTCCAAACGTTCGTAGACAAGGTGTGGGACTGCGGCGCGTGCATTCTGGTTGTCTGCTGCACCGAGGCAGCGAGCCTGCTGGGCAGGGAGGAAGTACTTCATGGTTTCCCGCTACCTCAGTGCAGCAGACAACCAGAGTGTCCGCGCCGCAGTCCTGGCCCCTGTCTACGACCGTTGGGAGTTCAGTGTACCTCGTACTTCTCAAACTTTGTGCAGGGGTTATTTGTGATGCTGATTGCAAACATAGGGGTAGAGCCTTATACCTGGAACGGGCGGCGCGGGTGAGCTCTGTGATTGGCCGGTTGCCTACGCTGACCAATCGCGTAACTTGACCCCCCTGTCCAGGTACAATGCTCTGCACCCGTGAACAAGGCATTCATTTTGTACCGCCTTCGATGGATACCTTCGTATGAAAATAGATAAAATTGCCGATTTTGGGAACCAAATGGTAGTTTACGCGGAATAATGTCCACAATCGTGACCAGCGTATGAAATAACCATTTCACTCCAAATTTGAGGAATCTGTGAGAGATCGCACTCTAACTGTCCAATAATAGCAGCATGATATCAATGTTCAGCACCGGAAATAACCCATATAGACAGTTTCAGCTTTCTTTTTGCTTGGGTAGTATCTAGACCTCTGATAGGGAATACCAGAATTTCTTAGTATATATTATGAAAAAATGTAGAAAACCTCCTGTTTTAGTCCCTTATTTGGAGGTGGGAAAGATCAGAGATGATAAAGACTAGAAATGCGAGGAAATATAGGACATCTGCTACATTTAAGGCATCAGCAAAAGAGTGAAGGAGTGAATAACGGCGCATTCATATGTTAAAGGTAAGCAGCGCAATTGTGCACTACCAGACACGCTTGATATTACTCAAAAACGACCGCATCTCACTCTACGATCCTTCTACCAGCAATCACTACCGTCTGGATGGGCTTCACCCCTGTGACGTTGGAAAAGTGCATCATGCTAGTGGCCAGCAAAGGACTCATGTGACAGATGTCTCCCATTACCATCGATGGCCCCTCTCGTACTACCGCCTAGGCTCCGCCAAAGCCTTGTCGTGAATAATGGGATGAAAAACCGGTTTTGCGGATTTTTTCATCGAATCATACAAACCGCTGCGATTAGCTCTTGTTGACGATATTCGGACACATGAAAAAATCTCTAAAAAAGATTTGGGAATATTTTTATGAAATAAATAAATAAATAAATGCATGGGAAATGCCATCTTAGTAATAATTGTAGTTCCATTTTTGGACTCTGCAATAGTCTCGAGAAGAACACGATACCAAAATAAGCGCTAATTTGCTAATTAATTAGGTTCGCGCAAATTTTGGCCTAAGGCTACTCCTCGGTGGAAAGAAAGCGCTACATCAGTGCTTTTGATATACGCTTTAATTATGAGGCAAAGCACTTTTCTTTACTATTGACAGTAGCGAGAAAAATCAACGAGCTGCAATTAATAACCAACTCACTCGGTGTTGAAGCGGAATGGACCGTTAGAGGCTCCTCAACTGGTGGCTCTTCATAATAACCATTCGGTGGAGGATGAGAGTCTACAAATAATAGCTAAGATGTGCTCCTGATGTGTGAACAATGTACTCTATGACACCTATGACTTACTGTTTGTTGACGTGAAGGCTTGTGGCTCTGACGGCAGATGATTTTCACTGGGTTTTGGAGATTCTGGAAATTCACCAGATCTTATTAGGCTTAGGGCGAAAAAAAATTAAGTAGTCCAGGGCAAAGGAAAAAAGAAGTGAAAATACAAGACGAAAAGTCACTCACCGCTAGCACCAGCTTCATAACCAGAATCATTCGGTGAGTGAAACGATGATAAACCCGCTGAACTAACACTATCATGTGATGGTGATATGGTACCTAAATTTGTAAAAATTACCCAAATTGGCATAAACCATTTAACCCTTGTTGATACTCCTACCTGATGAGGAATACACGGGTGAAGCAGATGGGTGGAAAGGTGGCTCTGTCTTCTTTACAGTATAGTTACTGGTATGAGTTGTTCGAGTTGGACTAGGAAGTTTCTCATCTGAAAAGCGAAATGGCTCGGGATGAAACCTCTCAAACTATGAGCCAAATACCTTTGCGTTCAAAAATCCCTAAGCGATCTGAATTCAGCTTGCTTGGGCCAGTCACAACAGTTTTATGTGGCTTTTCCAGTGGATTGTTTTTCACTGAAGAGACAACAGGGGCTGATGGCGAAGGGACATGATGCGTTTGGACGTCGTTTTTCTTTCTAAAAATGCGGAGGAACGTGAATTGAGTATAGGAATAACAATAGTAAATAGATAAAATAAATAGAGATAAGATGGACAAAGAGATAAATAGATAAAATAGATAAAAGATACAAGGAAAAATATCAAATTCCACCTCAAAACTCACCGCAATTCAGCTTCACGCTTCTCCTGCTCTTCTTTCCGCTGTTTTTCTTCAGCTAATCTCTGTGCCTCGCGTGCTTCCCTCTCGGCAGACTCCCTACGCTTTTTCTCCTCGACTCGAGCCAGCTCCTCCGTCTTTTTGCTGCTGCAACTAACGACTGCCACACACATTTCCCAGGGGCCTGCTGCTTTGTTATGTGAAGCTGTGAGATGAAAGCCGAAGAATAATGGCCGTAGCCGAAAAAAAAAACCAGAAGCGCAGCAAGGAGAATGAAGAATGTGACAAAAAAGTAACGCACCTGGCTTCCTCTTTCTTCAGCTTTTCCCAAAACTCATCTCTTTCCTTGATATTAATATCAGTATGCGGTTTGATAGGTTTATACACTGATCCAACCACAGTTGGCGCAGAGTAGTAGGTGTCAGCCTAGAAGGATAACGTACTACCACCACAAGGGTAAGGATTTGCCGAACTTACCCCTGTTGCCGCATACGTTGCAGGTAGCTTGGCAACTTCCTTGCGGATCACATCCGGCTCAACATCGATCTCACTTCGTGCATAATGTACAACATGCACTGATTTCAAGAATCGTCGCACATCATCAACATGCGATGTCGTTGAGGCCACACGTGCCGACGGAACTCCTTCACCTTGCTAAAGTGCTTCTATTAATAAGAAACACTTCGGAAATTTCCGGGAAATTTCTACAGCCTTTCAAGCGAAATTTAGGGCAGGATTTCAAGGAAAAACTAAATAATATAAACAGTGTGTAATTGGAACACAAGCACTTACCCAATGCACGAGAACAATCTTCGTTAAGGCGGTTTTTGCAAGGCGAACACCTATCACACCATACTGAAGTCTGCCTGAGTTGAAGCTGGTGCTGAACTCTTCGAGGCCATAGTCTAAAGTCTGTGCAATGGCAAGAATGAAAGAAAATCAAACGGTAATTTAAGAAGAATGTACAATGGGCGTTGACTGCGGTGGCCTTCCGCGGCCTCGAAAAGCACGCAGCGCGACCGCGCCGCTCGAGCAAAAGTTCCCTCCGGGACAACAGACTATGGGGTTTTTTGGGTAGTTTGTTATTTTTCCTATTAGTGAACATCAAATGTGATGAACAACTATCAAGAAAATCCTGACTCGGCACCGCGAAGACGATTCCATCGTGAGCGGCGCGGTTGCGCCGCGTGCTTCTCGAGATCGCGGAAAGGCCACCACCATCAAAGCCCATTGTATCTCTCTAAAAAGAAATCTACACATCTATAGTACTTACCACCTTCCTCGCCAATCTTGACAACGTTCGTGTTTCCTTCATAATCGAGTATTATCCTGAAATATCTAAAATGAAATTCCCTGAAGAAGCCTCGATATTCTACCACTACTCTACTGTCAAAAGTGGGTCTTAACTTGGATTTATTGCATTATTTTATTACTAGACGATAAAATAATTTATGTTATCAGCCTAAGATAGATAACGCCTGAAGAATGAATCTCTATCACTATTTTGAAAAACAAATGAACGAACCATTCGTCATTCGTCTTCGATGTGGCGACACGGTCATAAGCCGCCTGTATTGCCGCACCATGTTTCTGGAAGTTCAGTGTCATTGACGATGGTTCCAGTCAGCTGCCAAGTTGGAATTACGCACTCCTTAGCACCTGGAAAACCACCAATTCGAACATTACAGAACAAAAGAAACACTAAAAAGCAACGGGAGGCATCCATGCAGCGGCGATATTCAATGCTTGAACAATACATATATAGTCAACTCCAAAAGTCCGTAGACAAGAGTTGGGACCGCGGCGCGGCTCTCTCGCTGTCTGCTGCACGGCTGCTGCACGCAGACAGCGGGGCCTGCAGGGCAGAGACACGGAGGAAAACACGCGCCGCCGTCCCAACTCTTGTCTACGGACTTTTGGAGTTGACTATACGTAGGTAAAAGATAAGAGAATGAAAGGATCTGCTGGACATGACAATAATTTCTGGTGAAAAAGAGAGAAAAAGAAGAAGAAAATCTTTGGAAAGAGAAGAAAATGTGGAGGCAATGCATTTATGTAAAGCAGGGAACCCACCTATGATCTGAACCTCTTATTTCTGTCTGTACTACTCATCAAAAACATCCGACACAACTGTGAATCATATGAGATGAAATGTTATTGAAAGAAGACGGCGTTGATAACACTAGCCACCATCTGTCAATGTTTGCCAACAAGCGATAAATGCCTTCGCAGCTAATGCAATCACATCCTGTTTTTACGATTTTCTTAACGATGTTTCAAGGATAGATTTCGTACCGATGTACGAACACAAACAGGGTGTCCTTATGTACATGAAAGAGGCGTTAAATGTTGCAATAAAACAAATCAATCGTTGAAAGTGTTGATATTATTATTATTTATTATTTATATTGACATGAAATGCACGTGCAATAACTGATTGTGGAGCACAATATCCGATAAATATCCCCTAATTTGGTTAGTTGGCATAGAAACTAGATCCAACATACCACAAAAGAATTGCGTGCGCAGTGATAAATGGCAAAATCTCGGTGACTAATCCTGGTTGCTACTTAATGGTGAGTGATCGAAAAAATAAATATTGTATCATGTAAAGAATAAAGAATGTAATATTTCAGAACAAGTAGAACGATAGATGACAGATATAACGATTTTAGTACAGCCAAGCTGACGGAAGGACAACCGCTCGTAACCCAAACAAGTTTAAAACAAACGAAAACCATATTAAAAGCTGAAAAAAAAGCACAGCTCAAATAACTTGAGTTCTACACCCGCCGAAATTCCGGTGCAAAGACTCGAAAACACTGCCAAGGTAACATGAGTCTGGAGCGGACACAAGGCATGACGAATTTCCTGTGGAAGCACTCTAGCCACCTTCGTGAACCCACAGGGCTAGAATTCTTGAACGCAAAACCAAGGGTGTGTATCATCGTGAGGGAAAAAGGGGTGTAACCAGACGACTCTGATTGGCGCATTCGAGCCGCTCGTCACACCCACCTGTTTGACTCTTACGGCGCTGAGCACAAATAAACCATGCATCATGGGATTGACGCCGTTCGAGTTCAAACAGATGGGCGTGGCGGGCGGCCCGAATACGCCAATCAGAGTCGCCTGGCTACGCCCCTTTTTCCCTTACGATGACACACACCCCCGAATTTTGCATCCTGCGTCTCTCAACATTACTTAATCTATAGGATTACCAATCGCGCTAGCCATCCTTGGTTTGCACGGTTAGCGTTTTATGAATCCCAGCCCAGGCCTCGTCTAAACTCAAGCCTTACTACGCGCCAGCTTACGCAGGCTCGGTCACTACTATCAAAACGGGCGTGACGTTCTCGTGCCGGGACTCGCGAATGATCGAGGAGAACGGTTCCTCGTGCATCTGAACGCCCAGAAAGCACTAACACAATTTTGTAAATTTCTCGCATGTATCGAGAGAATTTAACCACAAAAATCAGTTTTGCATCCCATAAGACGATGAATTAGAGCAACAGCACCAACAGAATTAACTCAGCTGCTTCATATATGAAAAAAAAAACTTGGCTGTTACTGCAGCTGCGTGGCGAGCTCTTAGAGAGGGCGACATAGTCACTCCTCCAGCATTGAAATTGGCTAGAGCAGTAGAGTAGCAAAAACTGGAGGAATTGTTTATAACAGTGGGAACATCTCACATCAAGACTGCCATGGGAAATTAAATTGTGAACAGTTTTTTCTACATTTTGAATATGAGACATACGAGAGCTCGGCAAGCATGTTCATCCGTTTCAAAAGACATTGTCATTTATCAAAGCTGACAAAGCGAGACAAACCTTGTGAAACCACCAAGCCTGAGGGCACGTTTCAAATTCTTCGTCGATACAACTTCAAAGACAAGAGCAATGATGAATTCGAGTCAAAGTCAATTTCGCAGACAACAATTAAGAGAGGCTAATTATGCGATCGAAATTGAAGAAGGCAAAGTGCAAAGCATTGGAATTCTTCCCCACTAATGGATCACATTACTATTCCAACAAAGACCTTTAATGAGCGATAAAGGACTGTCTATTCTCCAAGGGGCCACATAAAACGCAGATTCCTAAGCAAATCCTCCGACATCGACACACCTGTCCTCTCCCAAAATGTTCTTTTAATCTAAAATTAGTCGTAAAGAACATGCGCGATATCTTTATGAATGAAGCATTTCACTACGAAATCGGCGCACATAAAAGGGTCAAGTATATCGTCAACAATGGTCGTTCGAGAATCGCCACTCTCACCGCAACGCTTTCACCAAGGAGATTATTGCTGTAAAGTGGACAACATGTTGTAATAAAACCCACCTGATAGGTGCACACAATTCTCGCTCAAAACAACCGCCCTACAGTGGGGAGGGTGGCCTGATTAAGGCTGTAAGAAAATCCATGCACCATAGTGTAATACTGCAAGGCTAATCAACAATTCACAGCTGGACTGTAAAGAAGAAAGAGCAGATGGGGGGAGGGGGGCACCTTCCAGCATACAATTCTTGGAAATGATGTAGTGAAGTTCTACTTCATTCTTTGCGAGGTACAACACGATTGAAGGGTAAGGAACTGCATAGTAGCCACAACGACTTAGAGATCACCAAGTACAGTGAGACAACAATCCATAGGGTTTTCCTCGATAGTTAGTTAGTTTTCTTATTAGTTAAGATCAAATGTGATGGACAACTATCAAGAAAACCCAGATTCGCCACCACGAGGAGAATCTCACTGTGAGCGGCGCGGGTGCGTTGCGTGCTTTTCAAGGCTGCGGAACTGCCACCGCCATCGAGGCCCACTGAATTACAAATAACGGCAATAAGTAAATTCCTAAAAAAAAAGGAATGAAAGCAGAGCCTAAAGGAAAAGAACAGAAATGTGCTCAAAAGTAAATAACTCTGTAACTTTTCAAAACAAAAAGAGATTTGTAGTCTGGAGTGAATCGTCCAACTTTCAGCATATAGACTGTTTAACCGGAGATTGCAACTGGACAGAAACTAGGCAAGCAGAAAAAAGCAAAAAAAAAAAGCATGCGCTAAACTGCAGGCAACAAATTGGACTGGAATGCTTGCTTTTAGCACTGCAATTGAAATGTCATGCACAAATACTCAATACTTTTCGTTTTCGAAACACTGAAAGGGCTTAACTGCATTCCTTAATTACACTGAACTCCAAACTACCGTAGACAAGGGGGGGGGGGGGCGGTGCGGCGTTCTTGGGCAGAGATGCTCTGCATGCTGACTGATTTTCTGCTGCGGTGTGGCATTCGAGTTCTCTGCCGCTGGCAGAAGCAGACAACCAGAGCCAGCATGTAGAGCCCCTGTGTCTCTGCACAAGAACGTCGCGCCGCAGTCCCGCCGCTTGTCCACGGACGTTTGGAATACACTGCAAATACTTATTCTCTCGTAAGATTTGAAGGTGGCGAAAAAAAAACTACTGAAGTTAACAAAACTATAAGAAATATAAAACATAAGGTTATATTTCTGGATCAAAGCATTATAAAAGGTTGCTTCAAAATCCTTCAAAAATTCAAGAAATTCGAAATTCAAAATCGAAACTTCGAAATTAAACTTTTATTAAAAGAGTTATTAAAGCGGACAAAACTAAGTTGCCCACCTGTAACATTTAGAACGTAGTTTTGAACTTTTTTAACGATCAACAGTCTAAATTACTTCTTGAATTATCACTTCTTCTGATTAGCGTCATAGGTGGACGTAATAGGAACCAAATCAAGTCAAACGATGTTCGTTCGCTCACAAAATTGCAGAGAGACGTGATCCACCCCATAATCGGCGGTAGTGGTAAAAATTTCTTTTCGAACCGATAGATACGGCAACTGATAGAAGATTTCAGCCACAAAAGCCACTTAATGGCACGCAATAAAGAATAAAACGAGTCTGATAAGCCACTGAGTAAAAAGAAAACTAAGTAAAAAGAGCAATGCATACATGATGGAACTAGTAGAACTTAACCATGGAAGTAGAATTGCGCTTCCTAAACGATTACAGAGGTCAATCTCATAACGTTCAAAAAGAAACGATTCGGATCCATACGAGGAAGACGCACAAATAGGCCAACCATACGCTGTCGTCTCGTTCATAAAAAGAAGCCGAAACAACGAATGAGTCATCCGTCAGCATGGATGGACTAACATTCATATCGCTGACTAGTTCTTCGAATAGCTGGGCACATTAAGAAAAACTCAAGAACTAACATAAGAGCGTGGAAGAAGACCAGTGCAAAGAGACTACGGAGGACATCGGATTGGCTGAAATGTGACGGCCGCAAAACGGAGACTCGTAAAACTTTATGAGCAATGTTCATTAGCATAAAATTGCAGAAAGAACGGCGGACGCATGCCCATTCCCATAAAACGGTGAAGTGGCCACCACTTCCGTGAGCACTCAATGCGGCGTTCGTCTCAAAATCGAGGACTTCCTTCGATTTCCCACAATTCCAGCGGAATGCGGGGAAAAAAGCGATTATGGGACGCACTAATGACGACGAGCTGGCGAATAAGAAGCTCAGAGATGAGTGATAAACCTTAATGGTGAGATCGAATGGCAGAAGGGGCTTGGCGATGCGAGCGCCGTCGCCCTATTGACTGTTTCCTTTCCATACACCGCCGGGATAGAATCCGAACGGCCCATTCATCAATGCATCGGGGCCCACGCAGACCTAGCGCTGACGGCCTAACAATAGTGGGAATTTTTCGAAGACGAAGCGACGGAAAAGTGCACTTTTGAAGAACAGGAACGAGAACAAAGAACGTTCAGCATTTTGAACACATCCCTACCTGTAAATTTGCGCAAAGCGTACGCAACAGTTAGCAACATCGCATAAGGAGAAGATGAAGTTCTCAGATCCACTGCAACAGATGAGAAGAGGAAAGCATCGCTAATCAAAACCTAATGAAAGCGCTAATAATTTTTATAGCACGAAGAAATGGCGACGTTTCGAGTGTAGAAGTGAACTGAACATAGGGACCATTATAGCCTGCTTCGAAGGAGGAAATTAGTTGTGCGAAGCGCTGACTGTCCACTTTTCTAGCCTATCTCTCCAAACAGCATTCATTTTACCGCAGTATTTCCTTCTTTGGCATCTCTTTAATGGTCTCTGCTGGAATGCACAATTTGTGAGAATTAAATTTTGTCCGCTCTGAACTTCCGCACCTGAAACCATCTTTTTGAGGTGACCACCTCCTATTCTATCGACGAGAATAAATTGTTTTGACATCGCGCTACGCTCTCTGGTATTACGAAAGTTCCCAGTTGAATAAGCAGTCTCTTGCAAGTCCCCTACCTTGCGGATCCTTACGGATCTCTCCAAAAAAAAACTTCAAAAACAGCATTGAGAAAAGTTTCCGTGTTTGAAATTTTAACATCCGGCGGCAAAACTGCGGAACACAAATGAAACAATTCCTAAGAAATAGGTGCGCCTTTTCCTTAGGTTTGAATAGACGCATAGCAGTGGCGGACGCAGAAAGTGGGCGGAGGTGAGAGGGGGGGGGGGGGAAGGNAACATCCGGCGGCAAAACTGCGGAACACAAATGAAACAATTCCTAAGAAATAGGTGCGCCTTTTCCTTAGGTTTGAATAGACGCATAGCAGTGGCGGACGCAGAAAGTGGGCGGAGGTGAGAGGGGGGGGGGGTGAAGGTGCGTGGAGAAAAATATTGGGTCTCCGCCACATTGGGAATCCAGGTAGAAAATAAAAAAAGAACAAAAATGTTAATCATGATACTAGTAATAATTATTAACGACATGATATTAGTAATAATCATCAACAACAATTAAAATAGTGAACCAAAAACAAACCAATGTAAGGTTTTTATTTATTTTGCGAAGTATGTAGGGCGAATCTCGCTCAGCCGAACCTGCATAAGCTGACATGTCGTTTAGCTGTTTGGTCATATCAGTATGCAGTGGCCATTACTTTCGCTCCAATACCTATACGGGTAAGTGGAGAATCTTTTTAATCTACTCAGGATTGTGACTCTCATGCAACTAATTAACTGGAACACGACTTGGACCCAGAAAATCTCCATGCATGTTGCCTTTTACAGTACCTTATTTGCAGGAAATCCTGAGAATTAGTACTAGCTTCTTGACTGCTAGAAAAACCTTGACAGAGCACCACGACTAGGATGGTTCAACACGACTGGTGCGAAAGTATGAACACAACACAAGAACTTCAGCTATTACACTTGAGATAAAAACTGTGCGTTCAAGAAACAAACCACAGTGTGAACTAGCGAAAAACCGTTGGGGAGGCATATTGCAGAATAAGAAGAAACTGCTGCAGCTCCAGCTGCTAGCTGTCAGGCAGAATAAATTATTTAGATTCAACCATGCAGTAATGTGAAAACTAAACCACCAACCCCCTGTCAATAACGATATCTGCAGCTGCCCCCCTTTCACGACGTTGCGCTCATCTTTATTGCCCCAGCGATAACAGGCGAAGATGCTTCGGGCCAGTCGTAGATTAAAATTGCGGAAGACGGCAATAATAAAAGTCGCACGCAGTGTTTTAGCAAGAGTTTAGGAGCATTAGCAGCGACCAACGATGAACAAACAGATAAACCACAGAGTTTGAGAGAAAGTAGCGTTCTTATGTTTGTTTTAGCGGGAAACTAAATTGGAAACTTTCAATTATATCTAGACAAACTCGCCGAATCCATAACTTACATAGCCTTCACAGATTTTCAGGACTCTCATGTCAAATACGTAGATTGTGCAGAGAACTTTTTCCTTAACTCAATGAAGTTGGCGCAAAAACCGGAAGGACTCATCCAAAATATAAACAGAGGTTCTTCCAAAACCTTCAGCAAACAATATATGACAAGAACAGAAATACGAGATAGCTCATCAGGTGAAATTTTTCCAGCATAAGCCGTGCAAATTCAAGGAAATTCTAATTGAATACCATGAAGAATAGCTAGGCAAAGTCTTGCACAACTCCGTCATTCCAGATGACCATCAGAAATCTGCATAACAACAAGAATTCTAGCAGAATTGCATGAATTCTGCAGAAAACTTTAAGAAATTCAGAAAATATGGTGATTTAGGAACAATGGCAAACAGAGAGAGGAAAGGAGGCGAAACAAAACGTTCCCACTTGAGTGAATGAGGCCAAATTCTCTCTAACATTGAAGACTCTTCAGAAAATTGTCATTATTTGAGAGTTTTTGTTAGATTGAAGAAAGGAGACAATGATGAGAAGGTGGGATGCAGAATAGAAAGGAACGAGATGTTGGAGCGAAAGTGGGTGGTGCATTGTGGTCCGGAAATAAGTCTCGAGAAGTCATATATACACATTTCATCCTGAACGTAGGATGATGGAATTCACACAGGTCAACTTTGGAACTATGAAATGAGGTGAAAATTGTGCAGGTCATGGGGGCATTAGGACAGGGTCGGTGTAGAACGTTATGAGGGAAAATGGGGAGTGGCCAGGTCCTGCGATTGGCCCACTCAAGTGCGACACGCCAGCTTTCTCCTACCACTCTCCACAGCCGGACAGGATCGTTCCACAGAGAGTCTGTTCGTTTATCTATTTACCAGAGAAAAGTGTTTACGATGCTTCAGGGAAGAAAATGTTTTTCGAGGGAGCAGTAAGGCTAACCTTTCAGCTCTGAAATGGTGCGAAGAGTAGGATCGCACTCTTCGTGATGGATGGGCGAGATGGCACTGTAGTTCTGGGAACAAATGCGCTAGCCGAAATCGGAATCGGTCCGACATCCACCACAAGAGAGTTGATTCAACACCATGAGAAGTCACACTGTTACCCGTCAGACAAGGTCAAATGAAAACGTAGAAACGCAGAGAGATTTCAGGAGGTTCGAACAAGCAAAACGATTTAAAATTCTAGCAGAAAACCTTATGAATACCTTATCGAAACACAATTACTGTAAATTGATGTATGGTCGATTCGTTTTGAAAGTGCGTATGCCGTAACACCGGCGGTGCCGGCATCAGGACACCCAGCGTGGTTGGTCCAACAGCTAACCCTGGATCAATCCGGTATCTGTCGCTTGTTTCCTCTTGGAACGTTCTTTCCTAGCTCTTAAAACAATTCTGAAAGGAAGTAGGCGGAAAAACTCAGGTAGGACGGAGAACTGATCAAGGATCAGTTGTTGGGCCGACGGCGCTGCGTGACGTAGTACCAATGAAGTCTCTGTCACGGCATCCACACTACCGAAACGAATTGTGTATAAATATTATAGTTCAGCATAAAACAGTTTTGCTGGTGGTTTAACCCAACTGAATACAGATACAATCCAGTAGAAAGTAGCAGTTATGTAGAAGAAAATGAAAGAATGTTGGGCATGAAATCACTTCATGAAATTGAAGATTAGTGAATAACTGATGTGCTTTCGATAGGAAGTAAGCTATAATTAAATTGATTCACTGTTTTGGTTAGCGAAATGAGACAAAAAAACAAGAAAAGTGAAATCAAAGAGAGAAAGGAAACTGCAGACGTTACTGGAGGCTTACCTAAAGGAAATGTTTCTTTCAGGACCTATACATCCCTGGCTGGAACCACGGAATTGATCACGGTTTGTCTGACCCAATTTCTGACTACGTAACCAAGTTTCCAATGCAAATCAAAGAGAAAGCGACCAAAGATAACCTCAGCGATTGCGGCCGGGATGCGGTGAAGAGAGTACAGCACTTAGCACTGCGCTAATGGGCTAGCAATTTCGTGAATCAAACAAAAGGGAAGAACTTCGTTCACTCCCTCCGGCGCTTTTTCTGGTAACGGGAGCGTGTCGATATGCGAATAACTGGCCGCAGCTATGAATCAGAATTGGGTGAACGAAGTCAGTCATTCGATCGTCTGACTCATCGACAATCGCGCGTAAACTGAAACGACAACACGCACAGCGCCAGGCCTCCGTCAAAATAAGATATGCGGACGGAAAAACGCGTCACTTTCGAAGAGGATGGAGATTTCTGAGGGCTTTCAAGTTAGAGGAGAGTTCCTGCACGGTAAATCGCACAGAATAGGCCATCCCAGCAGAAAGGGAGTCCGGCCAGCGATCTCGAGACGTGCCCGCGCCGATCCACTCGCTTTTATGTCGCGGTCGTCGAACTAGACCTCAAAACGATAAAACAAATAAGAGGGCGAGAGACTGTCAACCACGTGCTGAGGCCGGCGAGGGCGCAGAGGGTCAGCGCGACGGAGCTGCACCGAAGGCAGGCATTCGCTGTGGGACCCTCTGCAAGAAGTTGCTGCAGTTTCGAATGCGGCGGCGCACTGGGGTCGTGGTTTTCGTTGCTTTTTGTTTTTCGATTGTTTACTCTTTTGTACACTTGCCTTTCTGGCCATTTCAAATGATAACTGAGAATTTTCGTTGCAAAGTTCCCAACAATGATGTTCGTTACTCGTAGCGTTTACGTGAAATGATGCCGATGAAAGATTCAGCCAAAGTTTCGGGTCGTTTGTAGGTTTCCCTGTAAAACTCTAGCACAGAACTATGATGCATGACGTTGATGCATTCCGAAAACTTTTAAGGATAGAAGTTTTCGGAATCATCATTTCATACTCACCAAGTGTCGTCGCTTTGCAATTTTTGTTGATTCACACAGTTTTTTCAAAAATGTACCCGAGCTAGGTTTTATTTCCATCAGAACGAGACATGCTCTACAACTAACTAACAACGAAACGAAACCTCCTGTAAAAGTGAATTGAAGACCAGTGGTTTAGCTTATTTATTTGTTCAGTTCAAAGCTCTTCAATGCTTTTATTCATAAGCAACAGAAAAACTATTATAAATCAGCAAAATCTGTGAAGCTCAGAGACAGATCAGTTTCGAACTACCAGTGATGTGGGCGAAATAGTTATTTGTAAGCGCATAGGAAGGGTTTATTAAATACAAATAGGGCTGCATAAAAGGGGATATTTGTGAGCGGCATGGAGGTTCATTGTAGTTGTTCACTTGTGCTGAACTTCTTACAATTAGTTTTATAATCTTTGGTACAGGAGTCATGCAGAGTCGAGGGAAGCTGCGTCACAAAACTGACGCCTTAGCACTTTGAATTATAAACTGGTCTTTTCAGTGTCTGAAATGAGATAGAATCCAGTGAAAATGTTGTTGACTGCTGAAAAGAGCAGTGCTGTCGCAGCGTTTTCGATATTAATGAAATAGCAAATCTAATCCGTTTTTATCATATTCAGGCATTTAATCCAAAGAAGTCCGTTTCCATCCACAAGTTTTTTTTGTCCATCAAATTGTGCTGCTTATAAAGGAAGTAAAACAGCTAACAAGAAGAGCCACGAACCAAGCATTTCAAACAAGAGGTTATCCACTCACATTATAAGCTAAAATATAAGCTAGAAGTTAATGCAGATTAGGATCCAAGTGCCTTCAAGAATCCCATGGACGTAGCGTCCTTTTATTTTCGTTCCTCCACTGTTTCTGCTCTTTTATGCAGTCCTTTCCACTTCTTTCTTTCATCTGAATCTTCCCATGTTGCTCAGTATCTTTTTCTTCAACGTTTTTATATCTTTAGATGGTGGAAAAGAAGGAAGAAGACAAAAAGCGTAGGTCGCGTTCCGAGTCGTCCAGCAGCACTTCCTCTTCTGGAAGTTCTTCGAGCAGGTATTTTTTTTTAATTGTAATATTGTTGTGCACTGTTATTTTGTTTTGCAAAAATTTTTAGTGATTCATCTGGTTCGTCTCGTTCTACATCCAGCTCGAGTTCATCTCGCTCGCCATCTCCACGTAACAAAAGAGATTCCGGAAAGGTGGCTTGCATCCTTTTTATTAGTTCTTTCCCCTTATCTGTGCATGTGGTCATAAATACTCGGATCCCTTGGAAAAAAAACATTCATTTCTTAGGGTACCACTGCCCGAGGCCGCTCACGTTCGCCTCGACGTTCACCAGCGCGAGCGAGGGCTGATCGAGGAGCCGGTGATCGTCCCGGACGCCGCTCGCCTTCCCCTCGTCGTCGTCGTGTTTCACCTTCTCCCAAACGTCGTACTGACCGTAGCACTAGCCGAGGCCGTCGCCGTTCTCCTCGTCGCTCTCCACGTCGCGCATCACCTCGCAGGTCTCCAAAGAGGTACTATTTATTTGAAGAATTTTCAATTTTTTCGCAGACTTATTTTGGATATTGTTTGGGTTAAACAAATCGTACCACCTTCAAATTTCTTCAAAACTAATATGTCATTCACCCTTTTTACTTTTTTTTATATAAAAACAAACTGGAGTACGGATAATCTTCTTTTGAAATTCACTTTTGAGATAACATTTATTTCTTACATTGATGAAGACTTCAATCTGCTTACAAAACGTATTTTTTTCTATTTTCAAAGTACAATTATTGATGATTACAACTGTTTAGATCCCCTCGTCGCAGCTCACCACGAAAGGCCAGCCCTTCCAAGCGTATTTCCATCAGAAACCTCAGTCGAAATGTGACGAAGGTATTTTTTACCCTCTGCTCTAATATTTTTCAGCAATGTAATTTTGCAAATTTTAGGAGCATCTTGCTGAGATTTTTGGAATGTACGGGCCTATCAAGAGTTGTGATCTTCCACCGGAAAGATTCTACACACATCTCCATAGAGGTTACGGATATGTGGAGTATGAAAATGCAGAGGATGCTGAAAAGGTAGGTCCCAAATTCCTTTTTCATTTTGCCATTTTTAATTCCATACCTTCGTCAACCAGTTCATGAAGGCTGCGCAAATATTTCCTTTAACTAGTCGATGCAGCGTTCTCTGTTGAGCCTTGAAAAACGTTCTATTTGATTTTTATTTATCTGACCGTTTCTCGTTTAACAAGGCTGACTGTTTTCATTGAGAATTTACTCCCGGTCTATTCGGGAGCATGGAAAACCTGTTGAATGAAGAATCCTTCGTTTTTCTTTCTCTGTACAGTTAAGCTTGGCATGAGGTTAATTTCGACTGTGATGTTCTTAAGTACTCAGGTTTTCCCTTCGAATTTGTAGAATTCATTGGATACTTATTGATCGAACAAACTCACTTGGGTGTGTCTGTACGACCTTGGTAACATAAGCGCTGTTTCTAGAGCGTACTTCTATAACAGAGCTATTTGTACCACAGAAAGCATCTGCATGTTAGTACCTTCCCTCTCACATCGTTCGTTATATGAACCAGTTGTTAACGTGACAGCTAGAAGACGGACGCATAATGCAATAACAGAACTGGTTTCGTCTTGTAATAATGACATTTGAATCACCGATTGAAAAACTGAGGTTCCCCTGCTTGCCTTCAGAGTCCTCTCCTTTTGCAGGCTCTGAAATATTTCGATGGCGGTCAGATCGATGGGCAAGTTGTCAGCGTTGAACTGACTCTTAATCGTGCGGCAAGCCGTCGTTCTCCTATTCGCAAGAGCCCTATTAGGAGAAGGTATCATATTCTTTTACATCCACAAGATCCTGAAGTAAAACTATTTGTTTCTTAGTCCTGGAAGAAGGCGCTCGCCTGTGGGACGTAGCGGAAACGCGAACATGATTCCTCTCGGATCGAGCCGCTTCAATCGCAGTCGTTCCCGTTCGCCGCGCAGAAGACGCAGCAGATCTTAGATGCTGCAGTGAAGAGATGTTTGGAGGTTTGCAGTAACGTTCACCACTAATTTAATCTGTCCATTTCGGTTGTTTCCTTCATGTTTTGCGCACTTCCAAGATGTTTTTGTTCTGTTATTTTTGCAAGATCTCCGTTATGTTGTTGTAATAGAACTGCGTTTGTTTTGGAAGGACAATAAAAATGTAGTCAAAGTGGAATTCTCGTAGGGACCAATTGATATCATTCTTTTCTTTACAGAAATTTTCAAGCATATAAATTTGACAATGTAGGAATGCTTGACAAGAAAGAAAAAAGAATATGCGTACAAAGACAAAGAGGAATTTGGAAGAATGAGAGATGCTATACTTCGAATTCACAATTCATTTAGTTGAAAAAAGATAACCAATCTTGATAGAGGATTAAAATTTAGGTTGTCATAAAAAGCGTCACTCTAGCCAGAAATTCTAAGATATCATATTCTAACAACTTCATATCTAGAACAGTCGGCAAGATTTGATGCGTCCTGAGCAACTGAGCTCGAAAATTCGCATCGAAGGAATGTGCCGCTTCCTCCACGAGCTAGTATTCCGGGATTTCCCACCACTGTTCCGTTGACGTTCTGAAAAAAAAGTACGATCTTATCCGACTAGAGTAAAGCAAGCAGGTTGGGCTAAATAGGTGTTCTCGGGTTGCGGGAGGTTTTCTGATGAATTGTGGAAAATACCTAACCAGGTGACCATTAAATCGCTAACATTACAATCACCACTTCTACTAAGATGAAGTTATTAGAGAACTGCGGCTGGGTTTGGTAAGGGATAGATTTCAATGCATGGCTGTGGTCATTTCATCCTTTCAATTTCATTTTTGTCTAAACAGCTTCAATAATTCGGTTTGTAGCTCCGAAAATACCGTCTATCCGAAACGATGACGCCGCCGACGCGGTCGGGGAACCAGAGACGGCGCGGCTGTGATGTATGCTGTATGCATTCAAGTCGCTCATGTCACAGCCGCTCTGCCTGTGGATCCCCGACCGGGTCGGCGGCCTGTCGTTTCGGACTGAAGGGATGTACAGTCTGTTCCCTGGACCGCGCACGGCAGATCACGTTCTAATTGGACGCGGCGACGTGGCACGAGAAGCCGATCAATTGCTGCTAACAAATGGAGAGCTGATCGACCACTCTTTCCATGCTACCGCGTTGGATTGGAGCGTGATCCGCAGTGCACGCTCTAGGGAACAGAATATAGAGCTCAGGTTCTGTCAACAAAAGGAAAACATTCACTTCGGGCTAAATTCTTACAAAAGACTGCGAAAATTTAATAATCTTCGATAGTTGTCCATAACCCGGATTTTGTCCTGTAGAAATCCCAAACAAATAGTCTTACAGAAGAAATATGAAAAACGAAACTTCGTTTCCAAGTCATAAGACTTCCAGTACTCGCCTTTATGGAAGCAGATAAAACAGACGACGCAATTATGACGTGAGGAGCTGATCGCAGCGAGCACACTTTGAGACATTCCTCCAGTGAAGTGGGCAGTGAAGGAGGGGAGAGCGGGTACAATGAGCGTTGGCTAAAGAAAAGAAACCATTGCATATTGGACAGAAACTACCACTCAGTTTGTTTTTCATACCTGAGAATATGGGAAGCAAGGCGAGCAATTCTGTCGCGGTTCTCCTGGTCCTCGGAGCGATGCCATTCGTTTTTGCTGAGATGGGCAATGACCTGAAACAGCTCACGCATCTAAAAAACAGCTTTGCAAACTGAGCAACAATTCTGAAAATAAGTTTTTCGAGTTTTCCTAACTCTCTCACAAATTATGCGGAATAGTCGAGTGGGTTTGTCAATGAAAAGAACATTTCAAACCACGAGAATAATAAGAAGGAACGTGCCTCGCTACTAGTTAAAGCTATTTCGACTCCATTGATGCGCACCACACAGGGCTCGGGAAGCGAATGTAGTCGCTAAAACATGTCGATATGCCTTGTAGGAAGGTAAGTCTGACGCTAGCTAGTCAAAATGCGTACCCGTCCCATCCTTTTACAGACATCGGAGCAGACTTTGAGTGCAGGTGTTGGGAACACGGGGTCGCAGCACACATCACGGAATGGTGCAGGTTGTAAGATTAATTCGGTTCGACAACTGAAAAAGTTATTCTAGAATCATCAAAATGTGAGTGGCGTGAGGTGACATCGAACTAGTGAACCCTTGATAAAACCCTTGAAAAACATATATTAGACATAAGAATTCTATAGAGAACCCTATGGCATAGTGGTAGTCAAGTTCAAGAGTCCATAACAGGGATGAGCAAACACGAGGTTTTGCTAGACCCGTACAATGGTCCGGGTAGTTCAAAACATACGGATGACGGCTAAACGGATAACCGGATACAGAGCTGGGATTCATGAAACGTTAACTCTTCAAACTAATGATGCTAGCGTGATTGGTTGACCTACAGACCACACAATTTTAGGAGACGCAGGACGTAAAAGTTGGGCCCTCCTAGCCTGGGTTGGGATTCATGAAACGCTAACCAAGCAAACCAACGATGGTTAGCATTATAGGTTACCCTATAGATAAGGTAACGTCGAGAGACGCAAGATGCAAAAGTTGGTTTGATAGCTTGGTTTCGCTTGGTTTTGCGTTCATGAATCCTAGCCCTGGCTTCACTTGGTTATGCGTTCGTGTACTCTAGCCACGATGAACCGCTCATTCCTTGTCCATAGGTGAACGAAAGTAACTCTATGTAGTGTATGACCCTTCAGGAACAGACACAAAACCATGTATCGAATCAAATCAAACTCCATTATTATACGTTACTATTAATTTCATCAACAAAAAGTCGCCGCAGCTTTAACCAGGGTTCATGTGAGATTTTAAAGCTGCTAACAGAACAATGCGACCCTAGTATTCGGAAAGAATACCTACCCATCTAAAGCCTTGGCTACATTTCGCATAAGCTGATTCATCACATTTTCGTAGGTTTCCGGAAATTGTGGACGTTGAATAAAATTGTTTCTAGAATCCACAAATGGGCCCATCTGAAGAACTGAGATTGCCATATGTATAGGTGGAATGAACCCATCAACCCATACAGTGTGAATTCTAGACCGCCAAAATTGAACAACTAACCAGAACAAGCACGTGTGGCTGCTCAATCTTCACCATTTCCAAAAGATCACAAAGCGGCTCGTAGGAACAGTTTTCTGCTGTGGTGAAAGGGCCGCTGGCACACCACACACGAAGATTCTCTGGAGTATGCATGTTAGTTAAAAAATAAAATAGAAATGAGACTAGTGCAGCTACCCTACCGTCAGATGGCGGTCTTCCAAAAGGAGATAATGGGAACGGCTTCGGATAAAATTGCCGGCTGGCCACGAAACGATCATCACTTTCGAATGAGCCGCAATAGGCAACTAACTTAAAACGTAGAATAAGCAGTTGTATTGTTTGTGAGTTCAGCACTCACCTGGCCAGGAAATACAGTGACTTCGGGTAATCGACTGAGATCCAGCTTAATCAAGGTGCCGGCTTCGTCGTCCACCATTAGCGAAACGGTTTGATCCGATATTGGGAGTTCTTCCCATACATCGCGGATAATCTCGCCATAAACATACTCAGAATCCTGAACAATTTATGAGGATTAATATGTAGCCAATAAAACCTCGAATAGAAAGAAGGAAAGACGAACTGTGGAACCTGCCACAGGTATTGACCACCCAGAGATCTCGGGATTAGCCTCTCGACACGCAGCAGCGAAATCCGCCATCCTCTCACATTTTGCTTAAAAGCGGAATAGAATTCAACACATTTAAGGGATCGTTGAAGGAATAACACACCATCAATCACGTTAGACGCTTTGTCAACAGCGTATTTTTCAACAGGATGTGAGGAGAGCACTTCAATGGATACAGGACCGCCTGTAGCAGTGTTCTTAACGAATAATTGACCTTGTGAGTGTTGAGAGACTTCGGCCCGTTCGGATCTCGCTTGGTACTTGGCATTCGATGGAGAGGGTCTGGAATTATGAGAAAAATCCAAATAGGTTTTGAAAGCGGAGGCCAGTTACTCAGAATGAGTACAGAGAAAATAGCAGAAATCACTTTCAATGCAGACGTAAAAAAGGCTCATAAAGAGGTTGAAAAGGGCGTATTTTCTGCATTTTAGGCAGGAAAGCTTGAAACGTGACAAAAAATCTAAGGTGAAACGAACGAAGCCCAAAACGACAATAGAAAAGGTTACGTGAATTCAATTAACTTCTGTAGCTCACTCAACTAACTGAGGCAGGATTTTCTTTAGAAAACCAGTATTACCTATCGAATTATGATAGTGGACGGTTGGTGACCACAGACGTTGAAATTTGAAGAAAAAAAAACACTTTTCAATCATGAAGATAGACGGCAAACTACAGATAAGACTTTTGCCAACCCCTCCCGAAGAAAACCATGAAAATAACGAAGTATCTAAGAATAACAATGTATAGAATAATAAGAGGTAGTAAGAAAACGTTTCCAAATCCCATCACTTTATAAATGATAGCCGGGGAGAATAAAAGGAAAATAGACACCTCCGGTATTTAGTGTTAGAACACAAAAAAGGAGAACATGGATGTCTCTATTTTATAGGCGAAGGGGTCAAGAGGGACCCGACTTAATTGGTGCCACTCATACAGAGACAGTGGAAGACTTACAGTTTCTTTTACAGAGGCAAAATTTTTAAAAGATTTCTTCACGTTTTCCTTTGCAAGGCAAAGTTTATTTTATCCGCACATACTCAACTCCCATTGTTTTTGAAACTAGCTATAAAGTGACTTTTCAAAAAGATCCTTTTCCCGTTTCGAAAAAAAACGAACTTTCAATCACCGTTTCCCACAGCAGAACACCCGTTAAGTTAAAACCATGGATTGGAACGCCTAAAGAACTGACTAGAAGTTTACTTCCATATCAATAGGGTGATTTGAAGAACATAACTTACAACACTGGTGCAAAGGCACGATATTTTCCAGAAAGCTGAGTTGAACCAAAGTCTTCGTTCACGGACTCATCCAGCTCCATGCAAGAAACGTTGAGAGAGAACTGGTTCACAGGACGCTCACCAAATGC
This sequence comes from Ancylostoma ceylanicum, assembly GCA_000688135.1. Lineage (NCBI taxonomy): Eukaryota > Metazoa > Nematoda > Chromadorea > Rhabditida > Ancylostomatidae > Ancylostoma > Ancylostoma ceylanicum. The sequence continues at coordinate 107,183 of JARK01001602.1, forward strand.
AGCCCTGAAAAAAAACTAGTAACTTATAGAAGGAAAAGTAGAGTAGCAATGAAGTGCGTACCGTTTTGGCTTGGAAGATGAAGGTGTCATCACTGCATCCAGATTCTTCTTGAGCTTTTTGTTCAGCTCCTTAAATAAGGTAATCATTGAAGATATTTAGAAAGCAGCATAAAATCCTCGGGTTTTAACAATAGAGACATGCAAAATTAGGGTAAATTGACTGTCTGCCCCTTGACATTAGTTGACGTTAACTTAATTAACACTCTTGTTTACTCGGAATTAAAAAAAAAACCCTAATTTCTGCCATGAAACTAGAAAATTGCGGAGCAATAACACAAGACTGAAGACATGGAAATGCTTAACGCTTAACGTTTCAAAAGACTATACTAATGAAATAAACAGTACGACATACCGCTTCCATATGTTCAAGAATGATCATATCAACCACCATCTTCTTCATATTCACAGCCGATGCTAAGAGTTCGTCGATGAAGTCATCAACATCAAGGTTGAATTCGGTTGCGAGCGAGTTGACTGAAAGGTAATTGAATCCTTCACTGATTTTACCCACAAAGATGATGGTTTTCTTTTTAAATGGTTATCTGAATCAATGAAAAAATCTTACTTTTATTCATGAGTTCATCGGTTTCCGGGAATGAATAACCAAACTCGGATAAAGCATCCGAAATGGAGTCGTAATCTATATAAACCATAATGGTGAGACCTGCAAAAGTTAATATTTCGAACAGTTCACTTTCTCACCCACTCACACACACCACTTATACACAAATGGCATCAATAAAAGAGAAATTGCAAATATAAGGAGAAAAAACAACGAAATAATAATATCAGACAATTTTCCCGAAATATTGACGCAGCTGAACACAACAATTTAGGACGAACACGAGGAGAAAACAGAAAAAAAGTGTTTCCACCAGTTTTCCCAGGTGCGGTAAATTTTCCCGCCATGCATTGATTTAAAAGTTGGCGCCCCGCCCACTTCGGTGGTGGAGCGCATGGGAGTTCCAGAGTTCTGTCGGTCTGTAGACATTTTGAGGATTATGTCTTGAAAATGTATGCCTGCTCGCATTCGAAATCGTTCTGTGAAGTTAAGTCTAGATAAAACATCAAGAAATCACTCGAAACGCTTTGAAAGGCTTTGCAATTACAGGGTACGTCATAAATATTGACGCACCGACATAATCTTGTAAGTGAGACAACATCAAAAAAAAGTCTTATGTATGCTAATCTAAAATGGAGGGTATCTCTTACCGAGAACAAGGAATCACTCTTAATTGGAGCGATCTCCGTTCGAGTGAGAGCAGCCACGAAGACGCCAGTTGAGATTGTTGCCGAAACGCAGCAACTAAAATTCGTCCATATTTGTCCCATGTCATAAAGAGGTTAGCCTTCAAGAACATGATATTCCCACAGCAAGGAGGGCAGGTCTCGGTCTCCAAGCGGCACGCGAAGTTCACTCCTTGTTCACAAATGCATCTGGTATGTTTTATGACAGAAAATTTTTCCATTCTCTTGTTTTTCATTAAAACAATGTTCTATTTCCTTGCTGGACCCAATTCTTGTCACACGATGAATCTATATGTAATTTGGTAGAACTTGGTTTCTATGCCAGAGACGAAAATGCTGCAGGCCTAGTTTGAAAAATCCACTAGACGGAATTCCAAATGGCAGAGGACTGGCTTCCCTGTGAGTCGAACTTGAATATGCTGTATGACACCATTTGGGCATCTTAGAGAGCGGGAGTAGTGGTATCATCCATAGAAACAACAAACTCCCAAAGGCTTATCTGTTCAAAATCTGGAACAAAGTCGAGCAGAGTTAGTTAGAGTTTTGTGCCCCCTCGTCGCCTTCGTGAGTGCTTCCGCGAGGAAGTGCCCTGCATAATGCATTTAACCATTTATGGTATCGAAAGGAGAGCTCGAAAAACATAATCGTGCACGCTTCGTGAGCGCACCCGGCAGCTGTGAAACGTGCTGTTGTTCGCAACATGATCAAAACGACTATCGGTGTGAGTAGCGGCGAAACAGAGAAGCAAGAATCCCTTGAACTGGCCTCCAGTATACTGCGCAGTAACGGTTATCAAGCAAAAGCAAAGCGAGCACGGGCATCACGAGTCATCAGATCAACTGTGTCGCGCACTAACAAAATCCCGTTCTGTCTGCCCTTCATTTCAGATAGGATAAGCACCGCGATCAGGCGATGTCTTGTTCGAGCCCAACTCGACGATGATGTTATTCTAGTCAACCTCCCCAATGAGAACATCAAACGTCTGTTGGTCCGAAACAGACTTTACGACATAACCTGTATCTCAGAAAACTGTGTCGTTTGTCCTTACGGAAAAGTTGGAGATTGTGCAAAAACGGGGGTGATATAGTAGTGGTCATCCTGACTCAATGCTGTTCCGTTGCGGCCATATCAATGATATCACCACGCATCACCAACGCGAGCTCATGCAATGGCGGGAGCGTATCGATTTGATCCTGGAATGGTTTCGTTTACTAGTGAGGGTGAGTGTTTTCGGCCGGAAATAGCTCCATTCACTAGTGGAGTGAAACTCTTATCGAGCACCACCGCTACGCTCACGCTCTTGCACCAGCTCGCGTTGGTGATAGGTGAAGGTATAGTGATACGGCCGATAAGGAAGAGCACTGAATCAGAATGACCATGACTATATATGAGATTGAATGCTTAGCTTGTCATGCGCAATATACTGGAGAGACCGGTCGACCGCTCTCTGTTCGCGTAAATGAACACATAGCTAGTAAAAAACGGGAGAGTCTGATAACACCCTTGGGGAAACATAGGAAGGAAGATCACGGCGGATTTGATTTCAAGGTAAAATGTACCATCCTTGCTTATGAAACACAAACATCCGCCAGGAAAGCCCTTGAGGCGTTCTGGATCTCCAAACGGAATCCCAGAATGAATGGCAGAAATGAGCACTTGGCGATTACTAGTGACCTCATGCCTTTTCTATCATTGTGTGAGCTATAAGATTGTCAAGACTATTTATGCTCGGCAAGTGACACCAGCTGAGCCAGTAGTCCGCATANAAAAGCCCTTGAGGCGTTCTGGATCTGCAAACGGAGTCCCAGAATGAATGGCAGAAATGAGCACTTGGCGATTACTAGTGACCTCATGCCTTTTCTATCATTGTGTGAGCTATAAGATTGTCAAGACTATTTATGCTCGGCAAGTGACACCAGCTGAGCCAGTAGTCCGCATACGCTCACCAACAGCGGATCTGTTCACAGCACCGAAGCGGAAGACCATCTCCGCCATATTCGTGCGAGCACGTGGTAAGAGTCATTTTTCGGCTGCGGATCTCACTGTGCTCTGACTAAAACGAGTCGAACGCACTGGGAGAGGAGGCGTTTGATGGGATAACTCGTAAATTAATAACATCTTGAACCGCTTTCAGGCCTCTGAGGAAGACGTGTAGTCGAAACGTAAGGCCAATAAATACGTGCTCATATACCAACCTGTGAGGCACAGAAGCAAAACAAATACAACACAGGACGCCAAGAGACCTTGTTTCACATCAGTGTGCATGATTTCTGCATGAGATTCTGGAATTAATGAGTTTTTTTGTGAGTTCTGCTCCGGATTTGCATAGGATAGCACAGTGCATTCATTCTGCATGACTACGCATGAGTTCTGCATGGTGCTATTTTCCTTGTTCTGTGGTTTTATTTTGTCTACCCACTTCTATGGATTCTACCAAACTCTCCAAAGAATTATACCCCTGGTTTTTCTTGCCATGTCACAAGTACATCCCTTTACGTATTTTAGGGCTATCTTTTTGAAACTTCCTTGGATAACGATTGATGAGAAGCACCGACGAGTTCTTACTGTTGATCTAAGAGGAATCTTACCTCTTATTATGTCTGTTTCATATAGGCATGTAATATTAATCCTGTGCCACCTACTCTTGGTAACTGTCACTTCTCAAACATTGTCTCACTCTTGTCTTACACAAGAGCTCAGCTTCGTGCTGCAATGCCTTCGTATATTTTTCTGGTCCTGAAGAATGCATTAGCCGTTCTTGCATGGGCTTCTAACAAGATAATTATACCCCTCACTCATTGCACGATTCCCAGTCTGCTCCTGACACTGAGTGTTACTGACGGTGTGTGGTTGCTAGTACGTGTTTTTATTGAGATGTGGCGGAAAAAAGGACAGCTGCCCGTAATTTTCTACGATGTTCTCTTTTCGTTCACTTTAGGATATTCTCATTGCGTACAGTGAGCTCAGGGGGCTGAATTCCAGTTTATCCGGGGCAACAATATTTAAACCTCAGATCCCACAAGCTTATAACATATCCCACAAATTTTCTCCTAAGAAGAATTCATCTCCATTGGTTAGACCTTTGAAAATTCAAGTGAACCTAAATGTTGTCTCTAGGAATGATTAAATGATCAGCTTAAGTCGTCTTTGGTTAGTTTTTCTCTTTTTTTGGTAGAATTAATTTTAGAGAACAACTAGTCCGCGTTGGGCAAATTGGAGTACGATTTAAGACTGAATATATAACCCAGTTGACTCTTTTTAGCCGAATTTACTGGCTATTGAGATCAAGTTTCTAGAAACATCTTGACCCTAACAGTTTTGGGTCACAGACATTCTCAAGACGGTTCTTGAGGAGAAATATAGTCACAGTACAAATCAGCTCCTGAGCGCTTCTAATTCTATTGCGCTTGTACATAATTATCACTTTTTTCTGCCCATTTTTTTCTTTTTTCACCAATTCAGATAAAGGATTTGTTTCATTTTCTTAAAAGAATTCATTTTACTACATATCATGTTTTATAAGTTGTTCACGAAATTTTTTACAAGTTCGTATTCCCTGACTTTTCAAGGAATCACCGCCTTCATGGCCTGAATTTCTTTTTAATGAAATAAACAATGACAGAAACTAATTCCTGCGTTATTTTCCTGGCAAAGAAGCAACGTCACTCCTTTCGCAGCGCTCTTGTCAAAATCTCTCTTGAGTGCTTAGGAATGTAAATGTGTGTAAAAAAGCATTGTTATTAGCAGTTGAGAGAATGGACGAGTGAAGAAGGGGGAGGGGGGAGGGGGTGATTGGGAATCCGCAGTAACTCGGCGGGGTCGAGAATACTCCTCGTATTCCTTGTTTCACGGATAGGTTCCCAATAGTTCGTTGATTGGGAAAATATTTTTTGAAAAAAAAAAAAGACGGTTGGTGAATAGATGACAACGAGGAAAATCCAGGGGATGGATGGATTTAGTTTAGAACCTCAAGGATTTCCTTTTCAAAAGCGACTTATGTAGGAAAAGCAAACCAAACCTCCCCGATAGCCAACGTCAATCCTAGAAACACCCATTGATCAGCAGCGCGTAGCCCCGCCCCCGAGGCAAGGAGAGGTATAAAACGAGGTAAACAAAAACAAAGTTTCTTCTTCTTCGGCTTCTCATCCTTCTTCTCATCCCTCCGTTTCTTCTTCTACCTTTCTTGCGGATTCATGTTCGTTGGGGCAGGAGGGGTCTCCCTCCTGCCTCATAGAGGCCATGTGTACAGGCCATTCACGTTATAGTTTAGATAGTGTAGATAAGTGATGTGAAGTTAGAATAAATCAATTCTTCATAGTTTTTGTTCTCTCTCTGGTGTGAGGGAAGTAGCGGGAATCCGGTTTGCCAGGCGTAAGGAGACTGCCATCATAATTTCTGGAAGCTGGTGTCAAGGGTTATGGATATCAGGCGGTTTTGGATCAGCTGAGATAATCGTCACGGGGGGAGTGTAAATTCAAGTCCAGGGAAAAGCAGCAGGGACCTTATCCCATATTTATTACATTCTCCTTACGCCTGGCAAACCGGATTCCCGCTACTTCCCTCACACCAGAGAGAGAACAAAAACTATGAAGAATTGATTTATTCTAACTTCACATCACTTATCTACACTATCTAAACTATAACGTGAATGGCCTGTACACATGGCCTCTATGAGGCAGGAGGGAGACCCCTCCTGCCCCAACGAACATGAATCCGCAAGAAAGGTAGAAGAAGAAACGGAGGGATGAGAAGAAGGATGAGAAGCCGAAGAAGAAGAAACTTTGTTTTTGTTTACCTCGTTTTATACCTCTCCTTGCCTCGGGGGCGGGGCTACGCGCTGCTGATTAATGGGTGTTTCTAGGATTGACGTTGGCTATCGGGGAGGTTTGGTTTGCTTTTCCTACACTTAGATAATAAGGTGCGACGTATCCATTAACTTCTTACGGAAAAAGTATGAGCATCTGTGATCCGAGGACTCTAATAGTCTGCACATCCACACGTTTCATTGATGTCACCAGTTTCTTTCCTGTCCTATCCTACTGCTCCTTGTTCTAACCTGTCCAGGCAGGTGGGGAGGCGCGTGCATTCGGGCCTCCACTTCTGGAATTCTCCCTGCTCGAGCGAGCTTAAATCACCTTTCTTCCTCAGGAAAATGATTACTTATCCAATGAAAAGTGTTGAATTTTGACGCTGTTGATCCTGGATGGAATCTTTGCCCTGGCAAAAAAAAAAACATTGCTCAGATGGGCTATTTATCCTCGAGCAACTGTTCCTCGTCCATAGTGTTCGCCCAGAAGCCTATCACTGCATTTCGCTTGGATCCCGTTCTTTTTGTATCTTCTTTTGCTCTTCGTCTCACAGTTGTGTTGCTGAAGGCGCAATGTTTACTACCCGGATTTCTCCCGGCGAAATTCAATGAAACCCTGTGGAACAGCTGTCGAACAGCAAACAAAGCAGTGGAAAGTAGAAAAAACATCACAGAGACACCACGTGCTCGGTTCACAGCACTGTGGGGGG
>JARK01001602.1:123564-138235 GCA_000688135.1 Ancylostoma ceylanicum
GCCAAAAATTGGAAATCAAAGACGACCACCTTGTTGTAGAAAAGCTAGAAGACCTTCAGTGAATTTAGCTGGAGAAGTTGAACGTAACAGAGACTGTGGCGATTCATTCCACATCTTAACTGCACGCACCAGAAAGGAGTCACAGAATTGCCGAGAATAGAATCGCTCTACGACCACCCGCAAATCATGACCTCTAGTTATGCCGTTAAATCTCGAGGTTGTCAGAAGCGTCCGTCTATCAATTTCAACTATGTCCACCAAAATTTTGAAAAGAACACATTGATCATAGACTATTCTCCTCAATTGTAATGTGTTGCTATTGAGAAAAGCTAATCGTTGCGGATAGGAAGTCTGAAACTTACAGCTTCTTACGAATAGTACGAGCGAGTGCAAAGAGGTTCCCTATCATCTTCGTCGCTTCTAGCGTTAGAAACACCACTTCACCGCCGAAGCGATATTCTGAAAAATCGTATTGCCCTCCGCATCAATTATTGGTCCATTGGTGGACCGTTCCTCTTCTGACAAGATATTTCTCCAGCTTACAACGTAAACAGGGCAAAGGGGTGTTGCTATGAAAACCGATCCTCGATCTCTTCAGTTCAGAATAGTGGCCACCTTACTCCTTCGATTTCAAACCGTTCGAAGGTGCCGCGTGGGCACTTTGAAGATGCAAACATGTGCTATACTTCACCACAGTATGGACTTGTGGTTGGATTTTTTTGGAAGAATTAAAGGATGAATTTGACGGCGATGTCTGCGGCGCATCACTTGCGTCTTCCCTCTCGGTTTCCGGCAAGCCACTTTCAAGAAGGGGCACAAAATCTGAAGGACATAGTCTCATTTTGTTTGCTACATTGTTTTCTGCATGTTATGGAGAAAGTGGTCTCATCTATACCGAATACCGATATTTTCAAAAGCAATTTCAAGCGGACAATACTTTTGCCGCATCCTGTAGAGATACACACATAGAGATATGCCAGATTTATTTATTTTTTATTTATTATATACATCGTGATAAGTCACAATGCAACCCTTCGTGAAGAAGGTCAATCGAGAAAGGCCTTAAAAAACAGATATATGCCACATAGATGCCACAGCACTCAATCCCGCTCTCCCCGGCTTTCCTATCTGGACTGGTCCTTGCACAATGAAACGTCCAGCACTACACAAAGTTAAAGTATTTTGCAATGGTGTAACATAATATGTTGCGGGCTGAGAGGGGGATGAAATGCAGCCCACGCATGGAGCGCTGTCGTTCGTGCACTCATGTGCTAAAAACTTCCTCATCATGTTGATATTCGATAAGGACAAATTCGGCTTCATTTAGAGCGACTGCACAGATTGCATTACAGCATCGGTTACAAGTTGGTAACTTCTGCATGCTGTAGATTCTGGCAGCTCAACGGCTGAGCTGCTGAACTGCTGTGTTGTATTGAAACTTTTTAAAAAGTTGCTTTTCGATCCAGAACTCCTAAAAAGTAGTGAGTGTGTTGAACTCGCTGTTGTCATTAAACCGCTCTATTCTTTTCATCGTCTGAAGCGATTGGCTTCATTGGATATGAAAGTGATTGATGAAAATTTTCTGGATCAGGAGTACATTTGCCATGTAGGTTTTGCCGTCACAAACTTCCCAAATAATGGTCTAGAGACCAGTAACACACATGTGCTCGCAAACTTCGTTCGCAGTGCCATGCACATGAACAATTTGTTCTCTGTGAAAAGCTGCTAGAACCCTACAAACTGACGCGTCGCCAGCCCTCGTAAGCTGGCGTGTTGTCAAAGTGCCAGTTCCGACAAGGCCACAGGATTTACGTTTCTGAATAGAATATCTTTGTCAGTTTCCTAGGTCTTCATACTTTGCCTGCGTTCCACCAATGTGCTGGCAGTACTTTTGACCTTCTCCACTTTAACTCGGAATCGGAGCTGTAAAGCAAATGTGCTTTCGTCAGATGGATCTGGAGTTCCGTGATATTAAATCTGGTTTTTTAATATTTAGATGCTCTTGATCTTAAATAAATAAAAAAAACTTTTCTAACCGGTGTTTCCCTACTGGGTATTCCTGCTAAGTTAACGTTCAGTACCTGTCATAAAATGCCAAAAGCCAGCTGTTGCCTTCCGTCGCTAACCGTTGCATTGCCACAACGTCTTTACTGGTGCGAAAGTTTTATTTGTTTCTATTCCTCTCAAGTAATCGATATATCGATCTGTGCCGTTTGGTGTAATGAGCAACGCGAGCTGTAAAACATGAGATGAACTAAAGTCTAATCCTACGTTTGATCTTTTCGACTTTATAGAAATGAAAACTATTTTATCGACTTCCAATTATGTGTGATAAATATGTATGATGTTGTATGATAGAGCATGCTTTCATAATTCAAGGTGGTCCACATGAAGCGTGACGGGCTACTGAAAATCCATTCTCTCGGAGAATGCAGTGATCCCTTAGGCCAAAGAAAACGCTGAGGACATTGACTAAACCTTCCAACAAGCACACGGAACAATGAAGACAGAGAAATGGAGTGTGACCAATCTTTCGGTTTCTTTGAACAAAGGATGTTTGGCCGTCAGACTCGCCCAATCTTAACCTTTCGGATTTTGATAACTGGTCTATCTTGGAGCAATAAGTCTAGCAATTTGGCTACCTGTGGCGAGAAGTGGGCTCCCATGGCGAAATATGCATGGATCGGACGCCATTAACCTTGGATTCCACCGCCAAAACGAGAACTACCTCCTCAGAAGGCATGCTTAATGTTTGGTGGAATTGCGAAAGTACCACTAGTTTGTAGCTGCTGCCAACAAACTCTACTGTTACTGCAAGGGTTCTTGTCTACCCAGACAAACTTTCGGAACTTCCGCGGAGCTTATTCGGAACTCCCGTCGGGTCACCCGCGGAAGTTCCGAATAAGCTCCGCGGAAGTTCCGAAAACAACCTAGGGTGGCTTATTTTATTCAAATGACTCCAACCGCAATTGGGTAAATGGGTATCACCGAGCATCATGGAGCGATGGACGTCTCCACGACTCTCGGGACCAAAAGTGGGTCTTCGGGCGACCTCAGGAGTGTCTTCGTGGCATTGCCGTAGCTGCTCTGCACGTACCTTCACTATTGAGGAAACATGCTCAGCAGGTGTGCCCTCTAACGGTGCTGCGTACCTGCGTCAGGTTTAATCTTCAGTGATAATGTGGAAAAATTCGTTTTTGATGGAAATCTATGGAATTTTCGTAGTTTTAGGAATAATCCTAGGAGTACATCCATCTGGCATGAGCATTATCCGGAATTCGTGAATGTGGATGCAATTATTGGATCATCCTGTAGTGGATTCTGGATGAAAACAATCGAAAAAATTTCATATTTCACTTCGGCTTTTTGCAGTGCCAGCTGAAGTCAAGACAGAACATATCACTGCGAATTTTGAATGAAAATGTGCTGTTTGGCACGATAGTATCATTGATAATCATATTTGCTTCGAAGCTCCGCAGAAGTTCCGAAAGCCGCAAAGCTCCGCGGAAGTTCCGAGACTATCATTTTCTCTGCGTCTCCACTCGGACGCGGAACTTCCGCGGAAGTTCCGAATAAATTGATTAGTGACGTCATTTTTCCGCGGAAGTTCCGAAAATCAGGCTCCAGTAGTAAACCAAGCTCCGCGGAAGTTCCGAAATTCGGCAAGCTCCGCGGAAGTTCCGAAGATTTGTCTGGGTATAATGGTGGCGGACATATAGCGTAATTCTCGGCTGTATTGAAGATGAAAAATTAATTTGAAAAAGAGGATCGAAAATGGCGGGAAACAACCTAATACTTCATGGCCTTCACAATACAATACCCTCGCGGTCTTCGTTGAAAAAGAACAAGCGACGCGCGAAGTTGCGTTCTTTTCGTTCCATTGCCATAAATTAGTTCAAACTAAGTGTATTGGTAAATGATATCGGTAGCAAAACTGGGGTAGATCGAACTTCGGTCTGATCTGGAAAAATCTCAGAGTTTTCAGCTCTAGCACAACATTCTATGTGTTCCTTTTTGCTACCATTTTGTCGCGCATCGCGCCGCACGTCGCGTGAGACGTCGCGCCCCGTTCGCGACGAAATTTTCTAAAATAAGAAGTGCTTAAATTTCACAGTTCAACACGAGGTTTGAAGTTAAATCACTTTCAGGGTGGTTCATCGGTTAGTTATAATTCCGAGAATCTAACAAGGTATTTGATGCACTGCATTTTCACAAATTTATAGGAATGGAACGAAAAGAACGCAACTTCGCGCGTCGATTGTTCTTTTTTAACGAAGATCGCGAGGGTATGGTATGTTGTTGTACTTTTGTGAAATTAAATGTTATTCGTGTTCAAAAAACAAACTTCCTTCTTGCAAGGTATGTGACCTGTAGCTTTCACTCTCTGACTAAAAATGCGTATTTCCTGTACCAATTGTCCTCTTCTGATGTTCATATTGTCTTCACCTTTTTTCACGTTTTATTAATTGTAGCCAACACCTGAATATTCGTGAATAATTCCGAAAGAGAATCGTGGTTTTCCTCGAAATATTTATTAGGTTTGTAGAACAATACTTTTTTCAAGAAGAACTCATACACTATCGCTCTTTCTTGTTGGCATTACCACTACTATCGCAATCCGGTGGGAGTAAATATAATGTGAAGCTAGTCCATATGTGCTGAGCTGAAAATGATAAGTTACTGGACTGGAAGCAGTTAAAAGCTGGATCAAGATTTTTCGAGTATTGGGGGACGAAGGGCCCTCCGAGAAGTTCTAGATCTACCTGTTGTGTAATGTTTCAAAGCACTTATAAGCTATTCCTAAGAATTGTGACTGTGTTATTTGAAGAAAAAAAAAAGATTCCCTTTTTTTCTCTTTTAAGTTTCATAGGAGCACTACATATTGTGAGCCTAGTTCTTTACTTTTCTACAAATCTCTTCGAAAATTCCAATGACTATTTGCATTTCTCGCCCTATAAGGGCTGGATGGAAATTCAATCCGTCACCTGTGTGAAAGGCATTCGGAATGCAATGTTTTATTCAGCTTGTTGACACCCCAACGATGACGCAGTGGTCAGAGCGCTGTTTTTAGAAACAAATCTAATATTCTCGTTAATATCCATGGTATTTTCAGCATATTTGGCCATCGCTTTGTCCGGTGTTTACGTTAATAATTAATACGAACAGCATACAGCACAAAATATGTGGGTAGTGGTCGCTCGGAATATGTTATGGGTAGTACATTTCATAGGAAAAACTCTGAGGATCCATTTCCAGTTTCTCGGGATATAGATGCCCCAAAAATTTCACTGCTGAGCTAGGAATCTTTTTGACAGTGTAGGAATTCTGCCCAGTAAGCTCAATGTGTATCGCCCCTGTATTACGAGGAAAGTTAAAATTTTTCCGGAGGTTAAAACGAGGATTTATTGATATCAAGTATGATCTACCAGTGGTGTACGCCATCCTTCCTTCCGTGACGGATATAAGCACTAAAGTTTACAAATCATTACTGCTTTAGCAAGCAAATACGAAATGTCTGTCCCCAGTTTAGCTTCATTGTCAGCGCCCACTCTACTTGCTCCAAAACATTCTTGGAGCAGACGCAATGTGAAAGACCCCTGACATTGTTTACTGGACTTTTGATCCCTTGAAGAACCAAGTAGTTTGGCTTCAGGAAGCCATGTTTAAGCCAAAAATTGCTCGCTGACTTCCTGAATTGAACCGACAGCCACGTAAAAGCTTTGAGCATCGACGCGGAAGAATAGAGGAGGAGGTAGGTCGAGCAAGCGAACAAAACAGATAATTGGTGGAGGTATCCGAGAATTAAGCATGCTCACGTCATTTGGTCGCTTTCATTACTTGAGCGCTTGTGGTAATACTGATTTTTCTGGATTCGCACCGGAGAAATGTAACGACATGTAGTGAGTATACAAGTGCTCCATAATGGAAATGGTCGTAATCTTATCTATTTTTCACTAGGGGTGGAAGAACATGGTAATTACTACTTTTACATGGGTTCTTATGTGGACTCAAGAAATGCCTAGTAAAAAGCTCTAAAAAAACAGTCACTGCTCACTAGTCAACTTATGCATTAGATCAACTCGTCCTACCTTTCAATACTGCCACTCTCACCTTCCTCCCTAATTCTCGTCCCCTATCGGAATAAATACCCATGGAATCGTTTCGATAATCCACAATGAAAATTGGATTCCCGTCGTGCAAGTTTTTCCACTGACTATCAGAGCTGTTTGCAGAATCCTAGGACTAAAAACTGTTCTAATCTTGCTTCAATTTACATCTGACGGCACATTAGTGTCAGTGAGAGATGGTTTTGCTCAGGGTCCGGTGGGCAATTCGAGGACAATACCTATCTTGGATGTTGCAGAGCAAAAAATGTTACTATTTCCGGAACATCGAAGCTTTTTCCACTGCAGAAATGATAAATAATTGATGTAAGAAGGGGTGTGATCACGGTTCTTCCCTAGGATTTCTTTCTTTGCAGTCCTACACAGAGCACACGAAATTTACGTTCAACCACTGGTGGATAGCGTGACGGTCAGCTTTTCTCCACGAGGAAAAAAGCACGTTTCTAAGTCTCAGAAATTTCAAAACAATATTACACAAGGGAAATTCTGGTTTGTGAACGCGGCTTCCTGTACTCCAGGATACCTAGTGCAAAAAATCAGAAACAAATCTGTACCCCTTTCACAGTAACAGCCACACTACAACAGTTTGGATATCTAAACAGCCTAGCCACTGCAGCAACCCTATTCAACGGTATGCGTTCCTATGGGCCATGTCACCTTTTTTAAGAACAGGGTTTGGACGCGTTGGCGAAAGTCCTGACCAGACCCCCCATTTCTTTCTAGGATTTATGGCTCGACAGAATACTGACAATTTTACATTTTTGAGCAGTTTCTTCGTTTTAGTACTCCTCGTTGATACTGTTTTGCATGAATGGCATGTCTGTATGGTGTAAATAAATAAATAAACACATATAAATAAATATAATATTCTGGTCCACGGTAAGCCTGGTCCACGATCCACAGAGTGGTGATGGTGGATGTGGCAGCTGTATTATCAACGAGGGCGCCATAGATGTTTTTTTTTTCTCTTCAAGAGATGTTTTTTCTATCTTATGAGCGTATTTGGAGACCAAAAACGATTTTTAAGGAAATAGACGCAGATTTCTTGATTTTCCTTAGTGATCCCACCAGCTTTCTTCAGTGACAGCTCGTTCAAGACTTTGGCGAATGACCATCGATGAGTTATTTATTACTCACGTAACGGTGAATGTTTCCGTCTCCTCGTACAACAGAGTAGTAATTGCTCCACTGAAGTGACGTCTAAGCTGAGACTGCCACTCATGCGTCTGGGCCTTGCATTCGTCTCCAGAATAGCAGCAGAAATCAGTTAGATGTGTCTGGTGGCTGCTCTTTGCATCTTGTGTCTTCATTTTTTTCTTAAAACGGTGTGTTCTTGTCTTTCTTATTCTAAATTTTCTGGCCCATGCTAGATGAATGAATCAATCAATGGACTGCTTTACTTTGCCTCTTCTCTTGCCAAGCCAGAGAAATGCTATGGTAAGCTTACAAGCACACTCCCATTTCAGAATCATTTTTGAGATCTCCAAACGAAAAGAATCTCCAGGAGCTGCTGATCACAATGGTATGCGTGATTCCGTATAATTCAGCCGAAAAATCCATTTTTGAGCCCAAATTCTAGGGAGCTTGTGGGCGGATCCGGAGGAGAATAGGCAGGACCAATCATTTTTGAGATCTCCGAACGGAAAGAATCTACAGAAGCTTCTGGTCACAATGGTATACGTGATTCCATGTAATACTGCCGAAACACTCATTTTTGGGCCCCAATTCCCGGGGAGCTTGTGGGCGGGGCCGGAGGAGAGAGGGCAGGGGCAAGTGAGGGCATGAGGCTTCTGAACAATGCATCTCTGGTAGTATAGCATCCAAGGAAATCCGTACAACCCATAAAAGTTAGTCATCAATTATTCTCTGACAGGATATGAGATGGTCTAAATGAGTTAGTGTCTAAACCCTGCAGTCTCGGCTTGGCTCCGCCTACAAGCTCCACAAAACTTCTGCTCGAAAACGAGTTTCTTGGTAGTTTTGGATGGGGCCACGTACATCATTTTGATCAGGAGCTCCTGAAGATTCTTTCTACATGAAAATCCCACAAATGTTTCTGAGGCGTACCTTGCCTCCAAATCTGCAAAATAGATATTTCTTGCAAACTTCATGATGCTGAGTGCAAATGCGTTGGCGATAATGGGCTAATACGACCGATTCCGTTTCTTTCATGTACAATGAATAACCATTTCCGTAAGTAGTTCTCCCGAACAGCTACCAAATCCAACAATAGCGTCCTACTGCTTATTTTGTGGCAATTTGTTGAAGGTCAGTCCACAATGGGAAGTGCACGTTATTTGGCTAAAGTGGTTATTTTCGGGGAATTTCGCCAGACTAGCTTTATCGCTTATTCAATTGTGTTGTTCAACCCGAATACGTCAACCTTCGAACATGTTTTCTTCCTGGTTTACTGTACTATGCAGCGGTTTACACTACGACTGAACAGCTTCCTGATTGGCTAACAGCAAAAAAAACTACCCAGGGTAAACGCATTTAGCAATCGTTAATGCGGTCGTCAACAAGTTTACTCTGGGTAACCTCGATGTATCCAAGTCCAAATCAATGAATTGTCGGCATCTACAAGTCCGGATCCAAGCCGTTCGACTAGTCCGTCAATGGCTACCTTTCCCCCGTTCCCTGAAGGAAGGACAACAACACCGGCGACTTCCATGAGGTATTTTCGGGTTGAATGACGTCCAGCGGCCTTTCATCAAGCCGTGCGTGCCACGACCCAAACAATGGGCATTCACGAGAAGTAGGCAGGGAGCTGGCACTAAGGCAATTTCGGGTTTTATGAATATACTGTATAGTACATAAATAGAATATGGCTTTTCAGCAGGAGTCAGTTGAGATTTCCAGAATCATCTAGAGATCAACAGTTGCCTAGTGGTGAATAAAGTATCCTGGGGCAGGTAAATGTGATTGTTGCGTGTAATGAGGTATATCCAACAACCTCATTTTTCATGGACTAATGGGAAAGCCACAATCTTCCCAGGAAGAATCGTGAATCTCCTCACAGGACGTCCACTTAGAGCAGAGGTGTCCTGAAAGTTCGTGAGCATGTGGACCGCTTCCAGCTGATGTTTACGGGTGTATAACCTACTAATTTTCAACGGTAAACTAAACTGTACAATCAGCTACAACGACGGGGGCCATCGGAGTTATTTCACATGTCGATCAGGGTCTTCTTATGTCCCTCCGGGACAAGGGCCAGGATGCTTTGAGCCACCTAGATTATGGAGTTGTACAGGTGACTTTTTTTGTCATCAAAAGATACACTTGGAGTGAATATTATTGGTGAAAATTTCCGAGCAGTGTTGATAAAATTTCTTCCTCACCTAAGGAATGTTATTTCATTCTGTGAATCAGTTCCTTCACATTGACCCAGAGAGCTTGTGAATGGCTCAGATATGTTTGTCTCACTTCAAATCTCCACAGGAATAGTAAGTTTGTAGTAATACCGTAAAAACTGAATAATATCACGTTTAATTGCACCTTGAATTTCGATGTGTCGGAAGAGTTTTTCCACGCTTCCTGCTTTTTTCTGGTAGAAATGTCGCTCATACAGCACTATCTACATAGTACGCGAAGCAAACCAATCTCTTAGTAAAAATACTTGAAAGGAAGCTATTTTTGGCGGTGTGAATATGGACTGTGATGCATAAATTATCACGTTTTTGATCAAGACACATATTACGACTCACAGAAGCAGTGAAACACCTGTTTCCAAGGGAAAAAGTACGTTGTTATGAGGACTCTTCGGATTTATCCCATTTATCTAGAAGACTTTCGAGCGGACTAATGTTTTTCTTTCCACTGGAAAGTAAAATTCTGGTGGATGAACGTTCTTGGATTGCGTGATTGAGTATCCACAGTCCATGATTTTGTTTTATACCATTAAACCTGTAAATTGAGTTTTGGGCGCGTATGGCGCAGTGGTAGGAGGCTCGCTGCGCACGCACATGGTCGATGGTTCGATCGCGCGTCCACGGCCAACCAAGCCGTCCATCCCTCCGGGGTCGGTAAATTGGTACCAGAGGAGTCTGGGAGGATGAAGCACTGAATTGGTTCATCGAGGCCCCCCGCAAGTCATTGTATAGGGCACATACGCATTCAACGCCTCTACGATTCCAGATGAAGTCGAATGCGTGGCGCATCCCTCGTAATGGGATTGATCAACGCCGATCACTTTATCCTTCACCCCTTTTTTTTTTTAAAAATAGGCACAACTCATCGGAAAGCGCAGACTTGAGGTCGTAATGAACAAGCACCCCTCCCTTGTGAGATGAAAATTCAATTCCTTGAACAACAAGTTTCCACAGGATTCATTTCTCAAAATCACCGGTGATCTTCTGGTAATTCTTCATTTTCGTCGCCCCGGGAAACTCAAAATCCTCCTGAGCCGAGTTCACCACCCGCATATAATTTGTCAGCTGGAGTTCGTCGTCAACAGAGCGGCGCACGATTGCCCACGCGAACTCTCCATAACGTCAACTGCCGTTTTCTTCCAATTCTGCAGGGCGGAATGGGTATAGTTTGTATCCGCAGTGTTCGTAATTCTTGCAATTTGTCATCCACGCACAAGATGGAGAACTTATCGTCCGCGTGAGCAGAAATCGTCCGAAGAACTACGTCGATGACGTGGTGCCCTCTGCATGCACTGGGTAAGGTGCAATTTTCTTCATGGTACTTTATGAAAAGCTGTGAAAGAAAGGAAAGTGAAATAGTCTAATAATTATTAGTTGTTATGCTGCTGGAGATGATTAGCGAAAGATTGTGAGGTGGTATTGGGGTAGATTATTTTGCAGAATAAAAATAGCCAACCTACTCATTGCAATAGCGACTTAAAAACTCAAATAAAACTAAGTACTGAGTGATAGGGGTGGGCGAAAATTTCCGTTTTTCGTTCTACGCTCTTCGTTTTCAGGTTTTTTTGCACTTCCCTTTCCATTCTAAACTTTGTGGGATTTGAAATTTTCCCTCCGCACATCCCTGGTCCATAGGTCACATACATCATTCAAATTATCCAGGGTAAACGTATTAACACCTCTAGACTTACCCATCATCAACATAGACGTCCAAGCATTTACCCTGGGTAATCTCAACGATGCATCCATGTCCCATATCCCTTAGATAAATGAGCAGACTCTGCTTGACATGTAGAATAATTCCGGTGACGCCCCGTTGATGTAGCTATTTGTACAATTTGATCTACAATAAAAAATTACCAGTCAATACTTCTGTGAAAACGGGCTAAAAGCGGTCCACATGCTTTCAAGATGGCTAATACTAAGACCAACGAACATTCCGGGGAAATTTGGGAGGCGGTCAAGACGTACGCCGCGACGCGACCGCGCCGCACCCGTACCCTCCTTAAAGCCGGATTTGTCTTTCGAATTCGACGCATTGAGTGACATTGATGGCTATATCCTTACAGTGTGTTGGCTCCAGTACCATTCATCTGTACCTCACAAGCTTAGAAAACGATCTATTTCTCTCCAGCACTGTTCGTACATTCGAAGGTTGTAGCCGCGACACGCACATGAATCCACCAATCACAGCCCAGCAGCGTACCTCTTGTCACGTGGGCGAGAAATTGTGACCGGGATTACTGGGGACGTTCTAAGCTCCCTGCTGGACGAGTTTGACCAGCAAGACGCCACATATCCCTCTGTCTGCGCCACGGCTTGTAACTGCTCACTACGACGAGAGGTTTATACAAAATACTTCTATTTTAGCCTGAAAAACTCGTCCACTCCGGATGAGCGGGTAGATCACGGCCTTCCTATTACTTATATTCGGAATCTCCCCACAGGAAAGAAGATTTTGTGGAGTAAAATAGGTGTACATAGGTCACTACCCTCAAAACTTGCTTGTATCCTTCGCAGTGACGAAGATCTCTGATGAAATTCAAGCTGTTTGTATGTAGATTATCCCTTTCCCAGAAATTTTCGTGGATCCTAGTACTGAATTTCCGGCCCAATTAATTTCCATGTGACAAATGCCATGTGTCATTACGTCGCTGCTGTCACTTTGTCATTACGCATGGTGTTTCATCGCCTATAAAGGCATCTCGTTAAAGAATTCTGGTGCTATCCGATTACCGCTGCTCTTTGCTCTTCTCATGTTCTCATCAGCATAGAATTTTGGGTTCTACTAGGCGGTTTCCATGCCTAACTTCTTAATGTCTGACTTTTCAATTTGTTTGCTATGCAACGGGAACATCACTCATTTATTCATCCACAGAATTTTCGGAGAAAACTTCCACTAAGAACATTTAAGGCACATTTTAATCAAGGGTTTTTCCTTGAAGATTTCTGGAACCGAGGGAAAAGTGCCAGAATCCGATCGTAGTCACGATATACAGGGTTACCTCACAATTCGAGTATGATTTTGTAATCAGCGCATCAAATAACCCCTGTAGGCAGAGTCTGGGCGAAAACTATGCCTTTCAGCGTTTTGGGGCAGAATTAACCGAAAAGTGCCAAGTTGGGAATACTCTGTTACGGTCAGTTCCTTTCAATCATTGAGAACTGCATGAATCATTGAGATTACCGTGTGTAAGCGTGTTCATACCCTTAAAGTTATCCCTATTTAACACGAGCGCTCACACGTTTACCCTGGGTAAGCTTAATGATGCATGAGGTTGCAGAAGCCATGTGAATCACTGAGATTACCCAAGGTAAACGTGTTAATGCCATGCAAATTTATCTACACAATTACCCTGGGTAATCTCAATGATGCATCCAAGCCCGGCATCTCTTCCACTGTTGTCTCGCATTTCACAGATAAAATTTGCTATTTTTTCGCGATTATCTCAAAAAATTTGTAAAATTTTCTGTTTCACTTCAGGCATATATTAGCAAGAAAGCACGCTCTATCGCTAAATTCTTGTCCCGTCTACGGTTCTACCTTACCCTCCAAAAATACAGAAACAAAAGGAAACATAATGCAATATTCTCTGGAACCCCTTGAGCTCTCCAGTGAAATAAGGGTATCCGCACAGAACCCCGAAAACAACTAGTCATCAAGATTTGGCGAACAATTTTCTAATCGCAGCTGAAATCGCCCTCCTCAAAGCTTGCTGACAACTTGTCATCACCTTTTCTTGTCAGCAAGTTGTCAGCTCAGAAACTTGCCGACAAGTTGTAGAGAGAAAATGTTGCTGAGAACTTGTTTTTGGATGTGATGACGACGTAAATCTTGTTGACAACGAGATGCTAGTTAGAATCTTGTCGGCAAGTTGTTTCAAGGCAAAAGTGGTCGACAACTTGTCAACTCAGAGTGTATGTACACATGGGGACGTGTACCATAGGGAGGGAATATGGGGCGTTACGAAACGACCATGATCGGTAAATTGCCTGAATGAGCCAATCACAGCAGCCTGGTAACGCCCCATTTTCGCTCACGATGATACACACCCTACACATGAAATTTATGGTGAATGTATCCTTCTGAAAATTGATGTGCTTATTCCTGTAAGCTTCAGGGATGACTAATTTTCTAGAAAATTGCTAGCTCTTACATTGAAGTTTTGATCTACTCATTTTGCTTTTGCAGGGCAATAATTTTTACGCCTCTGGGACCCGGGTTGTTTTGCGGCTGCAGCCAGACACCCTACAGGTGCTTCCTGGACGCCGCATTACTCTCAGCCGGCGTCTGCCGCCTGACGAGTTCTCCCTTGATGAATTATTCCTTTATCCGAATTGAAGTGCATTTTCAGTATCAGTTGTCCTGGAGCCATTTAGTCTCGGTCGGCTACTCTTTAACGCTTAAGTGCACGTTCTATTTATAGCAATTTCTCATCTTTTATGGATAGCTGTGGATAACCAACAAGCTATGCGGAATTTCCGTGCCTATCGCTTATAGCGCGACAAGAACCTTGAATAATTTCTCCGCATGTACTTCCCACCCTACATGCCCTTTATTACATGGACGCGCGGGCCTGTGGAGCCAGAGATCCGCGGCGGCTTTTGCTCTCGCGACGCCCCTTCCTCGACCAACACACAACTTCTGGCGCAATGTTTTCCGGTGTGAGAGGCCAGCACATCCAATTTCATGCGTCTTCGTGAGACGCGACACATCCAATAAAAGTGTCACTCTGACCGCAACCCGCCGCGAAATTACGCCAACCGTATCCCGGGCCCCCCGCTGGTCCATCGTACTACTTCACTCGCTGACAGCTCAGCCGAGTTCACGTCGAGCAAATGACGTCAGCGGGAGATAATTCAGTTGCTTCATTAAATAACCGTCAGTGACGTGGACGGTCAGTACATACCTAGTTGGTTTGGGTTAAATGTGCAACCCTTTTTCTGTACCCATCCAAAATTTGATGTTTTGCATGACTTTTGACATATCTTGTGATATCTTGTGATTTTTGACGAGAAAGTAATAGTGAAATGGTAAAATAGAAGTACTATCTTATATAAACAGAAATGGGTTAACGGTTACCCCATGGCTCAGGCTCCCTATGCACCACAGGAAAGCGTGCCTTGACAGTGGGCTTAGCATAGCCCTTGTGTCCAACCCCCCCCCCCCCCCCCCCC
>JARK01001602.1:138366-149928 GCA_000688135.1 Ancylostoma ceylanicum
CCCCCCCGATCGATCTTCGTGGATGCTAAGAGAATGAATTGGAAGATTGTCATCTACGCTTTCTGACTGTAATAATAGGCAAGCTACAATGAGCGTCGATAGAAGTGCGCTCTTCACAGACTTGGAAAGCACGCTGCGCGTCCGCACCGCTCCCGCTGGAATTATCGCACTAGGTGCAAACCATAGTGATTTCTTGATTTGGTTAGTTAGATTTCTTGACAAATGATATCAAATAGGATGAAAATTATCCATTATACCTTGATTCCCCATTAGGGTGATCGACACTAACTGTACAGGGTGGTCCACATGAAGTGTGACGGGAAAAAAGTACCCATAACTTTACAGAAATCAAACGAAATGAGAAATATTTCCATTTATTCAGATGACAAAAAAATTCTCTACAACATATCTCAAACCACTTCCGAAATGACCTTCTTTGGCCTAGATACAAGCGTCCGATCTCTTCCTCAAATTCTTGAGAATGCGCGCTACCACTTCCGGCGAAATTCGGTCTCAAGCAACCACCTGGGCTGTCTCCAGCGAAAGAGCAGACTTTTTCCTCCAAGATAGATTAGGCAGCGAAATCCAGACTGTTGAGATCGGGTGAGTTTGATGGCCAAACATCCCTCGTCCAGAAACAAGGAAGATTGCGCCCACAGCACTCCATTGCCTACTTTTCGCCGTGAGCAGGTGCCCAATCTTGGTGAAAGGCCCACTTGATATCCATAGCATTCTTTCCGTTCCAAGGAATCACCGCATACTCGAGGATCTGTTCACCTTCATTTCGTCTCTGAGGCGTTGTTCTTTGACGAATTTGTAGGATGCAACTCGAGATTAACTCTGATCAGTCCTCGCATTGTTGAACGACTTATTTTGTGATTCTTGGCCAACTGTCTGATGCTTCTTCCAGGATTTCGCCGCAGTTTGCTTTTGACGGCGTTTCGAAGGACAGGGTTCCTCGCAGTTCGATCAGGTCTTCCTCTCGGACGATTTTCCACCCCTCCAGTTTCTCCGAAACTGCTTATGACCTGATGTACTTGCTCCCGGTGCAGTTTGAGCGTCTTCGAGATCTCGGAAACTGATGACCCGCGTTTTTGTATGGCGACTACTGCTGTGTGATCCCCAAGAGATGCCATCTTTATCTAGAAACAGAGGATAAGTCTGGTTCCTATAGGGCTAAAAAACACGGCAGAAACGAATAACACAATGAAAAAGCACGAAAAAGCAATAAAAACGTCCAAAAATTGATTTTCTTTGGCCCGTCACACTTCATGTGGACCACCCTGTATATACAAGTGTGGAAAAATATGTATGACCTGTGATCAATAATTGACCAGCACTGATAAATTGACTTACCGAAAAAAGTGTTGATCTTTGTCCTCACGGGGAATGACGGGTATCGTCGGCGGTTCTGATCAGGGAACGCACTTCCGAGGAATTGAGCGCTGCGAGCGTGCACGCGTCGCGTCGGTTAGGGTCAATATCTCTGGAGCAGCCCACATACCCTGGTCACAAAGTTGCACTTGTTACTTGGTTCTTTTTTTTTGAACTGTAGTCAGACGAATGGAACTTATTTTCTAATTTTTACTTTCTCAATTATTAATTTATTTATCTATTTATTTTATTTATCTATTTATCTATCTATCTATTTATTTATATTTATGTATTTATTTATTGCGTCAGGCAGATGTGCCATGTATAACAAGTTAGTATGTACATGAGGGAACGCGGAACCTGGGCAATGCAGCAGAACAAAATTCTTAAAAAAAGTGCTGCCACGAGAGCATTTCTTCTAAAACAACTCTGTAGTATAGTCGTCGTCTATTCATGCGCACATAATACCACTTCACCAATGAACTGGTAAAAATCGTCACCAATCGAGTTTGTTTTCAGCAAGATGTGTGATGTGAGTAGTAATGTGGTTTGTGAGATCGTGAATCATTGATGCGTCACACCGTCAGCAATTTGACCGGCGGTTTACTTCGCGGGAATTTACTGGATGGAGAAGTAAATAATTTCCAGCTCATTGGGGTCAAAACAAGTACTGACTCGTGAAGTGCCTGCAGATCAGGACTAGGATTTGTGGGTGTAGAATCGAGCCAAATCAGGTCAACTATTCAGCTATACGTCCCCTGACATTACGAAACGTACAAGGTTGCCAATCAAGCTAACCATAGTGGGATTTTGTGGTTACCATTTCATGAATTCCAGCTCACGGGGATCTGGGAACGGTATCGAGGGGGACTAATTCATCTCTGGCAATAGTTGGAGTCAAAAGAAAGTCCTTGGTTACTAAGGGGGAAATCCAAAGACTTCTGGGTAATTCCCTCTTGATATAAAACGATGAGGCGGAGGTACTTGATGATCCCACAGCGATTTTTTGGATGTGGAGCCTTGTACGTTGTAGGGCAGTGCGGTCTGCGATTGGTCAGTTGGATGCAATCGAACCAATCGCAGGCGCCATTCGCAGGAACACCGATTCACGTCAAAACCTTCGATTTCCTTGAATTCAGGGAATTTTCTATGCATTGATAGGGTAGAAAATGAATCCGCACCAGAAATATCAATATGCAGTGGGGGGCGGTCACTTTTGCTTCACAGAAAACCGCTCATGTGGTCTGCCGCGCCGCACTAGGTACGCGGCGCGGAGGACCTGCTGGGCACCGTCGCCATCGGTAATTTGTCGATGTTCTTGCCAGTTTTTCTTGGTGTTTAGGTTTTCGCTTCGAAAACGATGGAGAACATGGGCGAAGCATTAATTGCGACAGCGCCTGAGAACCCCAGCTATTCCGCCGCGTTGCGAAGGTGTTGCGGTGCGGCAGGTCACGTGAGCGGTTTTCTGTGGTACAAAAACGAATGACTAGCACTACATGTTTGACAAGCCCAGCAACTTTGCTCCGTAATTTATGACAGTCCATTACTTGTGATGACATAAATAAATAACTAAATAAATAACTAAATAAATAAATAAGCAAATAAATAAATTTGCCGGAATGGGCCTCTTCCTTATTTCCCTTCACGTACATATGCGTCTATGTCCCCTTGGCATAATTTCCGAATGAGTCTCACTCATTCCTCTTACCGTAATCTTCGATGCTTCCTGGGTGACGTGACTGGTGTGCAATTGTGCAATTGCACACGAAGTGGTTGCGATGGTTTTTGTTGCATAGCAAATTGTAATTCATCAAATGGCCATGACTACAACGCACGAATTGAATATGGACGCGGCGAAATCGAGTGCTACGCGTCGCGGACAATCACCTAAAACATTCGAAACCGAATCAGCCGCGGTCCGCGGACCACCTATTTAACGCGCGGGACCGTCGGTCGGTCGGTCGGTCCGCGACGTGTCGCACGTAACGCCGCGGGCCGTGCTCAGCCATGTGCAAACATACGGCCAGTCTGATTAGTACCATTATTTCTCGTTGAATTATTTATTATTTGGCATCTTCCTGTTATTTCATTACCGATTCCTGCTCGCCACCACCGGCGCCGATCCATCGTCGTCGAGATTCGCGACGTTTCCAAAAACAACACGCCCAACCGCGTTAGTCACGTCTTTGGAGCGTGGTTTCCTGCTTTTTTAGGATATTAGTGGTGCACTTTTTGAAAGAGTATGCAAGGGATGACAAATTCCTTTCCCTTTACTAGTGACAATTAATTAATTTGTGCAAAATGGCGTCGATGTTGCATGTTTCTGCTGCCGTGCAAGTTCAAGAGGTTGCACTTTGCTCATCACAGGAGTTTTTTCGATGAGTACAAGATCGGGGTATTGAAACGCACATGCACGCAAATTCCTTCCAGTCCATGCTTCTTTCAAACGAAAATGAGGAAATAATCACTTCCGCGCTAAAATCTAATGACTATAAACCCTGGGGGTTCGAATACTCTGGAATTTTCTCCAGAATTTTATGATCCAAAGTAGAGCATTGGCGGATGAAAATCTCCATATGTGGGAATTTCTGGATATCGATGAAGGTTGAACGCATATTCAGCCGTGGGATAGCCCGAAAGGAGAGGTTTGGCGCGTCATACCTGGAAAGGGGGCGGGACCAAGCTGTATGATTGGCCAGTGGCGAGAATTGACCAATCGTGAAGCTTGGCAACACCGGACAATGCTCCACACCCCGAAAAGAAAGTGGTGTCTCCGGTGCATTTAACACATTCGCAACAATGTGCTCAACCGGTTGACACGCATAGTGCGACGCGTGGGACCGCGTGCTCAACCGGGTGAGCACGCCCTTTTTAGAGTTATATTTTTGTGGAACACTCATAATTAGCAAACTCCTATGTAGTGGTATGGTGGTATACCAACAAATGTTCAACCGTAAGCGAATCGCGCCACCCTGGTAGCACGCACTCCCTCAGTTTGCCTGCGTTAACTGACGCATCGTTGACCCAATTTGGCCATATCAGCAGGCTGTGGCCATAGTCGGCAGTGTTACCAAGTCAAATGACGATTCCTTGTGATCTACTCATTGTTGTGAACCAATTGCATAGGACACTGTTTACACTGCCAATCAACCACTTTTGCCAGACAGGATACCACCCATCTGGATTGCCGCGCCGCACCTCCCACGCGGTGCGGCAGACCAGCTGGTCGCTGCTGTTGTCGGGCGGTTTTCCTCACATTTTCCCTGTCTTTGTCTTCATTTTGGAATGTTTGGGTGAAAATTCAAGCGAAACATCCAAACCGATCACGCCCCATATCCACAGCAGCCAGCTAGACTACCACATCGCAGAGCTGGTGCGGCCGACAGGCCAGGGAGGCGGCATTCTGTGATGCAAGAGTGATCGACCTGCACTATACCTCAGAAAACAAAAATTTCCGGGAATGCTGCTATTGAGGAAACAGCATCATAGCGCTTTGCGTAACGTTAGTCCCCTGGGAAAATGTGCCAGGATTAAGGAAATTCGGGTATGGGTCATGATGAGGCAAAACGGGGCGGGTCATGACTTCTCTTATTGGGCCATTCAAGTGAGTGACCAATCGTGTAATTATGATCCGCTCTGTTTTGCCTCATCATGACCCACACTCAGGAATTTCAGATAATGTGATATCCAGTTAAAACTTTAAAAAATACACAGAAGCATGAATACAGATTCAGTGGAATTGGAAGTGGTGTCTCGCTCCAGAAACCGCAATCATAGTTGAGATTACCTTGGATAAATGTGCAAACCCACATAAATTTACCCATCGTCAACACGGGCATCAACATGTTTACCTTGGGTAATCTCAGGTGGTGGATCCAGGCTCGGAACCGTTTTTGAGGCGGAAAGGGTTTTCAGGAGGCGCTGAAAACATTAAAATACGGGATTTCTTATAAGAGAGCTGCAAAACTCATTTCTGAACCCCCTTCTTTAGTGGAGAACTCACGATGCTCTTTGAGACATCTGCCACAGACATCTGCCAGGTGTTAGATGCCAACGATCGACAACCCCAGCTGAACAGGCTTGTGATAGATGTTTAGGTAAGTATCCCAAATTATCCACGGAAATGGGTTGAAAGACGAGTTTATTCTGCATTTCTCCAAGGAATCTTGTATACCATATGTCCCCGGAAGATACTTCTCGTGTAAAAATCCCGGAAGTGATCATAAGGGCGACTTGATTGAAAATTAGATTTAACGATAATGATGTTTTCAGAGGTTCATCCCTTGGTTATACTGAAAACATATACAAATTTAGGGTTTCTGCCAGGGTTAGGCGGTTTGGAGCGATCACGTGCTCCATCGGCTACTTCTAACTCATATTCCTTTCAATTAACTAAATTATTTATTTACTTATTTTATTACGCTGTTCATGACATACTAGGTCAGAAATCTTTGGAAAAAAGTGACTAAAATGGCCTAGGAAAATCACGAGTACAGAACATAAATCACAAGTACAGTCAAGTAATTGGCTCTAATGTTTAAGCTGTCATAAAAAAGGTCGCATTTACTTAATAGGTCTAAAGTTTGATTTAATTCACCGGTAGGCCTCAGACATTTTTTTTCTCTTTAGTTGTTGTCCTGAAAGTACGCCCATTGGGGATCAACTAGATCGCCTTAAGAACAATGGGAGTTGGAAGACTATACATATACGCATAAGACAGCAATTGCTGCGCCAAACGACAACCATCCAGGTTGCACCTTTTGTTCGTGGAGTTTCGAAACTTTCTTTGCTTCTCTAATTTCTCTTCAGCTTTCATCTTTGATGAAACGTACCATAGCAGTTCTGCGGACTTTTCGGCTACTTTGGTGAGACGCCTTGAAAATCCTTCAGTAACTCGTATTCAGGGACGATTCAGAGCCAAAACGAGAAAAAAGTCAGCGAAAACTGATTTTGATTGGCTGCTAAAAATTGATAAATTGATTGATGAAAAAATGAAAAACCTGAAAATTTATGAATAGCTCGGATGTATGGAGGATCGTTGTGCAGGGAACTCCAGTGGTAGAGCGCAGCAGCATACGCTGCACCGCGTGGAAAGTGACGCTCTAACCGTCTGCGCATCCACGTGTTTCATTAACATTTCCCATCCTCGTCCGACCCTGTTTTAACGTGTCCGAACAGGTGATGAGGACCATGCGCCGGGGCGGCTGCGTGACAAGAGGTACACTACTGGGCTGTGATTGGTCCGTCCATGAGCGCGTCGCGGCTGCAGCCCTGCAGCCAGGTACGAGCGGCTCGGGGAGAAATGAACAGGTTTTCTAATGTAGGGAGAGACAGATGGATGGTTATAATTGTGAGGAGATATAAAAAGTATTCGAAGGACCAAACCGAATTTGAGAATCATCATATGCGTGCGGCGCGGTCGCGTCGCGGCGTACGTCTTGACCGCCTTCCCGCCGGGGCATCGAACAGTGGAGGGGCATCGAAAAACAGAGGTTACCATATGTAGGATATGTGAAAATGATTGCTCAAAGGCTAGCCGTTCGACGAAACAAGGGAGTGTTGCATATGAAATACAAAATATTGATTATTGAGGATCTGTGGCAGATGTCTCAATGAGCATCCCGAATTCTCCACAAAGGAAGTGTTCAAAAACGTGTTTATATGTATATTTTTAAGGAATCACGCATACTGTTGTTATCAGCGCCTCCTGACAATTCGTTTCGCATAAAAATCTTAGAAAAGAAGACTGAGGGAACACTCCTTTCAAGTGACTCTTCACCTCGGTGGTGATCTCAAAAAACTCAGTCCCTGTCGCTAGAGTGCAAAGGTGGTACATTTTCATCTATTTTCTTATTTATTTATCTATCTACAGTGGGCGTCGATGGCGGTGACCCGTCTGTGACCTCAAAAAGCATGCGGCGCGGCCGCGCCTCTCGCGCAGGAATCCTCTCCGGGACATCAAATTATGGGGTTTTCTTGATAGTCAGTTAATTTTCTCATTAGTTAACATCGAATGTGATGAGCAGCTATCAAGAAAACCCAGATTCGCCACCGCGGCGACGATTCTATCGTGAGCGGCGCGGTCACGCCGCGTGCTTTTCGAGGCCGCAGACGAGTCACCGCCATTGACGCCCACTGCACATATTTACTTATTCGAAGGCACAAGCAAATGCTCATGCGGTAGACAATACATAGTATGGTTTGTTATAACAACTATAGCTCAGGGAGTGCCTATAGGAGGACTTTGTCTGCAATTACGACCGTAGTAGTATCGGCCAAGCGATTGGCTGGTTCGGCCGATTTTTCTCCCGCATGTGAATTATTACATACATGGTAAATGAATACACACATAATACACAAATGCAATACCAGATATGTAGTGAAGTGGGCACTATTCCACATGATGGGCCCCAAAATTTTCAAAAAAAATTTTCGCCGAAACTTCGTATAGGGTGGTTATTTGAGGTGCTGAACACGAATATCGCATTCAGTTTGTACCGTAACCCCATTTTGGTAGGGTTACGGTAGGGTAACCCAAGATACGGTACCTCATGGAATTCGCTCAAATTTTGCCCAGGGGGTTATTTGAGGTGCTGATCACGAATATCGTATCCATTTTGTACCGTAACCCCACTTTTGTAAGGACACGGTAGGTATACGGTATAAAATTCAGAGAAAATGCCAATTTCACGGAGAAGACGAAGGTGGCATGCAAAATGGTGTTGATATTCGTGATCAGCACCTTAAATAACCCCCCTGGGCAAAGTTTCAGCGAATTCCATCAGGTACCGTATCTTCGGTTAACCTACCGTAACCCTACCAAAATGGGGTTACGGTGCAAAATGAATGCGATATTCGTGCTCAGCACCTCAAATAACCACTCTATACGAAGTTTCGGCGAAAAAATTTTTTTGAAGATTTTGGGGCCCCTAATGTGGAATAGTGCCGTGAAGTGTATTGACTCTAGGAGCGAGTTATGACTGTGGCCAATTTTCCGAATGCAAAGAAAGAAATGGGAAGAACATTACGACTAAGAGAACGCAGAACCAGCGTAAATTCTTATATTAGAGATTTCCCCGAATTTCAGGGTTTTTGGGGGCCGTGAACTCAAAAGACGAGACGGAATTGAGCGGAGGACGCGAGAAACTTTTCCATGTGTCGATGGCGCGGACGAGTGCTTCCCGATGTAGGGTGTACGCGTCCCGCGAGGAAACCCTGTGAATTGTACGCGTTCCGTGCACCATTGCGCTAAACCACGCGCCACAGATAGCGTTAGCTGGCGCGTCGAGCCGTTGAATACACGGACCACTGAGTCTGTCTCGCGCACACCAGCTCCGAGTCGAGGATTTCCAATGGCACTAAGGAGCATACGAGGGCCGTTCGTGCGGAGTGCTCTGAATAAACTGTGTATCCTAAAGGTGGTTTTCGGTTTCAGGGCTCTACAATGATTTATGGGACATAGTTTATTATTTACAAATCGGAGACATAGTTTATTATTTATCAATGTGTCTAGGTCTTCTGTTTCTTTAAGACTCCGTAATGCCATTGCATTGGCATTTTAAGTTGTATTCACCTCACTGGAGGTATTTTCCTACTTTTTCAACCTTATGTTGTTTTATTTGCACTCAACGCGGCAGCGCTTTCGGGGCTCCAGAGTTCTACTCATGAAAATACACATGGCTTGTATCTTTTCTCGGAAGTCGCCACGGCGAATTTCTCTACTGACTTATAGAACCAAGTCAAGCACTATTGCAACGCACAAACACACTGGCGTTTTTGCGGCGTTTCCAGCAATTTTGCCGCAATTACCTCTGCTTTTACCGTGGAAATTGCTTTAGAACTTCAGCCACTAGTTCATGGAATTTCCCCGATTTTCGATGGAGTCACATGGTTAGCCTGAAAGCGTGCAATTATCCAACGGCAATAATGTGAGAGTTTCCACGAGTTTTTCGTGGATCCTACTAACTATGCACGGATTCTTCGTTTAGTGGCAGCTTCCCAGGTTCCCAGGATGCTCTGCGAGCCACCTGACTAAATTTTATCCAAAGTCCGGAATTTTCTGGTTTTCCTAGTGGCTTTTGACTTTTCACGAAGTTCACACTCTCCCAAATGATCCTATTTTCGGCTGATTCGCGCGAGAAACGTTTCGGGACCTACACCAAGGATGCGGTAATAGTACGCTCCATGTGTGATTGTCGAGTAGGTCCCGCCACGCTTCTCACGCCGCGCCGGGTGCGCCATCATAGAATTTTCTCCGGAACAAATTTGATCGAAAAGTGGTTCTTTAAAAACAATTTTTCTTGTAAAATTATTGTAAGCCACTCATGTCTGGCTAAATTTTTCCAAAAATAAACTAAAATTGAATTAACCCGTATTTTCACCTCCATCTATCCCAGCTCTGTTCGTTTTTCTTTGATTTCCCGAACATTGAACACTGAAATGTCTAATCAATTCAAGAAACACTGTCTTGTTTCCATCTATACGCCTCTAACATCTGCGACCTGTGAAAATTAATGAATTTTCATTGTGGCTGATCATTTGGTCTTTGATTTGTGAACCCGTGGGAAAAACTTCAGAAACGTCACCACGTAAATAATATAGACAATGCTCCTCTTCTATATCTCTCCCACGTTGAAAGTATAGGTATTGATTGAGGGTCCTGGACTATGTAGGCTCGCCTTGATCTCACAGGCAATGCTGCGCAGTGGAAAACGAGACATACATACAGTCCATTTCAAAAAGATAAGACGGATTCCGTTTGTGCAGGATCGCGGCGGGACCGGGACGAAGGATGCGGAGAGAGCATGCTTCAAATAAGAGGGTCGTGTAGGTCCTGCCGCGATCCGCAGCCGCGACGCTATTGCGCGGCGCACGGAATCCGTCAATCTTTTCGAGAACTCTAATTATGGAATATCAAAGATTTCGCTTCCAATTAATCAGTTAGTTATTGTCGACAAAAATTCTTTGATTCAGGTATCTTTTACCAGAAACGTGCATAAAAATAAAATAGCCACCATATTCGATATTTGTGACATATTTTTTGTCAACTTTATTGCTGTAACAATCATCTACAGTTGGCGTCGATGGCGTTGGCCTCTCTGTGGCCTCATAAATCAGGCGACGCGGCCGCGCCGCTCCAGCAGAAATCATCTCCAAGACAACAAACTATGGGATTTTCTTATTAGTTGGTTAGTTTTCTTATTGGTTAACATCAAGTTTAATGAGCAACTATCAAGAAATCCCAGATTCGCCTTTTTGGCGTCGACTCCGTCATGAGCGGTGCGGTAGCGCTGCGTGCTTTTCGAGGCCGCAGAAAGACCACCGTCATCGACGCTCACTGTATGTTGGCCTTACTGCAACAGTTGTCCCAATATTGGCCTATTATTTAATTACTGATTATGCTGTAACTTAATTATCCCCCTTAATAGCAATAAGATATAATGTATATATATATATATTGAATTTGAAGAATTAAAGCAATAAGATAAACCAAGAATCAATACCGGGTTATACTCGATAGAATAAAATAATCTACAGCCTAGGAGCTCCCTGAAGTTTTTAGCTTGTGTACATGTTTCATGTTCTATGTTTTATACAAATGCCACACATTATATAAACTTTATTGCAAATATATTCAGCATGAATAAAACAGTATAAACGTCTAGCAAAAATCTAAATGGAGCGAGAAATTCGAGGTAATGCTACTAGCAGATCGGAATATGCTCGTTCCTCAGGCTTTTCATTCAAGTAAGCCTACGTTTCAATGCTGACACCTGTGCCTGTGACAAGGCGGTGCAGATGGTGATATCGATCGATGGCAACTAGTGTCCCATTGTGGCAGTTGTCTCTTATGGGCATCTCTGGTTCTCCTCACAAGACACAGTTGAAAGACGGGGTTTTCCTCGTTTTCTTCTCTTTTTATGTTGGCAACAGTCAAGCAGGAAGTTGTGCACCCAGATATGGTCCTTAATGGTACAAAGTT
Organism: Ancylostoma ceylanicum; assembly: GCA_000688135.1. NCBI lineage: Eukaryota > Metazoa > Nematoda > Chromadorea > Rhabditida > Ancylostomatidae > Ancylostoma > Ancylostoma ceylanicum. The sequence continues at coordinate 149,723 of JARK01001602.1, forward strand.
TTGGAGCGAGCAGAGCCTGCAGCGCGTACGCGATGCGTACTGCCTGTAACAGCGGTCCAGCGTCCTCGCTCAGCTGTTCGACGCCGTTCGTCCAGATTAGGCTCAAGTAAGCGTTTTTACGCGAATTCTTATTGTTCGAAATATTGCTGTAATGGGGGAAGAGGCTTGTGGCTGACCAATATTGATCGGACGCTCCCCTCCCCCCC
>JARK01001602.1:151683-166698 GCA_000688135.1 Ancylostoma ceylanicum
ATGGGTAACCCCCCCCAGCATCCCCCCCCCCCCCCCCCTTCCGCACGAATGAAGTTGGATGGTGCCTGCCAAAGAAACTTTTTAGCTACGTAAATTTCACTCAGATGCATGCTTCAGCTAAAAAAACCCATGGTTAGCACTGGCGTCAACAGGTTTACCTTTGGTAATCTCAGTCCTGAGACAATAGGTACGCTACCCTATATGCCGCATGTATCGTTGTGATTACCCATGGTAAACTTGTTCACACTACACAAATTAACCCCCTGGTTACCACGGACGCCAATACGTTAACCCTGGGTAATCTCAGTGATCTATCCAGGCCCTAGGCTATCCAGAAATTTCCATCTCTGTGTGGGACCTTCCATTCCCCTCCTCTTAGAATACCTTGTACAAGAATATCAACAAAGTCCTCGGGAGCTTCCGGGTAACTTGTGTCCCTGGGTAACCCCTCTAAATGAATGTGGATACCGCCTGGTGGAAAGAAGTTTTAGATGTATTCCACTTGGATACATGCTTCTGATAAGGGACTCCTTTCTCCTGAGAATATAGGTAGGATTCCTTCCTAGCCTCATGCACCAGTGAAATTACCCAGGGTGAACCTGCCCAAACCACGTGATAAAACATACCAAACTTACCAAAACTTGCCGAACTTTCAAAAACCAAACTCACAAACTTACCCATGGTTAGCACGGCCGCCAACACTTTTACCCTGGGTGGTCTAAGTGATGCATCCAGGCCCTGAACTATCCAGAAATTTCCCTCTTCAAGTGGAACCTTCTACTCCGCCTCCCGAAAAAACCTCATCAAATCTCCTTACGTTTCCCGGCGGATGTTTTGGCCGAAAGCTTGATCTACCATAGCAAAACATCGTTTTTTCATCGTTTTCCGACTCGCTGAACAAACAGCGCCCCGGATCGTCAGGCAATCAAGCACTCCGTGGTGGCTGGCCCCCGGGCTCCTCCCACTACGCGAACTCCTGTCGTCGTCGTCGTAGTGGCGGCATCGCCACCACGACGCCGCCCACTCACCTCCTCTTCAACGACATTGGGAACTCTTCCGCTTCCGTTTTCTTCCTGGAGCGGTGCCTCTCTTTCGCGTTAGTAAGGAAATTCGAGGAATTACGTTATTTATTCTAGAGAAGGGCGATGCTTCTTGGATAGGCTCAGAAGAATATCAACGAACTTTTTCCCATTCATTACTCCGAATTGAAGAACTCAATTGCCTTTTTCCGTGAAGAAGAATGTGGGCGTCCCACCAATTAAGGATTAGAGATTTAAATTGAGGGACTTTTCTTAGACGGTCAGCCGCCTTCCACTTAGTGCCAATTCGTTTAGTACAATGAAGTTCACTGCGATGAAAGTCCAGGCCATTCTTCTTCCATTCTTGTTAGGAGTAGCAGAGCCCAAGGAGTAATTGAGAGGAGGATGCAGCAATGGGGGGGGGACAACTTCAGTGTTTGAACTCGACGCCTGCGTTGCTGCCGCACATTTTCTAGGGTAGAATTTAGAGTAAAATGACTACTTTTTGAATACAATCGCGGAACCAGGAAAGGAGCCGTTTTTAGAGTCCTCTCTTCGTTCTGTGTTTTGTTAGTTAATTCAGAGAGCAGCAGCCAGATAAGGTACACATACCGGTGTAATAGATAAATAAGTAAATTAATCAAGTAAATAAAATTTCACTGCTGCACAGGTAATTAAAAAATGCTTTCGAGTAAAAGTTCTTCCTCTTGGAGATGGTAATCTTTCCTTACTGGTCTTAACCAAGTCCTGGATGCATAATTGAGATTACCCAGGGTGAAAGTGTCGATGGTGACGGTGAGTAAAATTATGTGATGCTATTATGTTAGCCTGGGTAATCTCAGTGATGCATGCGACTCCAAGATCGAGCGTTTTTACTTCGCCCTCGAGTGTGCGAAACTTTTGTTCTCGTAATTCACCTTGGAAGAAACAACCCTATATCCGCTGTTCAACAAATCATCGCAGAATTTTTGCCGTATTTTTGTAGCCAAGGGGAAACTAATCGAATACTGCTCGAATTCATCAAACTAACCCAAGAAAAGAATAAAAAAAAACACCCATTTAGAAAGCACCCCCTTTGCATCTACGCCATAGTCGCCAAAACTAACGTACAGTGAACTTCATGCGGTCATAGACGAGAGCCCGGGCCGCGGCGCGGGCACTCTGGTTGTCTGCTGAACCAATGCAGCGGGCCTGCTGGGCAGAGACACAGAGGGAAACCGCGTCCCGGCCCTTGTCTACGACCGTTTAGAGATTACTGTAGATAATGATGATGATGATAATGATGCAATTATTAATTCATTTATACAGTATTTTGAAAGGATGTCTTAGACTGCGAAGAATTTCTTTGTGTAAAAGTGCATCTGGTAGATCATGATATTGATTTCGAGGAGATTGGCTCACTCGCACTCACTACACCACTTACAACGGGGTACTCTGATTGTCTGCGCATCCGCACATTTCATTGATATCACTGTCATTATTCTTGTCTGATTCTGCTGTTTCTTGTTCTAACCTGCTAGAACAGGTGGTGAAACGTGTTCTGGGGGAGGGGTTACTAGGGATCTCTCTGCGTGGTTTCACAGTTGTTGAATCTTTGAACTTTATGCCATATGGTGGTCAAATGTTCTTAATAGTATAATTGAGGGAAGTGGACAATTAATTAGGATTTTCTAGTCAGTAATTTAGTCAGTAAACTGGTACAAGAAGCCCTAGAGTGTGAATTGTTATCGCTGGACGTTGTTCTTATGCTGTTAGCAAATATGTATGTATGTATAACGAATGCATGGTTTGTCACGCATGCTTGCAGCCTTTTCTTTACACCATATGTGAGCATAGGATAGTAATCACTCCATAAATTATTTAGGTTGAACATTGAGAGTAAAAATAACGATGGTGAGTTATCCCTTTTTCTGCCAAAAAGTTGGTTCCGCAACATGGAGAATCAAATTTTTAGGGTTTCTTTAACGCGATTCTGGGAGAACTTTCCAAATATGAAGTTGTGCTCAACAAATCTGACCCAACAAGAGCACCAAATATCTCTGGAGTCATCGATTGAGGTGTAATTTTTACTCTCCCCTAGGGCCTGGATGCATGATTGGGATTACCGATGGTAAACGCTTGACTAGCATGCTATCGAGGAGTTGGCGTATTTACCCTGAGTAATTTCAATGCGGCCCATGACTACAGTCAACTAGCCTCAAAAAATCCTTGCATAAGTAGAGGTGTTGGCTGAAGTTTCTAGAAAGTCCCAGACTTCTCGCTAGTTAATCACTGGCTTGTTTCCATTCTGTTGGGAACCTGTGATTTAAAATGTGTCAGTACATCACCTAGCAGTGAGCAAGAGATAGTTATCTGCAACAGAATTCATGGAATTCCTCGCGAAAATTGAAGCTTTCCTACAATCCAGAGTGGATCATTTTCGCGAGGGTGAACCTGTGCATTCCACTTCCAAGTTACTATTCCTAGATTTGTTAGGAAGATCTTGTGGGGTTAAATATGACCACGCTGCCGAGAAACTGCTCCATTCCGTGCCAGAAGGTAAGTTATAAGCATATCGAAAACATGAATTTTACTACTGTGGTCGGAGACGTCATTGGGATCACCCAGGCTAACCGTGTTCACACCCCCATACTTACTCATCGTTGGCACAGACATCAACTCGTTCACCCTGGGTATGGTGCATCCAAACTCTGGACGTCGGGATTGCTAATGAATGCAGAGTAGGGGGGGGAGAGGGGAAAGAGGGCATGGACCAAGCTAGGATTTCTTTTTTTTTCCGAACCCAAATGGTCAAAGGGTTGAAATTCTAGCATTTTTTTCTATTTATTTGTTTGCAGAAAATCAAGTTCATGTGCCACATGACAGGCAAATAACTGACACTGTGATTAAAAAAAAACGAGGGAAAAAATTCGAAGTTTATGACCTCACATTTGTCCTTATGCCTTTACATGTACAGTGAACGTCGATGGAAGTGTGTTTTTCGCGGACTCAGGATGCATGGGACGCGGCCGTGCCGCTGGCGCTGGAATTGCGGTGCAATCATAGGGCTTTCTTCATATCTCTTCATTCTATTTGATGTCAGCTATCGAGAAAACTAACTAACTATCGGGTAAGCCCCTCTGCTTTGCTGTTAAGGCGACGATTTCGGCGCGAGCGGCGCGGTTGCGTCGCGTGCTTCCCGAGTGTGCGAAAAACGCACTTTATTCGACTTAGAGTATTTATAAAATTATCTAATTGTGAGTCAAATCCACAATTCACTTGCCTGAGACCAAATGAAGATCCAATAATTTTCAATCAATTTACCAGCAATGGGGAAAGAATTATAAAAATTTAGAAATAAATAAATAAATTGATGTTAGATTACTAGAGAAGGAGAAAGTTTTTCAACCTTCTTAAATACCAAGGAGGATTTCCTGCCCATCTCATTACGAGCATGCGAGTATTCGACATATTCGATATTGAATACTCAAATTCGAACACATCAAATAAAATATTCAGCTCTGAGTGCAATATTTTCTGAGGTATGGAGCGTTATATCTCGGCGCGGCCAGGCTTCGCGATTGATCAATTCATGCCGCCGTCCAATCACAGCGCTCGAATCCGCCCACCTTCCCAAATATAAGGCGCCACACCCTAATTTCTAAGCAAAATTTGCATTTTCACCAAATGATACCTTGATAATCCGAAAAATTCCGATGATTTGTAGCCCTTTCATACCGAGTCACATTCTCCGGAGAATTTCCATTTGTCTACGGATCCAAATCTATTTTCTTCACCTAGAAAGTCCAGAAATTACGGTAGAATCGGTAACTACGGTAGAATCGATGAATTCTTCGCTATAGTCGTTACTGAACAATTTTTCCACGCAATAATTCTCACTTCAGCTCTCCTGGAACTGCTAGAGCTGTCGCTTAGGATCCCATTCACGTGGTTAATTGCCGTTTTTCCATGCAGTTTCTCGATTGATGTGCATTCGGGGACGCAGTACTCTCCTCCTTCCATTTCTGCATTCTACAGAGAAAAATCCGAATTTAATCATCGTTAACGTATCCAGCACGGGGGAAAATTTAGCAAATTTCCGGATTAGTTTAATTTAATAGAATTTGTTTCAGGATATTTTTATCCTAGCCATCCGGTACTTATATCCGCTAGCTCCGAACGCTTTTTCAAGACCTCTCAAAAACATGGAGCACTAAAATTCCTAATGTTGGTTCGTCCTTGCCCAAATTGGTTACCGCCAGTCTCACGTGTGAATCCACAAAGAGATCAGAAAGGACAACAGCAAAGCGTTTAATTTTTTAAAATTCAATTTTTAAGTCCATAAATCCCAAAAAATTGTTTAAAATCAGTCATTTCAGAACCTATGTACATGAATCCATGCACTTCTTTGTCCCTGTGGTCTTTGTTGCGGTACGTGAGTCGACGAGAAAAACAAAACTCCCGCCTTAATGGGACTATCTGGATTAAGTGCGTGGGTAGGGTAGATCGTGAGGGGTCCCCACTCATGAATTTTTTAGGTTATACTTACTTTGAGCATTGTATAGAATATTCACTGTTCCCTTTGGTGAAGTTCTTGGAAGTGAGGAGGGCGTGGGTTTCAGAAGCGACGTCTACTTTAGTAGTTCTCGCCCAGTTCCCAGGAAATCACCCCAGTAGGGCTGCGTCTTTAGAATCGTCCTTGGCTGCGTTTATACTTCATCGCGGCGACGGCAACAGCATGCGAGACGCAACAGGTACCTGTCTTCTGTACTTGGTACTCAGTAATGTGTGTACTTAGTAATAATATAGATAGGTATTGGTGACACATGGATAATGATAGGTAATAGGTGGAATAATAATAATAGTAAAGGTAAAAATAAAAACAATAATAATAAAAGGAAAAATATGGAAACGACCAAAAATCTCTCCTCACAATCTCGACGAAATCGCCTCGCACGTGAGCAACCGCGACGCGGCACGCTGTGCTTATATTCCATCGCGGCGCGACTGTCGCACACAAGCAAATTGTTCAAAACCAGTAGGTCCTGAATGGATGCATGCTCGAGCAGTGGTCGCGCACTGGCAGTTGGCGTTTACCTTCGCCATGTCGCAGGTCATCATCGACGGGCTGTTTATACTATTTTTAGTCAAAAACGAGCAGATAGACCGCGTCGCGCCTAATGACGGACGCGACATGATGATTAAACCAACGTTAATCTCTTCCAGTTGTTTCAGCCTCTACGATCTATTAAGCTTCGCTAAGCGTCACGTCGCGCACGTTGTGGTCGCCGCGACATCATCGCGTCGCGAAAAAGTATAAACACAGCTGATGGGGCCCAGTGCGCGATTTTTGGTGGAAAAGGTGTAGACAGCATGATACAGAGTCCGCCGACGTCGCGTGGCAAAGGCAGTCGTCAATACAACTACTTCATGCACTTTTCTCCACTCCGAGCCGACCGCTCTTGGATAGTATGCATAAGCGCGACGATCGCGCCGCGATAAAGTATAAACACAGCATTTTTGAGTCATTTTCGCTACAGCAATGTTTCTTATTTTGCGTGTAACCCTGCGCTGTGACGTCATCCGCATAATAATGACGATTTTCAATAAAGCGAGACCAACACAGCTCCTTCAAGAATGTAAAAGGTCTACACTATACATGAGCACCTGGATTTTTTTGAATTTTTTCGAATATTTGAGCACCCCTTTCCAACTCCGAATATTCGAATAATCAGTTTTTTTCTGTTTCTTAGCGATTTTAACTGTACCTCTCGACTAGTGTGAAGATGGTTATAGTAGGACATCTACCACTCGAGTATTTTCGAATATTCGAACAGCCACATATAGTTATTTGGGCATAGGCAGGGAGTTGGCTGCCTCTCACTCACGTCACACCAATTTGCATCCATCAGAATAATGTTTCGAGTAAGCAGCTCGTCTCCTAGAACTGGCACCACCTATCCCATAGATTATTCCACCATTTCAGAATGCCCTCCACTATATCAGTTTAGTGTGCTGGAGTGCTCTCATAGAGTTTTTAGGAGTGTGCGTCTATTCTGCTGCTTTAGAGGGATTTCTTAAAAGCATAGCCCATTATTGCCTGCAAATCCATAATGTATGCTCCATCAGACGTTGGGAAAAAAAGAAATGAAAAGAATGAGAAAACAAAAAGGCTGCATTTTCTGGGAGGCACAGGGCCAGCTCTGCAGCAATTTCGCCACTCCTTTTCGTTTTGAGGTAAGCTAAGGTTTGGAGCAAATGTATTAGCATAAGATGGAATAATGTAAATCGACCAAAAGATAATAAAAATTTTAACAAATAGTAAGTAAACTATCAAGTATTGTAGTGTATAACTGATACTATTGAAGGCAAACTCAGTCGCTTGAAAGCACATAAATAAGAGTGGATCAATATATACTGTATTTCATACATAGTATATGTTTTAAGTCGTACCATGCCTACTACACCTGCGCCCCTGCTTTACCTATATGTATACACATGATACAGTGAACTCCAAATGGCCGCAGGCAAGGAGCGGGACCGCGGCGCGGCCTTCTTGGGCAGAGACGGAGGGGGCTCTGCATGCCGTCTCTGGTTGTCTGCTTCTGCCAACGGCAGAGAACTCCAGCGCCATGCTGCAGCAGACAACCAGAGCCAGCATGCAGAGCCTCTGTGTCTCTGCCCGGGAACGCCGCGCCGCGGGCTCGCCCCTTGTCTACGACCGTTTTGTGTTCAGTGGACACCATGTGACACGTATAATACATCTATGCATTACCACCAGTGGCGGACGCAGAAAGTGGGCGGGAGGNCCACTGTAACTGCGATGGAACACTACCCTGGGTCATATTAAAAATTAGGAGAATCTTTGTTGTAGATACGTGCAAAGATCGATTTCTGGAGAATGGCCCGGGACTTGACCAGCTGAACCAAATTTGTGACTACCAATCGATTCAACATTTGTGCTTTCTTCATATATGGAGTAGGTACCATGCCTGTGATCATCCCATAGTCCAGACTTGACGTTATCAGGGCTTCAAGTCGCGGCGCATCAACCTCTTCCAAGGGGACGGTCACTCCATGAATGCGAGAGCGGTCACTTTGACTGAAACAAGGGCTAAGGACACTATTTTTGGAAAATAAAAAGCTAAGATTACGTGGAGTTGTTTTTGGGAAAATTTTTGTTCCATTCAAAAACGCCGGTGGCGGACGCAGAAAGTGGGCGGGAGGGGGGGGGGGCGTGGGAAAAAATTGGGGTCTCCGCCGTTTTGGGGACCCGGACGGAAAATAAAATTAATAAGAATATTAATTTTAATAATAAATAATAAATAACCAATATTTAAAAAATAATAATAAAAATAAACAAATAGAAATAAACTAATGCAAGATTTTTATTTGTATTGTAAAGTAATTTCAAAATCCGCCCCCCTCCTCCCCTGCGTCCGCCACTGATTACCACCTATCAGTAATACTATTGTACATTACTATTTTTCATTCAATAGTGTATATTGTATTGTAGACTATTTCAAAAAACGTATAGAGGATTACTAAAGATCAGCTTCTATTTGTCCATCGATCTTCAGTGAGGATTTCTGGAAAAAATATTTTCTCACGCTTTCCCAGTTTCTCAAGCTAATTTTTTGCACTTGATCTAGCTGCTCCGAAAGATTTTCAAATAATCAGGCGCTTATATTCGTCTCGAACGCACTTCTGCCACTCTTAACATACTTTGCCGCCCCGGCTTTAGTTATACATATATAGTCAACTCCAAATGTCCGCAGACAAGAGTTGGGACCGCGGCGCGGTTTCCCTCCGCGTCTCTGCCCTGCATACCACGGTGAAGCCGTGCAGCAGACAGCGAGAGACCCGCGCCGCGGCCCCAACTCTTGTCTACGGACATTTGGAGTTGACTATATTTATACATTCGATTGATCTCGCTTTCTCGGCGTCTCTCCCTCTAGGCACATCTATTTACTAACAAATATTTATACGATGTGTTTGTTGTTGATGCCAAGGATTCCTTAAAAAGCAATGTAGGATAAACACCCCGCTAGACTAGGCGTAATAAGCAACGTCTGAGAGGGAATGATCTATGTGAGCTAACAGCTCAGCGCAAAAACCAGTAGGTACATGTTCTGCTGTAGTATTCTGTATTACTAGGAGAAGCATGATTTAGGCGAGCCCGAGCTAAAGTTAAATAGTGGTGGCCTAATTTAAGGCGGAGTTATTGTCGTTAGCTACCTTGGCTGTAGCAGAAAGCATCTGCGGGAGCCAAGAACTTCTCTGGGCAGTATTGCGTTGCACAGGGCGGATTAGACCGAGTGAATAGACAAGTGGTTAGTCAGGATTTATTAGTCGGACTTAATGAGTACAACATGAGTACAAAAAAGTCCAAGTCGTTCTCTCGAACGTATAGGAAACGTAAGGTTTTTGCGTGTAACACTAGCTTGTGGTGTTGTGCAGTGTAAAGAATGTGAAAGGATTAATCCTCTCTGGAGCAGGCAGGAGACTGGTCGCTGCCGGCTCTTGTTGCTCCCTAGGATCAAGACACGCCCGAAAGACATGTTTGGCATATTGTTGGTTTTTGAAGAAGTTATTCCAGAGGAAATTGTTTGACTGCTCGGAAAATGGTGTACCGTTGAGCGAGAGGCCTGCTGAATATGATTCTTGACGCAGAATTTCCTGGCCCAATTGATCCAGTTCTTGCCCTGCTTTCTGTGCGGCATATGGGTGGACGATCTATCTTTATTGCCCGCCAGGTGATGGAAAAGTACCGCGAAAAGAACTAGCCATGTCATCTCGCATTTCTGGATTTCGAAAGAGCCTATGACAGGTTGCCGCGCCTAGTGCTTCGTGAGGTGTTAAGAGAAAGATGCATCCCCGAGTGCATGACGAGGACAGTCCAAGTCGTGTATGACGGATCAGCAGCAAGTGTGCGCACCTCACATGGAATAACATCAAAGTTCGATATGACAGTGGGGGTGCACCAAGGAGCAGCCTTGAGCCCATTCCTGTTCATCATGACGCTGGATACAGTGGTAAAACATCTCTTGAAAGGCCCGCAATTCACAATGCTCTATGCTGATGATGGCGCGTTAATCGCAGATTCGAGAGCAGAACTTCCGCTCAAAATCCAGAAGTGGCAGTCAGCTCTTACAGATGTGGGCCTTACGTAAGTTGAGTTTGAAGAAAACCAGGCCACGAGCAGTACAGGAGGAGACGATATCGTGCTAGACGCAAACAGGACTACTTTTACAGGAGCAGAAGATTTCTAGTATTTGGGAAGCATCCTGAGTCCTGACGTAACGGTGGATGCGGGAGGTAGAGGGCGAATTGCCTGTGCATGGTTGAACTGGAATTCTTTGCGATCAAAGGTGCTCGAGGGTGGTGAAACCGCAATGGTGTGATGCCGGCAATGGTGTACGACAGTGAGTGCTGGCCGCTGTCGGAGACGCACGATGCAGACGACCCCCGTACAGCAGAAACTGTGTGCACAGAGGTTGCGTTGGTTTGGACATGTTATGAGAAGATCACCACTACACCCTACTCGGCAGGCCGTGGAGATGGAGGTTACCGGCAAGCGCCCCAGCTATACACGGAAAAAAACGAGGGAAGAACACCGTAAGCAAGGATATAAGAGAGCTTGGAATCACCACGGATAACGCTCAGGATCGAGATCGATGGCAAAGAAACATCAGACTCCGTGAATGCGCGGAACAAACGCTGAAGAAAAAAAGAATAGCTCCCATGTTCGACGTTCAATGAATCTTGGCATGATAGATAGTTTCTTAGTGACAGCTCAGAAGCAGCAAACAAGAAGAAAAATATATGGGTGGACGAAAATATGTAGAAAGACTAGTCCTTTCTATTGGCCAACAAGGGATCCATATATTGATGTTTTCGGTTCATTTAATGAATATCATAGAAGCACTACTCTACTGCAAAGCATTCAACGAGCTGTAGTGAACAATTTTGCAGAAGACCGCCACAGAATCACCATGACCTTCAGTAAGTGCAAGTTCAGATTCTTGTAGTGCTCTGATGCTCTTTCTTCGTCCAGCTTCTCGCGCTTCATTTTGTCGTTTATTTGTTTATTTCAAAGCGGCCAATGTCACCGGTACTAATACAAATCAGCACAAATCTCAGTAAGCATGTTGGAAATATTACTGAGGCTACGATGTATGATGTGTTGGTATTCGAATAATACGTGAACAGGGAAGCATCTACTGCTGTGCCTTCAGCCGATGGTCAAGATACAGTTTAAATCTGGTAACAGACGTGTTTAATACACCATCTCTTAGCAATGGAGTGAAATATCCGATAGTTCTGTGCGAGAAAAATTTTGATCTGTTTTGACTTTTAGTTACTGATTCGGCAAGTATTAAGCCGCCACTTCTGCTAGTTCTTCTGGGAGCAAACATGAAGAATTCGGTAGCGTCAATGTCAATCGTGCCAGTTAGAATTTTATACATCATTACTAAGTAATTTTTTTGTCCTCCCATTTCTGAGCGTTGGCAACCCTAGTTGTTTCGATCTTTCTGTTGCATTTGGTACTGAGGAATAGTCTATTCCAGAACACTTCATAAATACTTCACGAGTGAAGTTGCTCTGTACAATTTCCATTAGATCAATATCTTTCTGTTTATAGGGGTTGAATACCGTAGTCCCAATTTCCACGATAGGACGAATATACGTTTTATACGCTCGGATTAAAATATTCACATCTTTAGTCTTTAGGATTTCGAAGATGTTGTAAGTAAGTCCCATGGCTTTATTCACTAGATTATTGTAATGTTGTCTAAAATCAAGGTTGCTATTGGTAGTACAACCTAGATCTCGAACTTCTTCAACATTTTCCAACCTTACGTCTCCAATATAATATGTAAAATCTGCTGAATAGTTCTCATTAGAAAGAACATGAGTTTTCTCAATGGCAAGGGCAATTCCCATCTATTAGACCACGTGGTGGTCTATCCTTCACCAGTTCGCACATAATAAAGTAATAGAGTCGTCCTCGCTATGTTACCGTGACAGTTCCCCATAAGCCAAATATATTGATTTTCAAGCCGAATAGCTTGATTATCAATCGTCATCCACGAGGACAGCTATGGCCTATTGTTAGCAAATAACAATGAAAATTACTTTATCTTGCAGTGTGCAACTTACTAGTTTAGTATTCCGTACTAAGCTATTTGATATTCACACATCGCTGCAAATGCTCCTTCTACATCTCTGAAAACGTGCAGAAATGAACGTTTGTTCGAACATGTATTATGCATGGAAGGGTAAAAAATGAATAAAAAACTTACTATGAGCACTGCCGAACAGAACGATGCAACACGGAAATGTCATTGCTCGTCTTTGTTTTCGGCTCTTCCGCTGTCCCCGACAGAGAACGATCTTTTCGGCAGACGATCGTAAATGAGATCTGGCACTTGATCCACATCCCATTACTTACATTCTCATCAGCTGACACTTCTTTGGTTGGCTTCTTTGCCCGCTTCCTATAGAAAAGCTGACTCTCGCTGAAATACATCTCATCAGCAGAAGTTCCTGACAGATTTGATTTCGCATCTCCGCGCTGAGGAATCGTTTTTGCGACAGAGTAGAATGGTTCTTGCATAATCCGCGCACCGATGCATCAATTGGGAATGACTCTTGGATTAGGTAGCGGATGAGTAGGAGATAGGAAAAACAGTTCTCTTTGCAGCCTCTGCTGAAGGAGGAGGGTTGGTCTTCGAATCGAAAAGCAAGAGCAGCTTCGTGACTGTCTTGCAGGCCTAGCGAAAGAAAAAAAACACGTCAAACTTAGAATATCGAGAGAGGAAGGGTCAAGTTTCACTATTTCTTCCTCTTTAGTAATGTTCTGATTTAAGGCATTGCAATCTCTTGTTAATAGCATACGTACGCCCTATGGTAGAATGCGGTTGCACAGCCTTCAATCCTTCACGAAAAAAAAAAATTCTCTTGAAGCTCGAAAAAGTGCAGAACAATTTCACAAGAAAACTTTTCATAAGGAAGGAGGGCTATGATTACTCCAAGATTCCGTCTTCCAAGGATAGAAACAAGTCACTTATTCTACCGACGCTTGAGTCAAGGCGAAAATTGTTTGATGTTTGTATGGTTCACAAAATTATTAAGGGAATTAATTGAACACACATTCGTGATATTTACACTATAGTTCCGTCAAGAACGAGAGGAAGTTCGTATAAGATTTCGTATCGTAAACCTCAAATATGGTGTAGATTCACGAGTTTCACAGCCCGTGTAGGATCCATGTATGTCTGTCTGAGCAAAAAGGCAAAAACCAACTGCACGATTGCTTCATTTACAAGTAGAGCTGCCTCGAAACTTTTGACTTTTTAAATGACCACAACTTATCTATGGATTATTCAACCTCGTTAACACTAAGTACATACTTGGCTGCACTTGTGTATTTTGTACTTGTCAATTTTAGTGCTGTGTTCGGAGTCGCTTACACTAACATTTTCCAACGTCTGTCTTAAACAGTGTATCGAAATAAATAAATAAATAAATAAATAAATAAATAAATAAATAAATAAATAAATATGCCTCTTTGGAACTTCAGTGAAGTCTGACTTGTCATGGTTTAGCCATTTCGACCCCTTCGAGTACGAGGCTTTCGCCGCTTTTGTGCCTGCTGATGTAGATTACTGGGATTAACATGGCGAGAAGGTTCAGGATAGATGCCACCTCCGAAATGAAGGACTGGTCCCCTGCCTTTAAAGCAGTTCCGCTAATCATGCGACGTACTCAACGGGGATCTTACCGGTAAAACAGGCGTGATTGGACGCTTCCAAATCCAGGTGCTTCAATTAAATTTCTGAGTAAAACTTTTCTTGCGAGACTGAGCTGGAAGCTGTAATGTTGGCTCTAGCATATAAATGGAACACATTACCATGTAACAATCATATGCGAGGTAACAAGTAATTTTTGGTGTCGCTGACGCTTTGGTGATGGCTAGAAGCTCATTCATGATTATGGCAGCTGAACCGCAGTAACCAGTAAAATATTTAAGGCGTCAGTATTCCTGCATTTCCTACCATGCTCTTTTTGTTGTACTGCACCACAGAGGTTTCGAAGAAAAGTTCCATCGTGAGAGCGGGTTTTCATCCAGTTCGGGACCCTTTGAGTAATAGTTTCAAGCCTCATAGCAGATTCGCGTTCTTAAGCTAGCAGGAATTTCAACTATGTACTTGCAGTTCTAGAACCCATACATCATCGACAGGTACATATAGCAGCACAAGTTCCCAATATTTGAAAATTCGGTTGCTTTAAAAATTCGAAAATTCAAATATTCGAAAATTCGAAAAATATTCTCGAATGTGAAACTCTAATGCGTAGCTCTCCCTCGCCCACCGTCTGCGCTTCCGCGCTTTCCATTGATATCACTGCTCTCGTGCTCGATCGATATTGCGATCTGTGATCTGAGGTCCGGACCACTGGATTCTCCTACACAAACACACTGATAAGGGATTCATAAATGTATAGGTTTGAAAATGCCGCGATAATAACCCCATGGATAATTAGAAGGTTACTGTGTAATTGTTCGGCGTTTTTTCTCTCGTCATTGTTCGTTTGTTAAAATTAGCGCATTGTTTTCTTTTCATAGAGATATTGTTCGTTACTGAACTAATGGCTACTTAAAGGTTCTCAGGCGTGAATTGCTGAGCACTTGGCCAAGCCACATCAGAAATGACATCACGGCAGAGAGACTACTCCATAAGTACCACTAGACACCAGTGACCGAGACCCGCTCACACGCGCTGCGCCGCATGCTATGGAGCACTCTGACTGTCTGCGCATCCATACATCTCATTAATATCACCATTCACTTCAGTCCGGTATAGCTGCTTCCTGTTCTAACCTGTACAAACAGGTGATAACGTGTATAGGTGTGGTACTCAAAAGACACACAAAAACATGGTAAAATAACGTTTTCAGGCATGCGCGGGGGCAAGATGTGTAAAAAGCGAGGCGTGGGGGGGGGGGGGGGACT
>JARK01001602.1:172665-183066 GCA_000688135.1 Ancylostoma ceylanicum
CCCCGCCGCCAACACCCGCCACAGTCGGTCGCCCTCGGTCGCTACACCACTCTCGCTCGCCCCGCCCGTCCGTCCGTCTGTCTGTCGCTGCTGTCGCCGTCACACCATCCAGTCGCTTGCTTGTCCATAGTAAACGTTATTATATTGGTGCATGTGTTTTCTAGAACATTCTCTCGCTTTGTATGAGATCGGAGTTCAACGCAAGTTGATGTTCAGTAAAGGTTAATATTATGTGTTGGAATGGGCGGAGATCGATACGTATGGAACGCATGGGGCGAAAGAAAACGTAAAAATTGGAAATGTGTGGTGAGCCCGTGGAAAATAAGGCACCTGAGACCCATGACGTTTCCATGTCCAAAAAAACTATAATTGCCAACTATTAAAAAGCTGACTAAGATGTCTTGCCCACTAAAACGCCAATTTTTACGTGTTTCCACGCAAGTTGCAGCAAAAAAATCCATTGAAGAGTGCAAAATCTCTCCAACGTGACAACAACGCTAGTAAAGTGGAGGAATGTCTGAGTTTTTAGCGTCTGGAAATCTCCCATGGGGATCCTGATTAGAAGAGGTCATATCGCCGGGAAATTGGATCAGAAGGAAATCCATTTGCTGCAGAGAGTGTGGCATTTGGCAAGAACCACAAAAACGAGAATTACATCGATATCCTTTAAATGGAGAGGGGTAGACGGGGGGGGGTGGATGGACGAGAAAGGCCCGCTCCGAGAAAATAGGCCTGACCCGAAGGAACAGGCCTAACACAAAGGAGCTTTGGAAATGAAATTCTTCTTGGAAGTTCTATGACTATGAATAGCTGGGACCTACTGGGAACTACGAACAAACAGACAAATTAAAAAATTTTCTCTATTTTCCGAGGCAGGTTTATGAGAGATTTTCTCGAAGAGAAGGAAATGAATGGAGGAGGGGAGGACAAGTTTAAAAATAGTTTGGAAAATTCTCGAAACAATTACTAAATAGTATAAGACTGTTTTGATGTTAGGCCAAAAATTCCGAGCCATTACTTTTAAAAAATCAAACAATAAAATACCATACGTTTGCGATTCTACTGTTAGATTACTCTAGTAATTCGTCTACTTAAGTACTTCAAAATTTGTTTTGAAAACTGGGCAAGTTTTCATGAAGTGGATGCATTACTGAGATTACCCAGGGTAATCCCATTGACCGCCATGTTAAAGATGGGTAAACCTGTGCGGTGTTAGCGCGTTTACCCTGGGTAATCTAAATGAAGCATGCGGCCTCAGAAAGTGGAGGAAACTTTGGTATTACGATCACCTTTGCACGAAATTCCAAAAAGTTGATTTTGATTTTCATCAGTAAAGGTTATCTGATCATTGAATGGTGCTCATTTCTACCGTAATCCGTTTCTAAAGATTTATGCCAGGTATTTGCCTATACTGTAGCTGTACTAGCTGCCTATACTGCAGTACTATCATCACTATCAACTGTATTTCTTATTGTTTTGTTATATTTCTTTTGCCACTGTTGGTGTTTTTTCGAAGCTCTTCACTGTACCTCATACTGTAACCTTCCAATGATGATTTTAAGGATCAAAACTGGTACAGTATGGGTTTGGCAAGCGGCGCTTCAAGAGACCGTCATAGGCAATCTTTGGAAATTAAGGGGAAGTAATGAATTTGATTCTAGATTTTTCAGACAAAGAATGCTTCCTCTGTTGATTGTGGGAAGTGCATAACACACGATTATACATATTAGATTCTGTTGATAACCTTATCTAACTATGAGTACTTGTAATGGTATTTCCCCTACTTTGCCCATGTAACAGTGAAAATAAGTCTGTGTGGTCAATATGGAGTGGGGCAGGCTGTATAGGTAGGAAATTTTAGATGAAATATAATAAAAACAAAATGATAGGAGAGAGAAGATGATCCTTTCTACCTTCTCATCATACTCTATTGGCAGCAACTTTATTTCCTGAAAGTAGAAGTCTTCTAAAATGTACATATATTGGGTCGTTGTCTGTTTCTGGAACACAACAGAGTTCGGAAACGCGCTGCATCCGTCATGCAGCTTCCATTCGTGGACACGTTTGAAGTATTCACACTCCAATTAGAAGTCCAACTCTCCCAACGCCATTCCTCGCACAAGGATTTGTCCACAGATCTGCCAACTTCGTAACCATAACGGAGTATTTCGCTCAGTAGATTAGCTTAAAACGGTTTTTGAGAATTCTCTGGGGAATTAAGTTTTAGCGGCTAGGTTTGGCCATACTGGGCTTGGATTCGTGAAACCATAACCATGCAAACCAACTGTCAATAGCGTGATTGGCTATCGTATAGACTTTGCTATGCTAAGAGGTGCAGAGCCCGAAAGCTGGTTTGGTAGCCTGGTTTTCTGTGGTTATCTATTCATGAATCTTGACCGTGAATATGTGGGAATCCAACCTCACAGTAGCTCACACAGCAATAGTCCGCCTTGCTACATTGAATCCTCAGACACGCCGAGAACCCTTTTTACGGATTTTGGAGTATTTCCAGAAAATCTGATCTATATCCAAGTTTCGCGGTGAAAACCAGGTACGAATCGGCTCCCTTAACTTTACCTCCAATTTTTTGTAGGGAAAATGAGCTATTTCCGCTCAGGAAATAGTAGGGAACTATTCGATCTCTGGAAGAGCTCCCTTCCTTGCATTCTAAAATGCGCAAAACATCTTCTGAAATCA
This sequence comes from Ancylostoma ceylanicum, assembly GCA_000688135.1. Lineage (NCBI taxonomy): Eukaryota > Metazoa > Nematoda > Chromadorea > Rhabditida > Ancylostomatidae > Ancylostoma > Ancylostoma ceylanicum. The sequence goes on from JARK01001602.1 coordinate 175,363, forward strand.
CTTTGGAACGCAGGCATGAACTTTGGGGCAATTTTTTTTCTAATTCCGTAATTTCATTTATATTTTTTGTTTTTCGCTTGAGGCAGCAAATCAGAATACCATCTTCCTTGGCAAGTAGCAATGAATAAAATGACAGTGGCGAGAAACTAGGTCCTTATCTAAAGGCTAGGAATGATCCAAAACAATGTTACATCCTACATCACGCATAGTCAGCAATGGTTGAGAGGGCAGCTCCGAGATTTTTACCCCAAAATTCCATCATTCCCCACCTCCCGCTGTTAGCTTTCGCAACTGCTGGCAAGAGAATCTACGAGTAAAAAATTGTTTGCCGCTCCTTCCAGTCAAATGATCCTAAATCCGTGGTTTCTGGCTTAACCCTACCAAAAGTGGGGATTTGACGAGGTAATATCAGTAATTTAGCCGAATTTGCAAGCGGATTTCAAGCAGAAACCTCCGAACACTGCATCTATGCAGAGGCCGCATACATAGTTGAGATTGCCCAAGGTAAACTTGTTAACCACACGAATTTACCAATTGTTAATACTGGCGTCAATACGTTTACCCTGGGTAATCTTAATTATGCATGCAGGCCCTTGAGAGATAAGTTACTACCAATGAAATAATTGAGATCACCCAAGGCAAAGTTGTTAACACCATACAACTTTACCCATCGTTAACATGGGCATCAATACGTTTACCCTGGTAATCTCTATGATGCATACAGGCCCCTGAGAGATAAGGTATTATCAACGTTGTCGGATATTCTAGCGGATTCCTGGTATCACTTTGGATTTTTCCTTACTATTTACACAATATTGGGGTAGAATTCACTTGGATGACAGTACTTGCATGAACATTTTCAGGAATTTGCCAGGAAACCGTCAGTGTATGACCACCAGAGCGGAAAACATCCTCTTCAGACAGCCTCCCGCACATTTTTTTACCCGCTAGAACAATTAAATAGTTTCTATCACCTAAATTTCCTGAGAATCCAAGTCTAGTCACACATCCGTGGATTCGTGGTCAGTTTATTCGCTTCTCAAGTTGCGAAATGTTGAGATCCTCTCACTATTAGTTCCGAGTTCCTGCATTATTTTGTTTCACTACTATTTATGGCACACCTTGTTGTGCATGAGAAATAAATAAATAAATCGAGCAACCTATTCACATTGAATTTCTCCTGCTATCGCAACCTCACACTATCGAACCGAGCGATCACCCCTCGCTAATGATGCTAGAAAAACGAATCGATTGCGTAACCTGCTGATGGTAAGTGTCGAGATGTCGTCTATTAATGTGACCCAAGCAGACTAATCTTGGTCCTTAGCGACTTCGGTAAACAGCAGACGGCGGCGAGAGAGTGCGCCCATCCAGGAGGGCCAGGCGACCTCCTCCAGGCCCTCGCGCCTTCACAGCCCCCGAACTCTCACGGCTCTCAACGCGAGCCGTCTGCATCTCTGCGTCCGCGCTGCGAAACCTCCGCCGGTTCAGTTACCTTTACGCAAGCGCTGTGTTGCTTACGTAACTGCGTCCAGCGATGCTGCCAGCCTTCGCCCCGAGCGCCTTTGACCCACAGTCGTTCGCCTACAATCCCTACGGATACTCGTGAGTCGTCTTTACTTTACTTGTTTAGCTGTGAGGTAATTTGTTGCTTCAGCGTGCCATTCCCAACGGCGTACGGTGCTCCGGCAGCTGCGCCCACCGCGTTCCAGCCATGTGCTACCAGCTCCTTTTACCCAGAGGCAACTTACCCGAAGTCCGACACCGGCTCCTCGACGCCCGCCTGCAGCAAGTCCGAGTCGGAGATTTCCTCTGATGAGGCGTACAGGAAGTCAGTTTTGACGTTTTGCTAGTTAACTATTTCTTTTGTTTTGTTTTGCTGCATCAAAATGAAAATGTTAGAATGATCGCCATACATATATCTATGACAGCCTTTTAACCCGTTTTTGCTCTAGCATTTTTTTCCTTTTTTCAGGAAAGAAATGAGGTGAGTTAATTTCTGAAAAGAGAGTATATATTATAAAAGGTTATCTCCTAGGATGAAAACTTCCCACAGCGTATTCTGTCCTAAATAAAAAAGTTAGATTGTGGACTGTTAATCTCAAGTTCTATCAGATATCTTTGGCTGAAGAAATAAAAAAACACCTCCTCAAAAAATTAAAACATGAAATGAAGCCATATTTGCCTGTTACCACATATAAAGCTGAAAAATCGAATTGTACAATTATACCCTAAGAAAAGTTTCAGACGAAAAAAAATTGTAACAATTTTTATGCCAGCCACTGCATATATGTACTTCACCGCTGTTTCTCCAGAAATCCGTAGAGCGCACGAAACCAAACGAATGCTTTCGACCTACTATACCCTACTGGGCAACAATTTACTTTCACCGATATTCAAGAGAGCTGTACGGCCGTTCATATGAGGGCGACATGCTCTAAAAGGTGATGGATGCCTTAGGAAGGTTAGCCTGCTTTAGGCACCGTCACCTTAATTGCGGCGCCTCTCTTCACAAAAAAAACTTCTGTTGTGAAGTGTATAGATGCTTATTTAAATGTTTTTATGTCTGTTAACCGTCTTGTTTACTATTTACATTTCCTACAGTAGAGCTGTCTTACCTACTAATCTAAAATTCAATAACGTCAATGATCCAAGAGGCTTCAGTTTACTAGGAAAAGGAGAACTATTATAAATTAGGATTCTTATAGACAAGTCAACGTTAGTTTTCTTAGAATTATGTATTGACAAGATAAAAAAGATTGTTTTCCTCCAATTTGCTCAATTTTTGAGGTGATTGCTTCATGTTTGTTTGTTTTTTCATGAATTACATATGCACTGTGCAGGTAAGTCCACAAGTCTACTCTGAGGAAATGGCTTAACTCGACAAGCAGAATTTTTATGTGATTTTCCTGTGACCATTTGCTTCCTTTGTACTTTTGCTCATTTATTTGAAAAAAATAAATGTAAAAAAAAAATCAAAAAATATGTAGGTCAAAATCCTAACTTCTTCAAAGACACAGCTCTCCATTGCTGCGCAGTCTCCTGCTTATGAGAAGAGGCAATGTTCTATACACTCCGCATTGTCGCGAAAAACTTCCTTACCTATTTTTTGTAGATCTTCCATTGCTCATCAGCTCAGAATATCAAACTCGTCTATCCAGCATTTTTGGTTCGAACACTTATCCATATACTGAAAGGTCCCAACACTTGATGTAGCCGTTCTAGGATAATGAAGGTTGACGAATCCTTTTCCTTGAGATAAGCTCCGCACAGTGTCTTAGGCAAATTCTTTCACCTTAATGTCAACACAGCTTCATCCAGGACTTCTTTAATACGGGAAAATGATCTCGGTTAAGACTTTTCCTACTTCAAAAATAAGAGGGCGAACCCCTCTGAGAAGAGAACTCAGAGGCGGAATCCCTATTGATATTTGAAGTGTTCGCATTAATTCATTTGTCTTGTTTTCGTTCATTGGTGCACCCATGAGTGCATAATTGCGTAAATAACAAAGTAATTAACAAATTTCCCCTATATTTTCTTTTCCTTACTCTGGGAAGCGCACTGTCGTTTGCAACAACATCTCAAAGTCCTTATTCGGCTACTAAACTATGTATCATCCAATTCAAAAATTTTATTTATTCGACAAGACAAGTTGCTCTGCGGAGTATGAGTAGTTGCGCAGCCTGTTTTTTACTCGACGAGTAATCGCTTTTTTTTGGAGATGAGCCAACCTGGTACCTAACCCTTCAGCTGGGAATTTGGAACACATCCAACACGTAAGATTGTTGGAATCAACAACAGCTGTGTGAAACTTTTCAGAGGGCAGGTTAAGGTGTTTTACGCAGAAATCGGTTTACTTCTGCAAATGCTGTTGTAAAACTAATTTGAGTGAGCATGAAGAAAGCATGAAAAACAGCAAGTACATAGTACATAATAATGCTTGTTTACATTCCAGATGCAAATATATAAACACATCAGTTTTTCCAGAAAACGTGAGAAACGTGACCGAAACAACGAAGCGGCCAGAAACTCCCGCTTGCGGAGGAAAGCGCGAGAAGGTCGAATAGCACGAGAGGCAGAAGTGCTACAGAAAGAGAACCAAATCCTCAGAGACGAAGTTGGTGAACTGAAGAAGGTAAATGATTCAACTTATCCACATACTCCTGGTTGTTACTCGGTTATTAGGTATGTTAACAATAATCAGAGTGCGGCATTTAGGTGTTCTACACCCTTCAAGAAGAGCTGACCGCTCGACGGAGCACCAACGTAGAAAACGTCGAGAATGTTGACGTTTACCAAAGCATTGACTTCTCGTACACCAACCAAGTCCTGTGAAATCATCTCGCTGCTATTTTTGATTTTTTCTCTCATTTTTTAGTGACATTGTTCTGGAGATGCTTACACGACTGTATATGTAATGAATTTTGTAGATGTTCTGGGTAGAGCTCGTCTGTACAGTTTGATGCGTTGGCTTTTATGATTGAATAAATGGAATTGTACTTTTCACTATTTTTTAATCAAGTGAGACATATTGTTGTTCTGAAAGCTCACAAAATGCAGAGTTTTTACAAACTTTGAGTTACAAGACCTAGGAGAAAATCCGGAAAATTCTGTGGAGAGGTTAAGTAAGCAAAAAAAAGTAATTGAGCAACCCACTCCCCCCTCCTCTTCGCCACCCAAAAAAGGGAAAAGTGGAAAAGCGGTGTCTATGGATGTCTATGGACTTTCGGGTGTTTCTTGATTCCTCACAGCACTGGACAATTTTATGCTTGCAGCAAAAGAGAGCAAAATTTGTTCTAGAAGTGCTTTACCACAACTTGTTGCTAAACAACATCTGGTGTGGCATGCATCATTGAGATTACCCAGGGTAAACGAGTCAACTCCCATAAATTTACGCGTCATTGACATGGGCGTCGACAGGTTTACCCTGGGTAATCTCAATGATGACCTTATGCGACTTGCAGTGTTGGCCGGCCACTGCTCCTCGCCACCAATTTTTCTCACTCCTCACCCTACCACCCCCCCCCCCCGTAGTTTTGAATGATGAGATCTGTACTAACGGTCCGTTTCATATTATTTCGCTTGAACTTCGTCTGACTACATTGTAACCGATAATTATAAATAAATAAATAAACAAGTAAATAAATAAATAATGCGTACAGGGCATCATTGATGAAACTTCCAACAAGCAAACCAACTATGGTAGCATATAAGGTTAAACTATAGATTATGTATTGTTGGGAGACGCAGAACGAAAGAGTTGGTTTGTTACCCTGGTTTGGCTGGATTTTGCGTTCATGAATTCCAGGTCCTGAGGGGAATTATAGATTTTTGGAAGAAAAAACCGACAAGGCCTCTGCGCCAATTGAGTCTTCCTGAAGAGTAGAGGTTTCGAGGCGCAAGATCTCAGTGGATTCTATGATACATATCCACCGTAATTACGCAAAATTGCAGAATTGCCAGCATGTCCTCTAACGATACATTCCACCAAATCATCGCATCCATATTTGCAGAATGGATAATCCATCGTCTCCTTTCCCCGCTAATCCAGTGGAAAACTCTCCTGGAAGACAATTGCCGCCTGGATCCCTTACCCAACACAACCTTCTCACATGGCCTTATTTACCCATCACAGTAGGTTTCAGCACTCAAACCACCACTCAAACACCTCCCCCAGCGTGTCCTGGATGTATCGAACTCGGCGCCGAGAAAGAGCACGGAAAACCCGCAGAGCCGCGACGACCCCGAACTGCCCTCCCACCGGCACTGTGTCTGCGCTCTCCTCGATTCGCACGTCTAGCGGCGCTCTCTCGTCGGCATCCCACAGTATTTCCGCGCGCGCGTCCTCGTCTGACCTCGTGCGTCGTGCCATTGGCTTGTCTCACTACGCGTTGCGCAACGGTCGTGTACGCTTGCGTAATACCGTAATTCTACCGTAGCTATGCTGCCAGCTTTCGCTCAGACGGCTTTCGATCCGAATCCATTCGCCTACTCTCCCTATGGCTACAAGTATGTCACTCCATGCAATTATCCCTTGGCTGTCAATTAGGGGGCCTAATTAGGTGCCTGACTTGCCTAAGGCACCTATCAACCTCCCTAACCTCCTAACTACCTCTTTGTAGTCCTTCGCTAACCACCTATGGCACGCCAGTCTCGTCCATGCCACAGTCCTACTACCAGGATACGTCGTCGTACGCCAAGTCGGAATCCGACTCCACTCCCGAGGAAAAGCGGAAGGATCCACTGTCCGTAATTACAGACGACGAGCAACGCCAGCAACACGTTGATCGACGCCTTTTTCCTATTTTTCTTTCGTGTTTAATCCATTTTAGGTGTTTTGCTTGTAACTTACGGCAAAGCTAAGTTTTCAGCTGCTGTCGTCCCGACAACGGTATGTTTGAGTGAGAAAGGGAGGCCGAGGAGCTGAAATTTGTTGGAAATGTGATAGTAAAAGTGGTGTGGAAGAGAAGAAGAGTGTGGGGAGAGAGCCCTCACGGACCATGACCTCATCTTGTCTCTTTTTAGATACCTCGCCAAGCGTCATAAAAATAACCTAGCCGCACAGAAGTCCAGGAAAATCAGGTCAGTAACTTCTGTAGCGCTTTTTCTGGAAAGAAATTACCACTCGTAAGGAATGCCCTCAGTTTTCTGTTCAATTTGTATCAATTGTGGCTGTCACTCTGCTGCTGAAAAAAAAGTCCATGTCGAGGGGAAACATCAGGGAGCAACAGCAAATGGTGACAGTGATAACGTTGGGAAAGCTCCCAGGAAAATTCTTAGGATTGGGATTTTTCACACAGAAATTTTGCTTAACAGCTTCCGTTATAAATGATGAAAGAACCCTTGAATTTGGATTGAAGTGCCCTAATTGGGTTTCATGAAAATGTTCTTCGAAAAAAAAAACGTCTATGTCGACGGAAAACATCAAGGAGCATAAGCCAGATTCAACTTTTATTTAATTATAATTTGTTATTCACTTACCTATTCATTTTTAAATAATTTTTTTGAAATATTGTGGATAAACGTGAAGAAGCCAGGACGTTTAAGACGTTTAAGCATTGCGGTTTTTTTTGCACAATGGAACGTTGAATGACGTAAATATTGGATGTTTACTCTTTGAGTTCTACGTGTGTCTTTATTTTCTTATTATTTTCTACATACATTACCCATATTTTATTCAGCGAAACTTTTTATTTATGATTTGTCTAACCCTGCAAAATCGTTCCAAAAGTTTGATCTCTCTCCTTTTGCGTCTCTTACTTTTGATATCTTTCCATGGTCAAATTACATACGCACGTGTCTTGACGTCGCAAAGAGCTACTAACGTAAACTAATATTTTCTATGTTTCCTTAATTTTTGCAAGTGTTACCGGACTAATTTCAGCATTGTTAGATCTGTCGTAGTAGTGAATTTTTATTTTTTTAGAAGGGCGATTTCATTAGATTTTTTTCTGGCTTTTGACGGAAGTTCACAGCAATCCTTTGCCTGTCATCCTGCTAAACTTTTAAAAATTGATTGCAAAAATCCACATCTTTCAGAAGGCAACGGGAGGAGTCGATTACGAAGACTGCGGACCTGCTACGAGCAGAGAATGAGAGTTTGAAGAATGAGATCGTCCAGCTGAGGGAGGTACGACACCACCTGTTTTCTTTTTGGTAACAGTATGTAGGTATCAGTGGCGGACGCAGAAAGTGGGCGGGAGG
>JARK01001602.1:193486-203888 GCA_000688135.1 Ancylostoma ceylanicum
GGGGGGGGGGGGGGGGGGGGGGGGGGAATTGCAGCTTGACGTAGATGTCCAGCTAGCTTGATGCCAGAAATTTTATAAAAAGAAATCCTAATCAGAATGACTTTCAAAAAATATCAAGCGATAAATAATCTCTAAATTAATTAATATATAAATTCAGGAAAATTCCAGGCTCCTGCGATGTCATCTTCACCAGAGAACGGTGCGACCGTGCACTGTTCGGTCTGCAAGTGCAACCCGGAGAACCGTCCAAGTATCGGCAGTGTGGCCCGAATGGCAGAGTCTGGATAGTGCCATGTGTTCCTGGAGCCGTTTTTGATCCAGTCACCAAGGTACTGTATTAGGGTTTCTACTGAAATGGCTTGGATTGAAGAAGGCACTTTCTATGTGTCGAAAAAAATTCACGCGAATTTTCGGACGGTTTATTTTTCGTGGTAGCACAGACGATGTGAATTGCACCTAATTCGTTGATTTTTATGTTTATCTGTTTTGCCAAATTGTTGTTCATTTATTTATTGACGTACGTAGCATTTATTCTACGTGATTGTGCTGGAAACGGTGGATAGTATAATGCAACTATTTCGATGCACCAAATTTGAGAATGGACGCATTTTGAATAATTGATATCATTTAAACTTCAGCACTAATGGTAAGAACACTGCACAACTTTAAGAGCGACAGTTCACACAAAAAGCTTTTTTTTAGTATTCGAGAAATTTCTCCCATCTCACACATATTCACGTCTTCAAGCCGCATTTCACACCTTTATTTGATGTTTCAACCTCCACGCCATGCCAGGCTATGATATGCATATGTATTCTCCACAGAATTTGATTGTTTTTCATTAAGGTATGCAAAGAGATGCCACCGACAGCATTCCCGTCACCGTCCATTCGACGAAAATCGGGAAAATCGGAAGAAGTAAGACTTTATCCACTTTATTTTTCCAGTCTTTGATTTTTCGCTAGGGACTAAACTCACAAAGGAATCACTACCATGCGGCTATACCAAGGAGGCAGTGGCGGACTCAGGAAGTGGGTGGGAGGGGGGTGGGTGGGAAAAAAGTTGGGGTCTCCGCTGTTTTGGGGACCCAGACGGAAAATAAAATTAATAAAAGTATTAATTTCAAGAATAAGAATAATGAATATTCTAAAAAGTATTGTAAATTAATTTCAAGAATTCGGCGACCCATTTTCAGGGGGGGGGGGCGCCCCCCGCCTTCCGTCCGCCACTGCAAGGAGGCATCACATCAGGAAAATATTGATTAGCACCGAACTCAAATTAATAAAATTATATAGATCAACATAAGGCAAAACTACGAGGATACAGTGAGATCTTTTGCTCAGCTCTGAAAGGAACGGTGACGTGAATGAGATGTGTGGATGCGTAGACAATCAGAGTGTCGCGGTGCGTGCGATGCGTGTGAGCGCGTCCACTCCCACTGGGGCTTGCTGTGCCTCTAAATTGTGCATTAACGTATCTGAAATGACGTTTTCGTGATTCGAAATGAGAAACGACAACTGTTCCCAATGTAGTTCTAAAAACAAAAAAATTGTTGACTTTTTTCCTCCTCCGTACAACCAAATTCAATAACTTTGTGGTAAAAATAAATAAAATAAAAAATAGGCAAAGCATTATCAGGATTTTCTCCGCATTGGAGTCTCCATGAAGGTGTCATATCTACCATTAAAAATTGAATATTTTTATTTTCAGAGCCGAAAGCAAGCCGAAACAGAGTTGACGCCAATCACAGAGGAATTCATTTTCTCCACGAAGCGACCGAAACGACCTCGACCAAAGACGAAAGCAGCATCGTCAACTCTCACTGCTGCTCCTACTTCAGCAGCTTCCTCCTCTACCCATCCATCCACCACCACGCCAACTCCCACAGTGGCATTTCCCACTCCTGCGCTTCTCCCCACTCCTGAACCAACCACAGTACGACCTTATAGGCCAGTGTTCACAACGCCGAATCGCAAAATAGTAAGCTCCGCTGCAACAAAAAGCCCAAAACCACCGCCCACCAGGACAACTGCCACAACTTTGACCACGCCTCCGCTGAAGAATCGCAAAGTCACGGAGCCAATACCTGTAAGTGAGGCACAGATGACAGGCATGCAGCCATCCACGCGTGGATACACTCGTGGTCCACAAATGCACACAACTGGCGTCACTGCAGGGACCACGAGTGGGGAACATATGGTGAATTACAAGGGGATCACCATGAGCGAGGACGAGTTCCTGAAGCAGTTGGTGCGAATAGTCGAAGCACACCAGGTGGCGATAAACAAGATCGAAGAGCAGGTGGGGGAGGAGCGACGGCGAGGAGGGGTTGAGGACCACGAACATCCGGCGGGTAGCTTCAGAAAACAAGGTCCCTCTGGAAATTTTGAGGAAGGGTCATCTAACGCAGAGATGGAACAGCTAGAGAGACAGAGACAGCAGGAAATAGCGCGACAAGTCGCGGAGAGGCAACAAAAGGAGAGAGAAGAGCTCGAATGGCAGCAGGAAATAGCGAGACAAGAGGCAGAGAGGCAAAGAAAAGAGGAGGAAATGAGAAGACAGCAGGAATACGCCCAACAAATGGCAGAGATGCAAAGGGCACAGAAGGAGATGGAGTGGCAACGAGAAATAGCACGACAGAAAGCGGAGATGGATGAGAAAGAGAAGCAAAGGCAAGTAGAAATAGCACGTCAAATGGCAGAGAGGCAGAGACAAGAAGAGGAGCTGTTGAGACAACAGGAAGTAGCACTGCAAGAGGCGGAGAGACAAAAGAAGGAACGAGAGAGGCAAAAGGAAATAGCTCGACAGGTGGTGGAGAGGAAAAAACAGGAGGAGGTGAGACGAATAGAAAAAGCACGTAAAAAGTCGGAGATGGAAAAGAAAGAAAGAGAAAGACAACAAGAAATAGCGCGTCAACACGCTGAGAGGCAAAGAAAGGAGGAAGAGGCGAGGAGGCAAGAGGAAGCACGGCTGTTCGCGGAGAGGCAAAAGAAAGAAAGAGAACGACAAGAAGAAATAGCTCGGCAGATGGAAGAAGAAGAGAAACGACAACGAGAGGAAGCGGAAAAAGAGGAAATGAGGAAAAGAAAGATAGAAGAGGAACGGTTGAGAAAAGAAGAGGAACAGCGCATAGAAGCCCAGAGAAAAGCGGAGGAAGAGCGCAGGATCGAGGAACAGTTAGCAGCACGAGAGGTGGAAAATCAATCCACTGTCGTGAATCCTGCATTTGGGATGCATATTCCTGGAGAAACACAAGCAGGTGGGATTTTTCAAAGTTTTTGTTTTGGTTTTAGACCTACTTTGTTCACATTTAGTAATTATCGCTCAAGTGCAAAATTTAGTAAAAGTTCGCTCGTGTATGTATGGCCGTATCCCATTTTACAAGCTATTATCGATATCAAAAAATCATACGTATTGCATGGGTCCAAATCCAAAGGTAGGAATGGTAAGTACTACTGAGACCTCATGCGTGGTCCAGATTACCTAGGGTGAACGTGTCATAGTGTATTCCACCAAGGACAATATGTAGTCCTGGAAAATTTGGAGAAAAGAAAAGAAAATTGTGGGACATTTCAGAGTTTTTATGACGACGCGTCGTAATGACGATTCTGAAATGTCCTGCATTTAGCCCGGGGGATGTCCAAATTGCGGATTTATGCACAAACTTTATTATATGGGTATACTCACCTATTGTCGCGTAATGAACGCGTTGTAACACCGTAAATTTACCCTTCGAGAACACAGGGCGTCAACGCATTTACCCTGGATAATGTACTATGTACTTATCTGGTCTTCCTACCCTGGGTTACTGCAAGAGTGGACCAAGCCTTTCTTTCGTCTATGTACACCCGGTACGTGCGTTGGGTAACTACATTTTTTGAGATCGGTGTATTTAGGGAAGTCTTCAAATTTCTCACTGTCTCCACAAAATATGCACCTCTTTTTTGAAGTGACCATCCTTATAGCAAGGTTCATACTGTAGGTTTGTTCAGTTACTGCAGGTACAGCTGTAGGGTACTGTAAGCATCAAGTAAAATATTTATTTCGCATCTGCAGTGAGCGTCGATGGAATTGCGCTCTTCGCGGACTCCTAAAGCACGCCACGCGACCGCGTCGCTCACACCCGACCTGTTGTCGTGGTAGCGAACCATAGAATTTTCTTGTTCGTCAATTAGTTTTCTTTATAATTAACATCGTGAAGGATGTAACGTATCAAGAAAACCATATGATTTGCTATTAAAGCAGCATTCGCAGCAGAAGCGGCGCGGCTGCGTCGCATGCTGTCCTGGTCCGGGGGAAGCGCACTTCCAACGACACCCACTATATGTATTGCAGGTGCACAAAGAATAGTCTACTCTGCGGGTGTTCAATCAAAACGCAAGGAAACCCTACTGAGCTGGGATTCATGGACGCATTACCATGGGAAACCGGCTAGCAAACCAATTTTCAGTTCTTGCCTCTCCTAGAATTGCGAAGTCTATACCATAACCAGTCACGCTAACCATCATTGCTTTGCTTGGTTTTCGTTTCATGGGTCCCATCCCTGGAAGAAAATAAAGTGGACAAAAAGAAAAAACACGAGAAATTTTCCTAAAAATCCATTTTTATAGGTGAGCATAGCACGGACTACTATGGCTACAGTACCAACAGTGACGCCACAAAGACCGTATTGGCTGGACTGATGAGCATGAGTAGCAGGTGAGTTCAAATTTTCCATTTCTTCTATAACCCGTTTCAAACGCGACAATAGTTGAGTCTCCATGCGGACAACCTGTTTTTCTTTCATTCCTCTCCAGTTGTTGCACAATTTCCTGCGCTGTTTTTCTCTCTGCTGTCCGTCCGACTATCGTTCCTGACGGAACGCACTATATGGTGGATTAAAACATTCGCGACAATGTGCTCAACCGGTTGACGAGCATGGTGCGACGCGTGGGACCGCGTGCTCAACCGGTTGAGCACAAATGCTTGCTTAAGGGACCACCAGCGCACCATTCCGAGGGTGTAAGGTCGCGAATGTGTTAATGAGTTCAGAACCATTGATACGTCAAGGGGGTTCCAACAGAGGAAAAAGGGATATTACTTTTGTCCTTAAATTCCTTAATTTCTTTAGCAATGCCACAGAAGTTTCACTTTCCGGGTGCAGAAATTCTCCCGTTTCTAGCTCCACACAGATTTTTTCCTCATGTAAACACTGCTCAGAAGCACCACAACCAGCTGCTTCCATTCTGGCAAGTTCAAAATCCAGAATATTCCAGGCTAACCTCCACAGAACCGCCACAACTTGAAATCATCCACTTCACCGCTCCACCTCCTACTCCATCCTCTCCAGCCAATGAATGGGTGACTAGCCCGCATTCGTGGCGACCTCCGCCCGATATGCAAACGAATGTTCTGGAATGGTCTCGAACTCCGGTAAGTCCTTGCATGATGTAATTTTTTTTTGTTTTTTGAGTAGAAAAAACTCTTGCAGATCCCCTCCACGGGAACATCCGAGCTACCGTCAACGGTCACATCCGAGTGCGATTCTAATGTCGAGTGTGCTTTTAGCTACGAGGACGATCTACTGTGTCCACATCCTAAGTAAGTAAACAGATGAATTTTAGTGTAAAGACGCTTTTAGGCTGTCCTTTCGGCTTCAAAAGCTTCCAGTTAGTAGAAGGCTTGAATATGACCTACTCCTTTCCAGTGACGCTACACGATACCTGCAATGCACCCCAATGATTGGAAGACGAGGTCGATGGACGGAGCGGATGTGCCCTCCAAATCTTGTCTTCATACCCTCCTATGGGCGATGTGGACTAAATGTGGTGAGGCCTCCATCGTAATCACAATCACCGTTATGTGTTCACGCGACGCAACCGCGCCGCTCGCGCTGGAATTGTCGCCGTGATAGCGAACTGTGCGGGTTTTTCAATACCTAGTTAATTTTCTTGATAGCTGTCAGCAGAGATGACAAAAGAACCATAAAAAAGAATATGATTTGCCACTTATTTCCACACATACATTCAATGGTAAATCGCTATTGCACCGCAGAAAACGAGACCGCGCCGCGCCGCGCCACCCACGCAGCGCGGCAGGCCAGCTGGGCGCCCTGTTTGTCGGGTGTTACCGGAATAGGCGCATTTGCACAGAATAAATGTGTGTCTGTAAGAATTCCTACAGATAAAGAAATTAGTCGTGGAAACTATACGCAAAGCTACTGTACCGCGAACGGGCAATAGGTACGGTCGGCGTCAATGGTGGTGACCCCTTTGCGGCCTCTAAAAGCACGCGCGCGCGACCGCGCCGCTCGGGAAGGAATCCCCTCCAGGGCGACAAACTATGGGGTGTTCTTGACAGTTAGTTAGCTTTCTTATTAGGTAACATGGAATGTGATGAGAAAAAATACAGTGAAAACCCAGATTCGGCACTGCAGCGACGAATTCATCGTGAGCGGTGCGGTAGCGCCGCGTTATTTTCGAGGCCGTGGATGGGTCACCGCCATCGACGCTCACTGTAGGTGACGCGGCGCGGCATGGTTTTCTGCTGTGCAAAAACGATTGACCATCATGACATCTACATAAAATGGGCATCGATGGCGGTGACCCGTCTGCGGCCTCGAAAAGCACGCTGTGCAACCGCGCCGCTCACGATGGAATCGTCGCCGCAGCGGGGAATCCAGGTTTTCCTGATAGTTGTCCATCACTTTCGATGTTGACTAATAAGAAAATTAACTATCCATCGAGAAAACTTCACAGTTTGTTGTCCCGGAGCGGGTTACTGCTCGAGCGTCGCGGTCGCGCTGCGTGTTTTTCGAGGCCTCTGAAACGCCACCGCCATCGTCGCCCAGGATAACGTGCTTCCATAAAAACGGTGGAAAACATTGTAAAAGCAAAAGAGATCGTTCTAAAGTGATAAATCTGTAAATTTCCCCAGTTTTTCCTTTCAACGTAGCGGAATGAAGGTATGTAGAAATATTCTGGTTCTAGATTGTTCCATTATTATTCCGTCATAATCCAATTTTCTATGTGACTCACGTATTTATAGGGTGCTACCCCTGATCCATATGCTACTCAAAGCTTCGTAATTCCACGACTTCCATCCGATCCTGAATACGTTCACTGGCAAGGCAACAAGTTAGTGTGGATCTCCATCCAATGGATGGCATACAGTTATCCACACCTCCCTTTTTACAGAGAACTCCAGCCACACGTCGCTCAGCTGCCGTACCAACCAATAGTGACGCTGGCTCCATACCAACCTGTGCTGCAAACCACGACCCTAACGCCGATCCTGAGGACAATCGACGAGTTCCCACGTGATCTGCTGCCGCCGTTCAGTTATATCCACAACACCATTCCTCCATCGCAATTCGAGCCGGATCAGGTAAGAGCCCCAGCCGATTTCCCCTAAAGTAGCAATACATCACTTCTCCAGGACCCCAACATGGATCTATCCGTCATCAACCCGCTGTTCCCACGCGTTCAACCTGACTTCCTCATGCCATTCGGGAAGTTCCGGGATGGATTCGTGAGCAGCGGCAATTCATTTATGGGTAGCATTATCAAGCCAGCTATTAAAAAGGTAAATTTATAGTTTATTTCAAAATGTTGGATGACACGCGAGAAATAAAGCTGTTCCAGTCAGCTGCTATCACTGGGTGTGTATCATCGTGAGGGAAAAGGGGCGTAGCCAGGCGATTCTGATTGGCGCACTCGGCCGTCCGTCACGCCCACCTGTTTGAGCCTGTACGGCGCTAAGCACAAATAGACCATGTATTACGGGATTGACGCCGTTGGAGTTCAAGCAGGTGGGGATGACGGGTGGCCTGAATGTGCCAATCAGACTCGCCTGGCTACGCCCCTTCTTCCCTCACGATGACACACCCACACCACTTAGTTCCTCATTAGCTCCCATCTACACCTCAGTTTCGGGTTATTTTTTGAAAAATTCATAGGGATTTCTGAATCTTTTCTTGCCTTGCATTGGAAAAGCTAAAACTTCGGAGATGATCTAGATCCTGACCAGTGCCTATATTCACGAACGTCACTGGGAAGACGTTGTGCATCAATCAGTGGACGAGTTTCCCGGGCAAAGAGTGGGTTTCCTCGCTATTCTCAGATGTATCATCGTGAGGGAAAAAAAGGCGTGGCCAGGCGTCTCTCATTGGCGCATTCAGGCCGCCCGTCACGCCCACCTGTTTGAGCTCGTACGGCGCTGAGCACAAATACACCATGTATTACGGGATTGACGCCGCATGAGTTCATACAAGTGAGCGTGACGGGCGACCTGAATGCGCCAATCAGAGTCGCCTGGCCACGCCCCTTTTCCCTCACGATGATAATCACCCACTATTCTCACTACTTTTTAGCGCTGATCGGGACAAGTCTCCGCAACAGAATATACCTAGTTTTGCCCGAATAACTCGTCCATTTAAAAAAAAATGGGGTAAGCGATGAGTACAGGCACTGAAATACCGATCGTCCCGGTCCCCAAAATACCGGAAAGCCTAGTTTTCCTCCCATGCCCCCTTGGTCTGCTTCCACAAGAAATACCTCAACCAACATGACGCTTATCATCCTCCTCGCTTTTAGATAGCAATGGATCAAACGGAATCTTTCCTGGATCGCATCCTGTCCGATGAAATCGCGAACGAGACGAGGAACAAGGAAAAATCAGCGTCACCGCAACTTGGAGAAGACGGCTGGAGAAAAGCTGCCTAACTTCGCGCTCCTACAACTCCCATTTTAATAACTCTATAGGGCAGATTGGAAATTTTCCAAAAGATTGCCCAAAAACGCAACATTCAGACGATCTATACGAGAAATAGGAACCATTTCTTCACATTCACCAAATCAGATTTCTCTAAATCTTTGTGGAAGGTGCATTCCTCCTAGAAACTAGCACTAAATCATCTGCTTTCACTTGAACGAATTGATCTCATCGCTGTATATTTCAGCTAAGAAGCACAATAAAGAATAATCACGGAAATGTCTTCATTACTTTTAAAGCATGCAAATGGACCTACTGAAAATTGCGAAAGAAAAAAGAAAGAGAAAATTTTTGGGATATTACATACCAAATGGAACCTAATCAACAGAAGTGGGGCAAAAACGACAGATTTACGACATAGAAAGAAGAGAAAAGTATAGCAAAGACTACTCAATGTCTTGAAGAGTAACAACCACCTGAAACGCTACAAGAGGGATCCAAGCGGGGAAGGGGGAGGGAGGGGGGGGGGCTGCTCTGAGCAGATTACGATTTGTGATGGGTTAGACGGGAGAGTGCATAACCAACTTTCCTAGTGTTACATGAATGACAAAAAAATCAACAGCGCCGGTTTTAACAAAAAAAAAATGGACAGACAAAGGGAGACATCGGGCAAAGAAAAATCCAGGGAAAGCCACAGGTCATCTGAATTCACCGGCGTTTCGTTGCATGAACACTTGCACAATTATGGTATCTAGTACTTCATAGACTTGGGCTTCTCTGTTGTATTTTCATCGCACATGTCAGCGAGAGCCATACGCTGCATATTTGTGAGAGATCTACGATCTTCTGGAACGTCGAGCGTAACCAAGCGGAACCCTGTAAAACCTAATGATATAGATTGTTTTTGATAATAACTTTTAATGTTAAGTTATTTTGCCATTAAACATAGAAACAAAGCGAAACAGCAATAAGAATATGTAAAACTACACCAACATGCTCTGATAAATTTGCTGCAAAACGTAGTACGGACAGTGTGACACGTTGAGTACACTGCCCAGCGACCTTTCCCAGTTGCTACCACCCTCCCCTCAGCTGCTGCTCAAGCTTTCCTCCTTTTAAGCAACAATTAAGAGAACGCCGGCATCAACACAGGAAATGCTGCTATGTACGTACTCGGCGTATTAAAGGCACCGTCCCACCTCAGAATCGTTCCTGAGATTTTCGCCTTAAAAGAATCCCCAATGACTGCTGATTAGAATGTATATGTAATTCCGTTCAAAAGTGCGGAAAACTCCGTTTTTGATCACCTACTCTGGAGCAGCCAGTAGGAGGAGTCGTGGCCGAGGAAAGGCTCCTTCTGATTAATTTATTCCCGGGAGTGCATTTTCTGAGGAAAATCTTACACACCAAAAAAGTTCCCCATTCATTTCCTAGTAGAATAGAAACTGCTTTCCATGTGTAGCGAGCAAGGGAGTACATGATGCGAAAACCCTGTAATCCCAAACCAGTGGAAGGGACCAAGGCGAGATTACAGGGTTTCCGCATCATGTACACCTTTGCCCGCCATACATGAAGAGCAATTTCTATTCAGTTAGGAAGTGGATGGAGAACTCTTTCGATGTGTACGATTTTCCTCAGAAGGTGCGCTCCCAGGAAATGAATAAAGGAGCCCTGGCTAACAACCCCCCCCCCCCCCCCCCCCCCCCCCCCC
>JARK01001602.1:208171-251731 GCA_000688135.1 Ancylostoma ceylanicum
GGGGGGGGGGGGTGCACCTAATGATATATTGACCTGTCCTACACGTTCTGACTTGTTAGTTGACACGTCACGAACACGTTCACTTGTTAGCCGACAAGTCAATACAATAGTAACCTGAAATAGTAACAAGTCAGAACGTGTTAGACAAGTTAATATATCGATCAATGTTAGATGCCCCCAACTCCATTTTTCCCCACTTTTCTATAGTGGAACTGCTTTTTTGGGCCAACATGATGGTAAAAATACGAATATTATACGAATACGGAATACAAATATGATAGAGACGCGAATATTACAAGCATTTTTGCCAAAGATAGTAGATCACACGATCGATGAACGCAAACGAGCAATCCGGACGCCACCGACGCGTAGGACAGCGACAGTCCCGCGCGCGCCAACTGTGCTGGCATGTTTTGACATGTTTAGACGGGCAAAAACTTGACAGTACGTGTAGAACTCTTCATGCGAGAGTGCCCAAGACCCTGCACATCTATAGTACCGGTAGATCACTTCTGCATCATAGAACACCGCCCATCTGGTCTGCCGCGCCGCATCACCTGCGGGATGCGGTAGACCAACTGGGTGCTATGGTTGTCGGGCCTCGCTAGTGCTGATGTTTCCACCATGTTTTCGCCTAAGCAATTTGAAATGAAGATACACTGTGGAAAACACCGCCAGCAAAGGCGTCCAGATGGCTTGCCGCGTCGCGTAGGTGGTATTCCATGGTGCAAGTGTGATAGAAGTGGCACTGTACAGCCCTTCCGAATTGATGGAGCCGATAAGGCGGTTGGAAGATTCAGAGGAGGCACGTGGACCTGGCAGTACATATACACCAATTTGATAAGCTTTTGTCGCTGTACATAAGTATTTGGTTCTATTTTCTAAATATTTACAATCCTTTCTATCACTTTCCCACCTTTACTACCACAACCTTCCCATTCGAAGAATTTCTTGATTAGTTTTATTCCAAACAGCCAAAGCCGCGCCACTTCTGGATCCCTGATCGCGTTAGCGGCCCCGTCGTTTCGGATACACTGTACGAGTATCTCCAGACTCCGCCAGTTCAAAATGAATCAAAATGAACCGGCGATATAAGAGATAAGGATCATGGAAATGATACGTATCGATCGCCACGTTACATCGCCATGGATGGCTGCCAAACGAAGCTCATCGCCTCTTTCGTCTGGAGTCTCATCCTTCCTTTTATAGTCTGTTTCGCACGCGACGATAGTTGAGTAACCGTGTACAGTGTCGGTTTTTCTCTGCATCATCTTTAATCTTCGCGCACTTTCCCACGCTCTTCTTCTCTGCGGCGTTTCCCCAACTATCTTCACGCGTGGGAGAGACTATATCCATGTGGCGACCGCCAGCGGTCATGACGATGTCTGGGGATACTCTAAGTCATTTGGAATTTCAACCTACGCACCTCGACCTAAAGTAATCCAGTGATCTGTAAATCGAACTCACTTCAGTGGTAGCCATAATGAAAGTACAGGGAAGGACAGTCACGATTACACCTCTCCGCGGGTTTGGAGCGCCGCAGCACCTACGCGGTGCGGCTGAGCGCTGTGGACGTCGGGTGTTGCCTCGTCCGCTCCGCGTAAATGTTGGGCGCTCCAGGCCACGAATAGGTGCAGCGGCGTGGGCGTATCCCATCCGTGATACCTGAGTACGGACTCCGTTCAGCTGTATGAGGACGCCATTCTCTGCATTTATGTTTGGGTGTATAATATTACGTTGTTCTGAAAGCTCAGCAACACTTTTTATTTTCATTTTTGCAACGCAGCACTAACTTGGTCAGACGGAATCTTGTATCGGTACAAGGTACACTCGTGTCGTTTAAGGGCCTTTCATACTTTTGCCGCGGCGACGGCTGCGTCACCACGGCAAAAGTGGGTGCGCGGCAAAAGTTGTCGCTGGGCAGCAAAATACCCCCACGACTAATCATTGCCGCACGTCGCTGGGCGACGTCGCCGAGCGTCGCCGCAAAAAAAAGTATGCAAGCTCTTGCCGCTGAAACCTTGCCGCCGCGACGTCGCCAGCCTATGCTTAACCATGCGCGACTGCCGCCGCGGCAAAAGTGTGAAAGATACTTTAGACAGTGCATTTTCAGTGGCTCTGTTGGCATTGAAGCACCCACCGTGGTCGGTCAAACATTTGACCCACCATCGATCCGGCTTCTTTGGCGAGTGTCATCGTCTTATTATCGATTTGTTGATTTTTTCGACTCTTCCCATTTTTCTCGGAAATCAGTGAGGACATCCCTGTTGAGGTTTTTCGCTGAACCAGAATATGGCAACCGTTTTCTACGAATATATCATGATGTGGCTGAAGGCGTGATGCCGGAGAGCGGACTATGTTATCGGCTGGCAGGAGACTGATGATCTACCTAGGTGGTGTGGAGATCTCCCGTCCGCATAGATCGCAAGGATGTGCGATGGCGGGAAACAGAGGCGTATATAAGGACGTCGTTTGGGGCCTTAGTTGTGCGTGGATTGGAGTCCGCCGGAAGCCGCAGTCGCCTCCTCGTCTAATGGTATTCTACTAATAATAAACCTGTATTCAGAAAGCGTGTTGCTACAGAAGTAGTAACAGTAGTGAAGAGAACCACGCAAGTAGGAGAGGGCGTAGTAAAGTTAGGGTCGCGAGAGAGACCCATGAGACTCAGAGAGAAAGATTGTGTTCACGGAGACAGGCGGGGACACAACATATCAACTTATTGATTTTACCAATTTTTCGTTTTGAGATCTGAGAAAACGAGGTCGCTTAGGTTCGCGCCACATTAATTCCAAGAATCATTAGGATTTTGAATGAATTTATCGGTCTTTGCAGTTGTCCGCATCATTATTAAGTAGCTGGGGGTAATAACACTTTCGAGCGGCAACCGGGCCATGTCGTCTACATAGTGCTTATTACTTGTCATCCCTCACAGCATTTGCAAACTACAGTGAGCATCAATGGCGGTGCGCCTTTCACAGCCTCGACAAGGACGTCGCGCAACCGCGCCGTGCGCTGAAGACGATGTTGTCTGCTGCAGTTTTGTTATTTCTGGAGACGAAACATGAAAAAACGGGAGAAATTCACCAAATCGGGGAGAAAAACGTCTAGAAATACCATTCCGGCGGCAAGCGACATTGATTCCGGCGCGTGCGGCGCGGTTACGACGCGGCGTCCTTGTCGAGGCCGCAGATGTGCTACCGCCATCTTGGCCCTGGGTTACTGATTTTGTTAACTAGTTTTTTTTTGTATAACTTGGGAAAGACCCTGTCTTCATTCCGTACCATGGACGGCGCGACCGGGTTATATGAGTGGCCCATCCGACTGACCAATCATAGCATAGGCAGCGTCTCCGTACCCAGGTCCAGCGGCCCATATTCAGCTGCGTACATGCATACACTAACATGGCAGATATGTTTTGTGTAGATAAAATTTTTATATAATCGTAATTTTAATTCTTTGTTTTTTTTTTAGATTTCATCCTTCTAAATATCCTTCCAAATTTTAATTTATAACGGTTTAAATCTGAATTTAATTTCTAAGAACTTTATTTTCAACACCCTGGTTGTCGAAGGGACAGTACACCAACACGTTTATCTTGAAATAAGACTACGCGGAATATCTGAGATTTACAATATGACTGCCTAGCGATCGAATTTCGCTGGAAAACGACCTTCTGCAATTAACCCATCCCATCGTTCAATCCAGAAATTGGGGCAGATGTCCTGAAAAAGAAACACTCTCCTACGGAAACAGAAAACAAGCACTAGGTGGTGTTGTGCAGTGGTGGAACCGTTTAATGGACAATTTTTACCAAATGCGCGCGTCAGTCTCGCATCACACATACGCATGCGTTGGCGAAGGATATCCCCAGAATATCAGTCTGCTCCTTGGATGGGAACTTCGCATGGGCGCAACATGGTTGCAAACGCGTGCATCTCAACTCCATCTGAATGCGACTGTGCCTGCCCTTCTTCAAATTGACGCACGCGCGTCGGACGCACGCATCTGGTACGAAATGCCCTTAGCACGTGGGATCCGACGTATGATCACTTGGCCTTTTCCAGGTGTGGCCTGGAGGAGACCACCGATGAGTATCACTGCAATCTTTGCGTCAAAAGGATATCACGGAGAAACCAAGTTTGAATAAAAATGTGCTTACTCGATAGACGTTCTGGAAAAATTTACAGGGTTTGTAGTCCTTTCCCATTAGTTCATTGCATCGATGGTAATCGACGTAATAGGCAAAGCATTGGCGCTCCTTTCGTGGCTGCAAAACCATTTTTTTCTGAAGAACACAATCCCATAACCAAAAGTGAGATTAGTTAAAGACAGCAGTAGAAATTTTCATTTTCAAGCTGAACGCGCTAACAGTAAGGGTACTGCAAAGTATGGTGGTTCAAAGTGAATTAGACTATTCAATGAACGACGCTCCACTTTACACCTTTCGGAAAACAAGCTACAAAACCGAGAGTCGACATTTTGGCGCCTTATATGACGGAAGTCGAATAGCTTTTGTAGCGGGGATGAAGTTTCTTCTGGAAGCACAAAATAAGAAGAAGGAAAATGAAAATCATCAACGCTTGTTTATCTGAAACCTCTCCGTCAGGCTCAAAAAGTTTTTCTATGTATACATCACACATACAGTGGGCGTCAATGGCGATGGCCTTTGGCGGTCTCGAAAAACACGCAGCGCGACCGCGTCGCTCGAGCAGGAGTTCTTTCCGCGACGACAAACAATGGGGTTTTCTTGATAGTTAGTTAGTTTTCTTATTAGCTAACATCGAATGTGATGAACAATTATCAAGAAAACCCAGATTTGTCACTGCGGCGACGATTCCATCGTGAGCGGCGCGGTTGAGCCACGTGCTTTTCGAGGTAGTGGAAGGACCACCGCCACTGTATGCATGATGTGCAAGCGGGCAAGTCGATATTCTGCTGCCCGTTCCGTGATCACTGTGTTGTGGCGCGTTGTTGAATTTTATAATAGAATCGTACATACAGTGAACTCCAAACGGCCGCAGACAAGGGGCGGGACCGCAGCGCGGCGTTCTTGGGAAGTGACACATGGGCCCTGTGTGCTACCTCTTGCTGTCTGCTTCTGCCAGCAGCAGGGAACTTGAGTGCCACGCCGCAGCAGACAACCAGAGCCAGGATGCAGAGCTCCTGTGTCTCTGCACAAGAGAGCCGCGCCCCGGTCCCGGCCCTTGTCTATAGACGTTTGGAGTTCACTGTACATGCTACCCGTATTGATATGAGATAGCCTCGGAAAATTTTTTCTACGAGAACCGGGTAAAATGGAGTTGGGGGGGCCACCTCACAAAAGTCGATAACTTGGCCTGTCCTACACGTTCTGACCTGCTAGCTGACACGTTCAGAACTCTTTGACTTGTTGGCTATACTAATGTACAATAGTTACCTGAAATGCAAACACGTTAGAACGTGCAGGACAGGTCATATTATTGACTAATACCAAGTGCCCCCCCCCCCAACTCCATTTTACCCCGAGAACCTTACATAGGTATACAAGATGAATTAAATGGCAGAAGAATAACTATGGAAAATTTTAGATGTGAAACCTGTGCGAAACGAGCATCATACGGTGCCGCCCATAGGAGATCCTTCTTCAAGTTCTCATTGACTTCTTTATTGAACCATTGGGGAGAATCCGGATGGCGAAGGGGCTCCTAAACTCGTTCTAAATACGTCTACATTGCGTAAAAAATCGAAGATATTGGCAGACAAAGTTCTTATGACGAAGAAAGGTCGCTCTCTCAGCTAAAAACACTGAATGATCAACATTGGAGCGGCGAACCTTGTATTTCTGAAGGCGTTCATACGTTGTAGGTGGCACGTTAACTTCGGCTGGCATGTTTGGAATAACTTCCAGGTAGATCCAATAACGACGCTAGAGAAAGCAAAAAATGCTAACCGCTCGGAAGAAAGCCACTGGACAATATGAAGGTGAAAAATTCTAGGAAGCGGCCGGAGTAATGAAACATGAAGGAACACGTTAGCTGTAGAAAAATCTGCGTTTACGACTTGTTGACTCACTCGAGGAAATTTTTAAAGAAAAATTACGGAAATAACCCGTACAATTGTCAACACCCCCAACAATGCACTTGAATAAAACCGTCATGTGGTCGGAACACAATGTGTTTGCGTTGTGTCCGCATCGAAAAGCACAAAAACGAGTGATATGTAGATCTCAGATGGGAAAATTCCACTAGATTACGTATGCTTTCGAGCTTATTTTTCTCCGAAATATTTCCCGACTACGTCCAAAAATTACACGTAAATCTCCGGAAAATAAGCGAACTCCACTTGAATTCACCCGAATTCCGCTCGAAAAACAAGCGAAGTCACCTCCGGGTAGTCGATGGCCTATGCGGTGCGTCCACGGACAGCATGGCTGACGTAGGCCGGCCACAAAAATCTTGCCCATGTGGGAGTCATCATAAGTGTTTCGAACACTTGGTGTCATTCCTCCGTACATTAAGCTGGTGAATTTTTCTCAATTCAACGTGGAATATTTTTATTTTTAGGGAAGCTTGCCAGCTTTTTTTGTAGTAATGACAAGTAAAATTTGTGATTTTTTTCAGACATAATCTATATTTCAAGGCAAAAGAGTAACGACAATAATTAATGCAAAACAAATTACCAGAAAAGTAAACGAAAAATGCGCGAAACCTTCTAAAATTTACACGAAATGCAGTTTCCAGTGGATTTCGCTTATTTTACGTGTATTTGTTTCGGAAATAAAGCATTTCCCAGGTCCAGCGGCCCACATTGAGCTGCGTACACAACCTATTGACTAGCTTGGCAGACATGTTTTGTGTAGATAAAATTTTTATACCCTCGTGATTTTGATTCTTTGTTTTTTTTTTAATTTCATACCTTTAAACCCTAATTTATAACTGTCTAAATGAGTTTAATTTTCAAGAATTTTATTCAGACACCCTGGTTGTCGTAGTCACAGTACACGAAAACGTTTATCTTGAAATAAGACTACGCGGAATATCTGAGATTTACAATATGACAGCCTAGCGATCGAATTTCGCTGGGAAACGACCTTCTTCGATTAATTCATCCCATCGTTCAATCCAGAAATTGGGGCAGATGTCCTGAAAAGGAAACGCTTTTCCTCTGAAAAAAAAAAACAAATTTTTGCTGGCTTTCATAACCAGTCACTCATTTGAAGGGGCAATTTTTACCAGATGCGTGCGTCAGTCGCGCGTCACACGCACGCATCTAGGGAGCAGACCGGTCTAAGGGCAAAGGATTTCACCCAAAACCGGCCTGCTCCCTGGATGGCAAAATCGCACGAACGCCACGAGCCGAGTTGAGTCTGGGTTGCAATTATGCTTGTCCTTTTTCACATAGACGCACGCACGCCAAACGCACGCATCTGGTACAAAATGCCCTTGAGACGCGAGATCCGCCAACGTCAGAACTTCTGGCCTTTTGAGGTGGTTGCCAAGAGGAAAAATACTACTATCACACAGAAATTAACATCGAATAAAGATGTGCTTACTCGATAGACGTTCTGGAAAAATTTACAGGGTTTGTAGTCCGTTCCCATTAATTCATTGCATCGGTGGTAATCGACGTAATAGGCGAAGCATTGACGCTGCTTTCGTGGCTGAATGAACATTTTTTGAGATTAAACAATTCTTTCAATTAAAGTTAAATTAAACGCAAAAAATTAAACGCAGAAACGAAAATTTCTGCAGCTATGTTTAAATTCAGCTGTAGAAATTTTCGTTTTCAAGCTGAACGCGCTAACAGTAAGTGAATCTGCAGAGTATGGCGGTTCAAAATGAATCAGAGCGAACTTGATGGCAGTGATTGCGATAATGGAAATGATACCTATCGATCCCTTTGGCGATTGTAGCGGCAACTGTAGGAATATATGTAGGGCGTCGTGATCGGGAACAGCTGCTAAGGTACGGCCAATCTGGTACTGTCACAAAAAACAAGTGCGTAAATACAAAGCAAGGTCCAGGCTGCAGCTGCATTTCTCGACTGGTATTGCAGCAGTCTTCCCAGATTTTGATCTAATCACCGAACGATGCGCCACCTTACACCCTTTGGAAATCAAGCTACAGAACCGAAAGTCGACAGTTTGGGCGCTTCCATGTGGAGAGCTATGCGCGAGCTAACTCGAATAGCTTTTGCAGTGGGAATAAAGGTTTCCTGCAAGCGTGGAATAATGTCGCGTGTAACTTAAAGAAATGTTGCATGTAATTTGCAGAAAAGTTACATAACTGATTGCACAAAATTTTTGGTGCGACACATATGGCTGAGATTCATGAACGACTACGATTTTTTGTTAGTTAAATGCAGCACCAGCCGAAATCCTCGACTAGGAGGTGAGGTGTGGGTGGTAAAATAGAGAGTGAGCACATCACAAATGTGTGAAGAACACAATAAATGATGACCTACCTGCAGAGAAACAACGCTGTCGTGGCCACGCCGGCCTTTCAACGGCCCGACGCGCCAGTTAACGCTATTGCCGTGGGTGGTCTGGCACAGCGGACGCGTGCAATGCGTACCATTCACAGGGTTTCGTGGCGGGACGCACGCACAATCCGGGAAAATCTCCAATGCAAGGATTTCCGCGGGTGCTGCCTTTAAATGCAACTTTTCTGCTAGTTACAGGCAACAATTTAGCAAATTACAGTGCACTCCATGCAGCAGAGACAAGGGGCGGGATTCAAGATTTCTCTCCGCCTCGATAGGTGCAGCAGACAACCAGAGTGCCCGCTCGCAATCCCACCTCTTGTCCACGGGAGTTCACTGTGCATGCGTCACCAACCCTCGTTTGCCTAGAGCCTCCATATAAGTCTTGAAAAAAATTTTCTGGAGTATACATGAGATGTACCTAAACAAGGCATAATTCTCTTGCCAATTTCGTGGTCATTGTACTTTGGCGCGTCGTTGGATTTCATAATGGAAGTACTCTCGTGGTCACCACGATCCGAACGTCTGCAGTCGCAGAAACCGCCACACAGTCACCACGCAACCTAGACGCAAGGCTGCTGCGTGGCGGCCGCGTCGCACTTCGTCAGCCATGGCGCCACGCAGCGGCCATGCGTGGCGGTTGCGTGGCGGCTGCGCGGCGATTACAGACGTTTGGATCGTGGTGACCACGATATGAGATAACCCCGAAAAAATTTCATTGCAAATACCTTTCATAAATAGCCAAGGTAAAATAAATGGCTGCAAAAAGTAAAAATAAAATCTAGATGTGAAACCTGTGGGAAACGAGCATCATACGGTGCCGCCCATAGGAGATCCTTCTTCAACTTCTCATTGACTTCTTTACTGAACCATTCGGGAGAATCAGGATGACGAAGAGCGTTGGTAAACTCGTTCTAAATACGTCTACATTGCTATAAAAATCACATTTTTGGAATGCGTTTGCAGTGAAAGTTTTTATAAGGAAGCAAGCTAGTTTTTCAAACCGGAAACACTAAATAATCAGCAATGGAAGAGCGAACCTTGTATTTCTCAAGGCGTTCATACGTTGTAAGAGGAACATTAACTTCGGCTGGCATGTCTGAAATAACTTCCGGGATGATTCCCTGATGACGTTAGGTTAGGAGAGAAACGCTAATCGCTCGTAAGAAAACCAATACACAATGTGAAAGTGAAAAATTCCAGGAAGCGGCAAGAGTACATGAGACATGAATGAACGCATGAGATCAAGAAAATTTACGTTTGGAACATGTTCTCTCATTCTGTGAAATTTTGTATGAAAAATTACGGAAATAGCCTGTACAAATGTCAACGCCCACAACAAAGCGCTTGAATAAAACCATCATGTGGCCGGAACACAATATGTTTGCGTTGTGTCCGCATCGAAACACACAAGAACGAATGATAGATAGCGGAACAGTTTTTACCAAGTTTTTCCACAGATGCACTATGTCGACACATACACCTTCGATCAGACTTCCCTAGGGTTACAAGATCAGGCAATTGATCGAAACAAAGGTTTTCAGAAATATTTGAATGCATTCCAATACATCCTTGCAGAATCTAACATATAGAACTCCTACGGCTCCACGTAGCAGGTTAGGAGAAGAGATAAGCGATCCGCATCCTGCGATGCATGTCGTCTGGCATATCGCTCTACAATTCTAAAATTCGATATTCTTTTTTTGTGAGTGGGGTTCGTCGATACATTCAAACATCGTGCATATCGGGATGAGCGGATTATTCGTATTCTGTTGTTCGTTTAGCAATTATAAGGACAATTTATACTAGTCAGACGCATCCATTTGCGGAAGATTTTCTATGAGGACCGGTCTATTTTTGGATTTCTGTATATACATTTCCGTGATGTTTTAGGTACATCTAGAATGGTAGAACGATGTTGGGTGCTTCTTGTTAGTTCTATGTGCGTGCTTTTGTATGAAACTTGAAGTGACTCGATCCTTGTTTATATTTCTAGAATGTTCCGGTTTGTTAATATGAAATTCAAATAGGCTATGCTACATTATCGTCTCATGCGCAACCTGTACATATGAGTAAGTGGTTGGGAGTTAATGGCAGTTTATACTTCGCTATAGTTCCCGAGTGCTGGTGCACCCTGCGTCGCCGTCGCCGGCGACTGTGAGGCCGATGCGCATCGATTGTGGGCGGGGAGTCGTGGCGGCCATCGTCGACCTCGGCTATACTCCTCGAGGAGTTTAGCGGCTATCTCATATATGCTTGAGTAAGTTCCGCGTCAAACTCATGCATCCGTCGTCGCTAGCGACTGTGAAGCCGAGGCGCATCGATTGTATGTGTGTCAAACACGCACCTAGTATAAATTGCCACGTAAATTTTGACTTTTCCTCAGACCACAAATTTGAAATTTGCAGTTTCTTGTTTATTTTTGACCCTCTAATTTAAATTTTACTTAATTTCTTAATTTTTATTTTTAATTTTTATTTTTAACTAGACGGTATACCCGGCTTCGCTCGGGAGTTTTCTACCCCCGGCTTTTCACACTGATGCGGATAGTTATTGATACTTATACAATCACTCGAACTGCCCACGAACATTTCGATGATCATCATGTTAAGTATCCTCGGTAGCCCTTTCGTCACCCGCACGTAAACAAAATAACCAGTATAAAAAATTAATCAGATTGGCGCAAAACGGTTGTCATATTCGCGCTCAGCGTATTCGATAACCCCAGTAGACATGTCCTCACCGACCCTTGGGCAAAAACTGCGAAAAATCAATAAAATCGATAAATCAATACGTGGCGCAAAACGGTTGTCATGCTCGTACTCAGCGTATTCGATAACCCCAGTAGACATGTCCTCACCGACCCGTGGCCAAAAATGGCGAAAAATCAATGAAATCGATAAATCAATACGTGGCGCAAAACGGTTGTCATATTCGTGCTCAGCGTATTCGATAACTCCAGTAGACATGTCCTCACCGACCCGTGGGCAAAAATTGCGAAAAATCAATAAAATCGATAAATCAATACTGGGCGCAAAACGGTTGTCATATTCGTGTTCAGCGTATTGGATAACCTCAGTAGACATGTCCCCACCGACGCTTGGGCGAAAATTGCGAAAAATCAATAAAATCGATAAATCGATAATCAATCGATAACCTAAGGTAGCCTAAAACCTCCGCCGGCTCGAGTTGTATATGTGTGCAAAGTTTGGTCCCGATTGGTTAACTCTCCGCGATTTCTCTATTGTACCAGGGTGGTAAAACTAGTCTTGAGGCGTATTTTTTATGCGAAGAAGTCGCTGACCACACTTTCAACATCTTCAAATTTGGTGAATTTTTCCCAGCTAGGGACGCTCCAAGCGGGCGAAGTAAGTGACAGTCAGGGCTGGGATTCATGAAACGTTGACCACGCAAACCAACGATGGGTTAGCGTGGATGGTCCTGCACAGACTACGCAGCGAGAGGAAACCCCAGGACGCGAAAGTTGGTTTGCTAGCCCGGGTTTGCTTGGTTATGCGTTCACGAATCCTAGCCCAGAAAGGGCGATGCCAGGAGGATCGGGTGGCTGAGGAACCGCGTGCCAGTCGAGCTCCTCCAATTTTTCAAGGGTCGTTTGCACAGATTGGTGTAAATGTTAGCAGTTTTTTTTTTTTTGAAGCAGACGATTTTGGAAAATTTACGATTACAATCTTGGCGCACTCCAGTGCAACTGCAAGGACGAGTGCACCGCACTATCGCGCCCCAAGCAGCGGCGAACATGCGCCAGGAGGCCCCGCCCCTTCCGCCTGAGCCTATATAAAGGTGCCGCCAGCAGTCGATCACTCGTTCATTGTTTCGCGAGAGTCACTGCTCTGAAATTTGTGTACGAGGTGGATCCACAGATGTCGCATGGTCGATCTGCGCATTTCCACGATGGATCAGCGGTTGCGTTGTTTCGAACGCCATTGTTGGAATCCAGTGATCTGCAAACCCATGCTATATAAGCACTCTGATATTTGGTGGCGATAAATTAGGTGAGAGGATGTGTTTGGCAGGACATTTTACTGTGAGAACAAGTGCTCCGACTTGCCTCCGGCGAGTCTCGCACTTGCCCGCTTCGCGCGACATCGGTACTGACGTACCCATAATGTCCAAGAAAAGCAAATGAAGCCAACAGTTGTGAGGCTCACCGAGGGCGAGTCGAAGCACTTGTAGGGATGTAATCAATTTCATTTCTGTTGGTCACTTTTCTGAGTCGAACGGTATAGGTCTGAGTCTGAGTCGAACACGTGTGTTTGTGGGTTGGATCGTGAGATATGAACGATTACCAACAAACACACAAACAGATGAGTTTCACTACATAGTGATGGACACAGTGTCTGTTCGGCAATGCAAAAGGAGGGAGAATCTGTTGGCGAGGCATTATGCGGGATAACATTTTCCTTTCATCGATGGCTGATGGTATCATCGGTGTCGACTCGGATGGCGCAGCTAGTAAGGCAGAGGACTCCTAATATCAGAACCACGGTACAATTCTCGGAGTTATCAAAATTTTTGCGCGTTCAAGTTTGCTTGGCGATACAAATGGCAAGTTTTGCGTGGCGACATATTTGGCAAGAAATATATTTGGCAAGACAGTTCACGGGACTTCTTGTTGGGTTATGCATTTGACAGCCTTTGTCTGCGTGGGTAGTTGGCAAGCTCGTCTGAGAGATTGCCAAATACCTCGTCGTACAACTTCTGTTGTGAGCAGAGAGTGTCATCATGGATTTGTTTTTTTTTTTGTAAGGTAATTGGACGTAGACTCAACGAACACTGCATGCAACATTTACGCGGGGTAGAGTTGCAGTCTATCTGAAAGAACGGGGCCGCCGACGCGACCGGGGATCCAGAAGCAACGCGGCTGATGCGTGGACCGTTTAGAATAAAACTAATGAAGAAACGCACTGAATGGAAGGGTTGTGGTGGTAAAGTGGTAGGAAGGAATGTAAATAGTTTCCATGCTTGACTTTCCAGGCACTGACGAAGGCGACATCACCGAAACGTTAGCCTCAATAAAGTAGAGTAAATATTTAAGAAAAAAAAACAATCAAATACAACGGCAATAGCTGGCTCCCGTTCACGCAGTACTAGAGCCGTCGCGTGACGTTTTCCACTTGTGGGCGCTGGCGCACTTTCATTTGGCAGAATCACTCTTGTGATTCTCAGTAGTAACAGTCATGTTCTTTTTAGCTTTCTAACCTTCTCAGTAGTCATTTTAGCAAAATTTGCGCTTTGAACTCAAACGCTTTCAGTGTGCTTGAACATCTCTCATCGACGTAGGGCGTTTTTCCACGAAACGCCCTAGACAAGCTGGCATCTAGAACAAGTCTCGGGTAACAGTTTGCATGCAGAACGAGAGACATCCGCGGCCAAATATCACCTCTCGACGCTGGTACACAATATCTGTGCTGTTCTTTGGAAAGGAGAATTCGAGACCGACATCACTGACGTTTTCAACCGTGTGAGCTGTTCTTGCTTAGCTATTGAGGTTCGCTTATTCATAATTATGGTAAGAACTTGTTCTTGTTGATAGGAAGGGTCACATTTCCATGATATACGAAGAAAAGCACAATGAGGAATGAAAATTACACTTGTAATATTGAAAAAGAGCAGAACAAGGTATACAAGGTAGCACTTAACATGTATGCCAATAAACAACACGTAGTGAAAACCTCACGAAATAATTTCTCAAGTTAATAAAAGAGATCTAAGAGATGTAACAATCTGTGAACAAAGGAACCACTTGAGAAATGATGAGTCTGAGCATCCGTCCTTGAAACTTAGATGCAGCCTGTAGCATTATGGATACCCCTTTTTTTAGTTTTGCCATTGCAAAGAGACGATGAGACACTACTTCAAGCACTTCAAGAGTAAAAAAAATCATCTTCACGATATTTAAACATTTTCAGGATTTACGAATTAGAAATGCATATAGATGTGAACGAGAAACTGAAGCATATTGAGCGAAATGTTGCTTCGTCACTTGATGATGCGTTGATTGCCCGACACCGTTGATTCACAATAATTCCAATAAAATTGTTCTACGAATGAAGAGGCATAAGCGAAACATCTAGAGAAAATTTCAAACCAATTTTTGTAAAGATCTGTAGGCAGCTAAGGTCGTATATAGAAGAAAGCTCATTATTTTAAGTAGGTACAGTATTTTAAGTAGGTATTTTAAGTAGGTTTGACTTTTATTTCCCTGGGCGGAGACACAGGGTGCGGTTCCACCCCTTGTCTATTTTTGGAGTTTACTGTATATAAGCTTTAAATCGCGCTAAATTTCTACCCTAGCCTCTCTAAAATACACATAGTGCGTTTCATAACTTCGATAACCTGAGTTCCATGAATTTTTGATTCTTCCGCGATATATCATCCCATCGCGCTTGCTGACTCTTAGTTTGACATGTGAATCGCTTCGTTGCAGTGAGTTATAGCCCCGGAACAAAAAGAGCACGAATCCGCGTTTTGAGCGTTCATTTTCAACAAACCTAATGAGGATATCGTATACAAGACATTTTTTCCGTAGAAAAGAAAAACTTTCCAAAGCTCCTCTTTAGATCCCAGAATTCGCCAGGAAATTTCTTATGAAATGGCACCGCGGGGAGAATTGAGTCCCATACTAATACCTTAGGAAGAAGGGAAGAAACTTACCAGTGGCCTTTATTTAGAGCGACTAGAGGTAGAAGGTCGTAAATGAAGCAATGTGACGCTCCAAAAAGACCTATGTATTATAGTTTTGTCTTTCTTGCAATAATGTTATGTTTGTGAAGCAAATTCGTCAACTGACTCCCAGTTTTTGGCATGACGTCAACGCTTCTTACCCAACTCCTAGCTGACACTCGGAAAACAAATGAATCATGGTGAAACTGGAAGGAAGGGGGAGAGTCAAAAGTTATCAAGCAGGAGAAGTATGTACATGTTATGAATAAACCACGTAGTGAAGTTCAGCTCCTGCAAGCACGAAAGGTGCCGGGGAGCCAGTTAAATCATGCCATTGTGCAGCATACATATGTAAATTCGCCCTTTCGCGTTTTTAGGTAGTGGTAGCGAACTCTCGCAGCAGCTAGGAGGTATAGGATGACAGCCTAGGTCTCATGTGACAACTACCGAGGCGGGGATTATTCATGAACGCTCCCGGAAAAATTCTAAGCTTTCAACTTTTCTTGAGAAGTCGAGGAGTTTCTGCAGTAAAATATGATTTGACTAGCAGTGGCGAACGAAGAAAGGGGGCGGGAAGAGGCAGGGGATTGCGTGGGAAAAAATTGGAGTCTATGCCGTTTCGTGGACCCAGACGGAAAAATAAATATTAGATATTCAATAATTATTATTTGAAAAAAGTTTTGTACTCTGATATTCTAAAGGAGGCAAAGCGGTAACAGGGCATGACAAATGAAGGGAGTAGGCGAGCAAGGAGGGAATTCCAAACACTGATGTGTTTGATGGTCTGGCCATGGTCTTTTGGAACGACGCTTAGGAATAGCCACAATTATCAATCATCAAAAAAACTGAGTCGATGGTCCTTGCCACGGCCATCAATCACATGAGGAACTTGGTCGATAACCACTAACTGCTCTTGGATTCGTGGAAATCGGACAGGCTATCTATTTTATTGCTAGTAACCTCTGAGCAGTAGTGGAGTCCCACTTCTGACAATGAGATGGTTTTTGAGACATGTACTCTGATAGAATCTGTATGAGCTGCAGAGAACAGTGCGAAAGAAAACTGTTTCCTTAGCTACATTGAACTCCAAACGGCCATAGACAAGGGCGGGACCGCGACGAGGACTTCCTGTTTGTCTGCTGCACCTCCCGTGGCAGCGGGAAATCACGACGTATCGATTTTCCTCCGTGTCTCTGCCCAGCATTCCCACTGCCTCGGTGCAGCAGACAACCAGAGTGCCCGCACCGCGGTCCCGCCTCTTGTCCACGGCCGTTTGGAGTTCACTGTACATATGCAGAGAAATTTTTTTTATTATTGGTCGTTATTATTGTTTTATTTTAGTATATGTACGTTTTGTGGTGTTGCCAAATAGAGTATGAACAGAGTAAGCAGAGCGCAACACAGACAATCAAGTTTTACAAAAAACGGTGAGATTAACAACAAGCACTAAAAGCAACACTTGAAACCTAACGGCATATGTTTGAAGAAGCCGGACACTTTTTCCAAACTACAAACAAAAGGAAATGGTGGCGGTTGACCCAGCGAATTTTGCAGCATCGAAAGTCTCTATTTATGTATTTGTCAAATACCAGTCTGATCGTCCAGCTGAGGCTCTCAGGCGTCTTTTGGTGCTCGCTTCATGTTTTAGTATGGCACATTCCTCACACCACGTCGGCCACTCCTCACCCTTTCGGTACTCATGTTACTCATGTTTCAGTACTTCTCATTTCTCGGCGTCAAACCACACATTCTATGGCTGCAGACAGGCCGACTAGCTTTTTTCCTACTACGTGTGGCAGCCGAAGTACTCCGCATCCAGAAGCTAGCACACGATAGAGCCTGTGCTGTGCTCTATTACTTAGCGTTTACTCACTGTATGTAGTTGGACGCAGAGGAACCGATTCAGCGGTGGAAGCGGACCGGATCGATGGCATATTCCTAAAATTCTGGGTCACGGTGTACATTCCCACAGCATTGTATCCGTATCCGGGCGTTTACCCACTTTTAGACGCCGGCCCACCCTTATCACTCAGTGGGACCCAACCACAGACGTTTCTCCACCTTTTGGGCGCCGACGCATCCTTATCATACCGTTGGACCCGTATCCGGGCATATGCTGCTGTAATGAAAAACCACTATGTAGTGTTCGAAAACTGTTAAAGCACTTTTTATTGACAAGCAGAAAGGAAGAAATGAAAATTAACCAATGTATTTCAAAAGGAATGAGGATTTCAAATAAGGCAAGTATCGTTAGTGGTAGAAAAACGTGGAGATCAATGGCAGGTATACAAACCTAATCAACTGAGCTACAATAGCAACGTTAAAATTAGAAAATGTGAATGTTTTGAATAAAGATATGAGGAAAAAAGTGATCTCTCATGAGTCAAAAATGTTAATCAGACCGGTAGTACAATTTTCGAAAAGGCAAAGATGTTCACTGATCAGTAACAACGTAATTAGGATGAACGCAAAGCAGTGGGTTCTTTTCGTCCGAATCCATTTCAATAAGAACGTGATCCTCAGTAACGAGCCGGCGGATGACACGCTGGCAGATGGTGCGTTGAATATTCAGATCCTCTTCTGATTCCAAATCGCCCTCGATCATTTCCAGATACCTGAACAACTCAAATCAACAGCAAGTCTTGGCTCCGAGCAGGATTACGCTAGACTTCAAGAAATGTGCGCCCCGTAAACGCCAGATCGTACACACTTATCGATCGAGCACCTGTGCGGCAGCGCTTTCAATGATATAGGGACTTGGTTAGACCTTTCGAACAACAGTGACTAGTAATTAGAAGAAATCAACTGTCACTGTCCAGTCCCTCCATGAACCAAGGAAAATTCGAAGAAAAGAAGAACGAACCAGTCGATCAGAGAATCTTGTCGGACTCCTTCATACTCTTCCTCGTCAACTCCTTCTTCGTCAGAGCGCATGTGCAGAACAAGCATATCAGCGAGGCGCTTGTATTTCTCGAAAGTGATTTTCAGCTTGGAGGGATCAATCTGAAACAAAAAAATCTGGTTATTGTTCCACTACACGAAAGAGAGGTTTAACAGTGTAATACTAGAAAACCAGCGTAATTCAATCCTTTACGGTTATAACGGAAAGTTTGAGAGCCATGAATTCTCCAAGAATGTGACCTGGTAAAAAGTCGGGAATAATGTGACACCGACAACACATTGTGTTATTCACTGCTTATGAGATAATTGAGCGGACACCTTTGCAATTTAGGCTCCTTACCTACAGTTCTAGTTTCATGCAACTTCATGCAATGAAATCAGATGGAATTTAACGGTGAATATTCACTATCAAACACTACATAAAGCAAATGTACATCTCGTAAATAATTCTGACACTGTAGAGGGGATATATCCTCACCAAGTCTTAGATGAACATTTATAGGGTGACACACCTTTGTTCGCTTTCCGTCGCCATCATCGGTTTCCATAGAGTCCGCCTCGTTCTCCTTGTCTTCGTCTTGCTCCATCACTGTTTCGGACTCAAAGTCGTCATCAAGCGCAATATCTGGCTGTTCCACTCTGTAAAAATGAACTCTCAGACCAAATTATAAAGGCTGCAGTTCTCTAATATACATGACAACAAAAATATTGCGTTCTTCTATTTAGTCATAGTAATATTTGCTCACAAGAACAAAAAATAACACGTGAAGTGAAAATAGGTGACAAACTTCTCCTCTTTTAAAGTCTTAAAGTAGGAAAAAAAGACATTTTCAACAATCAAAAGGCGCCAGGAGCAATCAGTTTTGGCTAGACAAGACTTACCTAATGATAGACTTGTTCAGCAATTTTGACGCCTGGTTGACATGCTCCACACTCACCTATAAAAAACCTTACTCTTC
The DNA here is from genome assembly GCA_000688135.1 of Ancylostoma ceylanicum. Classification (NCBI taxonomy): domain Eukaryota; kingdom Metazoa; phylum Nematoda; class Chromadorea; order Rhabditida; family Ancylostomatidae; genus Ancylostoma; species Ancylostoma ceylanicum. The sequence continues at coordinate 227,176 of JARK01001602.1, forward strand.
TCTTCCACTATTACAACACATAAATATCAAATAAGTGAAACATACCTGCGCGGCACAGTGCAAACGAGCCAGAGCTTCCGAAAGTCGGACAAGCGATTCCAGCTGACGTACAGTGATTCGCCAAGATGATGTTGCAGCATTGTTGCTGTCGCTCATGCGGAGTCGTTTGTACGCGGTGACCAAGGCTTCTCCAGCTTCGGGACTGATCTTAAAAGTTCTGCCACACACCTGCACGAAATCGTATAGGCCTTTTCAAGAAGAGAAAGAAAACCTACCTGAGGCTTGAAGCATTTTGCAAAAGTGATATACTTTTGAATGTCCGAGGTAGAGTATTTCGTTTCGCGCACGCGATGGCTTGAGATCGCGCGGTGGTTGTCAAGAATTCGGCGAGCTATAGCGTAATCCACAACCTGTAGATGTAGTATTGAATCAGAAATACTAAACAAGTTTATTATGCGAAAAAAAAGTTAAAGTAAAAGTGAAGGAAAGAATGAACGGAGACCAGACAACGCCCACCTCATTGCATTCATCCACAAGCACGAAGAACAAGTCGAATCTGCTCATAATAGGGGCAGAAAGCTGTACATTGTGCTTCAGAGGACGAGAACGATCATATCGTCCTCCAACTGGATTCGCTGCTGCTAGGATGGAGGCACGAGCATTCAAGGTAGCTTTAACACCGGCCTGGAACAAAATACAGCTGAAAAGGCCGTGAGAAAGCAGCTACCCATTACAACAAACCCTGAACTGCCATTCAAACGCTGATTCATGGAGTTAGAAGTTCGAAGACTTCAAAATAGAGCACCCATTCCAGCAACGAAAGTTGTAATATGCATAAATGCGCAGGAATGTGCAAGCTTGAGACTTACATACAAACCATGGACACCATTAGCAATGGGTCGCAAAATGTATTTGGTCCACGCAATGCAGTGGAAACCCAATAAGCTGCTGAAGCATTAAAAACGAGACCTCACCTTCGTAATACTGATGGTTTGCTGTTCCATTGCCTCGTGGATAGCGACTTGGTCCTTGGGGTCCATCTTGTCAAACTCATCAATACAGCAAACACCATTGTCAGCCAACATAAGTGCACCGGCCTCGATGACAAACTCGAACGACTCTTCATCCTAAAAATAGCACTTAACCATTCTTTACATTGCATTCAACAGGAACAAAGGAAAAATAGCAAGGATTTTCTGCACTTTTTTCGAGGCAAAACCAACGCGGAGCACTGAAAAAAGCTCAGAAATTATGAAACTATCGAACATGTTCGAGTAGGGTGGTGCAAACACCAACGATTGAAGGTAGACAACTACTCATTCTAAACTGGGGTGTATGTCTGCTTCAACACTCATAAAAGGATGTAACAGATAAATTTCTAATAAAACACTATCTTCAGATATTCATAACAAAAACTTACCTTCACTACAGCAGCTGTAAGACCAGCAGCAGATGACGCCTTTCCGGAAGTATAAATCGCGCGTGGACAAAACTCTTCGACAGTTCTAAAAGGTGAGACCATAACTTCAAAAGGGTGAACGATGAAGTCCTTGACGCACTTCAGAATCTGACTCTTTGCAGTGGATGGATCACCAACGAGGCAAACATTGATATCTCCACGAAGTGTAGTTCCCTCGTTCTTGCTCTTCTTCGCTACTCCTCCGAATAACATGAGCAGCACACCAAGTTTCACCTGAAAATGTGCTCTTAACGCCAAATATGCTCGCTATTCGTAAGACTGTATATCGACTGATTTCACCCACCTCGTCGTTCCCATAGATATTCGGGAACAGACTCTCGATCAGATTTTCGGCAATGCGCTTGTCCTCACTCATCGCCTTCAGGACTGCGTGTTCCTGATCGCTCATTTGCTTCCACAGTTGCAGGCTGTCAATGTTTTCATGGGAGAAGTCCTTTCCTCCAAACTGAAACAAAAGTAGCTTGTTCGAAAAGGTGAAAAAACATATTGAAGGCCAATTTTATAATCTCTTAAAATCAAAACCAAACCTTCGTATTATTCGACTCGATATGACAAGCAAGGAAGGCCAATTTGTAGTTGAGGTCACGCACTCCCAGCGCCTTCAACCCAGTCAAACCTGTGTCCTTCTCTGATGCGCGGCCACGATTGCCACCACCAGTTTCAGCACGAAGACCTTAAAGGAACGCTTCAGACTCAGGAATACTCTAGCATACCATGTTTATACAATATACCTGGTGAGCTCAACTGAGCAATATCAGGAATTACGATAAGTGTGCCAGTGAGTGAGCAGCGATCACCAGGTTGAACTGACTCCACCATCTCACCACGTACGATCACATCAAACGTTCGTGGGACTGAACCACGAGGCAATTCAGCTTGGGTTTCCTGAATAATAGAAGTTCTTTTAATGCCGCACTCCGAGGCTGACGTATGCGAACGGAAAGACCAAGACACGGGAGAGAAAAGAGAGAATTGAAGTAAAAACGACTCCACCTGAATTCTGATCTTTTGGAAGTCGACGAAGGATGAGTCGTCAACGTCGAGGCTGAAGCGGTTGCGATTCATACACTGTGGATTCGTACAACGTGACGGCTGAAAAGAATGGAATTGTATCCAGTGCCGTACCATTTAATTCCACAAGGTTTGAAAACTATCATAGTGAGGGACAAAAGAGATGAGTTAAAATTTAAATTAATAAATTGCTATTTTTCTGTTTCGCCTCCTATCCCCTGAAAAGTCGTCCTCAGTCATCCTTGCACCACACAGCACCGCTCGTCTGCTGAGCCGCGCCGCACCACCTACGCATAGTTATAGGTGTACAGCACTGCTCAGTTCAAGAGCGGTGGTGTGTGATGCAAGGATGATTGACAGCGACTGTATAATAGAATTCTTATGATAGAATTTTAGAGAGTCAACAAATACCCAGACAAAAAGTATAAATAGAGATCGTTCTTATGGATCTATAAATTTGTCTGCTATTACAACCTTCTCAGGTTGATAAATAACGAAATATGATTGAGTGTTGAGTATTGAGAAGAGTTTATGATTAATGTACAAGTCGCCCAAAGATTGTAAACTATGAATGAGACCAGCGGAATAACCAACACAAAAAAAAAAAACAACTAACCTGAGTGTATCTGAACTGCTGAAGAACATTCCTGGTTGTGACCCCGCAATCCTCACAAATAAACGTCGCCCGGCTGAGTTCAGGATGAACTGGATGTGTGCGCACAATCTGTCCAGTGATGCATACCATAGCTCCAATTTTCTCCGCCGTTAATTCACGAACCTGATAATATTTGTAACTAGGGCACTAAAAATAAACATTTTACAAAGAAATAGTAAGCGAAGACGAACATTGACGCGATTCTCTAGACCTCCAAAGGAGACGTACACCTCTTTCTTATGCATACGTTGACGGTCAGCATCCTCTGTACAACTGTCGATCACTGCCAGCTGCAGCGCTTCGCATATGTACGGATAGAGCCTGTAATCATAATAGTGCTATTCCAACGTGAAAACTGGATGACTCCATGAAGAAAAAGAACTTCCACCAAGACTAAAACGTACTTGTAGAATTGTAGCTCGATAGTTCCGTACAGAGTGGCGCTGTACGAGTGAACATGACGCATGTCGACGTACAGTGTATTTCTCTCAGGCTCAACAAGAGCGGCGATAGCGCTCTCGTAAATTCTGACGCCATTTTCGTCTATGAACCTAAATAGAACGTCCTGAGAAGGTATTAGATATGAATGTACTGTTTCAGGGTTTGGGAAAAGAACTGAATTTTCATCACACTACTCGATGTTTGGTATTTTATGGACATTCCTATTCTTTTTTCACCAATATTGTGTTCTATTTTTACTAAGTTACTCTAAAATCGTACATACGGGCGTTAATTTGGAACAACTATGTGTTTCGAAAACGAAGAGAACTCAGCATAGATGAATAGACCTACAAAAGGGACATTAAACAGGCATTCAAGCCTTTCTACCTCGCTAACTACTGAACATTTCAACGCGCTATTTTTTCTTCTCATTCTCTTCGAGTGTCATCTCTATGAAATGCACTATAGAAATCCAGTGTTGGTGATGCAAGCGATGCAGGCTTTTGCAAGAAAAGTGAAATTGTTGGAGAATCATGAGGATTTACTCGAAAACTGCACTTTCCAAACTATTCTTGAATTTCCATGTTCGATGGCCCTTGAATCTTAGCATAGTGATTGTGCTTATGAAATACAGAGGGATTGTTCAAATTCTAATGTTATGTCTCACAGGTTGTTACTTGAGCACCTTTATTGGCCTGACGTTTCAACAGATCGTCGTCTTCAGAGGCCCGAAAGTGGCTCATGTTTCCCCGAATTTATGATTTATCCCATCAAACACCTCCTTTCCCAGTGCGTTCAACTCGGGTTAGCTAGATCACTGTGAGGTCTTCAGTAGAAGATGAGGCTCACCAGGTAGATGGGATAAATCACAAATTCGGGTAAACATGAGCCACTTTCAGGCCTCTGAAGACGACGATCTGTTGAAACGTCAGGCCAAGAGGTGCTCAAGTAACAACCTGTGAGGCATAACATTAGAATTTGAACAGAGGGATTCTTTCGAGCCTCATTAAAGAGCAATAGCCATCTTGGCTAACAGCTCGGAAGAATCCCTCTTTGTTCTTAAATTGACTCTAGAAATACAAGAGTCAACTTATATGCCAAAGTTTCCGTAGAAACATAAATCTTTACTGATAGTTCCACCGCACTACGATAGAAATAAAACCTCACACTGTGTACAATTAGCTGCCTCGACTTGCAGGGGCGTAAGAGCTCGCTTTTTTTAAAATTAAACCGTTATTTTTGAATTTCACTGATATTGTTTACCAAGAGTGATTTGATTATCAAGAAGGGTTAAATTATGGTTCAACAAGGCAACCGATTCAAGACTGAAGCTTTTTTTTTTTTGTCCAAATTTGCTCAGGAAGTGAATGTCCACGAATATTTTCGAGTTCACAAAGCATTTGAGTAGGAAGGTTGAAGGATTTTGCAGCAGAATTGATCGACAGCCGAGGGACCACTTATTTTTAATTGTTGAAATATGGAACACTAAATAAGACGGGAAAGCAACCCCGAAACAAAGGCATTTATGGGAAATCTCCATTGGTTCAAAAATAGAGGTTAAAATAAGGGAATGGCGAACTCACTCCTTCAAAAAACGGCTGAATTCTGCTTGGATGCGAACACCATCGACATCCTCCACTTGCTGAACGGTCCCAGCTGCGATATTCATCCCTTATCCTAAAAATTTCAAGCTGAATTATATGAATTTGGACACATAACGAAAGTAACTAGAGAATACTATGCATTTTTTGAAGGATTCTGTGAAAAAAATGTTTGAAATCATGGAAGTATTAAATTTGCATAAGCGAACGATGGGAGAAGAACGCAGCGATTTCCCGCAATGAGCTTTTCGCGCTCGATTCTGTTTCAAATTTAATCGTTCCCGCCAAGAGGTCCGCATTGTAGCGCGTTATTCGCAAGGAGCACTGTATCAGAATTGGGCTGAATTCATCATGAATTCATCACCAATCTTACTTTTAGGATTCAGCACAGATCATTAACTCTTACACAATAACCTAACTGCCCTAAGGTTACCTCAGGCATTTTACCGCTCCTTGCGTTGCACTACACCGCCAGGACCGTCACACCGCACAGTGGGCAATTTCGAGCATCTAGCCGATCAAAATTTTTTTCCGGAGAGCCGATGGATAAAATGCCTTAGTTTTTAGTAGATATACTCTGTTTACTCTGCTGCTTCTAAGCACTGCACAGGACCTGTGAAAGCCAAGGTTTTAGGGCAGTTTCCATTATTTCTGAAATAGAGCACATGAGTGCAAAATCATGTATAGTGTGTATATTTCGGGGTGGCTTACGAGTGCACCACGTGGCATGACGTGTGGAGTACTGCTGGCAGCGCTCCAGCAGACAACAGGTGGGTATCGATCACCAGCTCGCGTCATGGCAGGCGGTGCGCCCGCACGACACCCCGAAATATACAGAGGATACTGAGGACTAATTTTTCACGCAGCTGCTGGGCCACGCAAGTTGGAACCTTTAAGCGTTTCTACAAACAAATAAGCCCATGCAACATGTATATGCGTTCCAATTTCGAGTTTGTACAAATTTCCAATTGAATGGCGTGACGAGAACTCACGTAGTAAACTGCTAGACATTTTATGAGGTTTCACAATCAAAAAAAAAACTGTAATCCAAGTGTTGTTGCTCATATAAATAGCCTATTCAGTCATGGAATGTTAATTTACGTAGAAATCTTATAAACCTCAAGAAATGCGGCAGGATTTGTTAAGGTTGGGCTTGATGAAGGTGGTAGCCTGCAGGGTGGGTCACCACAGGATGTCTTTCAAGACGGTGTTATTCCACTTTTACTGGGATTTTCTTCACCAAATTTCCTATTTATATTAATTTTTCTCTGAGTCGTCTCTACTTCCCCGATTTCGATAACTTTTGTCAAAATGGTAACCTCAAAAGTGGAGCTTTGCCTTTCCTCATATGCTCTCATCATGTGCGCTATAGGTAGGAGTCTAACGAATCTTAGGTGTTGCTCAGCTAAACCAGGTGACTCATGACATTCTTTCGTACAATACAATACCTACAATGACATTCTGGAAACAGAACTCTTTGCGGAGCTGCAACCCCACTTCCTGGAAACATATCAAAACTCTCTGTCCTAGAGAGTAGAGGTTTCGGCCTACATATAAATGTTTTCTGTAGAGGGTCGCAGGCGGTCGCAAAAATAACACACATGCTCGCATACAGGAAGATTATTGCTAGCCTCTACACATATTTTTTAAGCGGAATCTCGTGGAACTTTTTTTAGATCTAACCGAAAACGCCAAGGGGCCAAGTGCTCAGCCGCTCATTTCTCGGCCAAGTTTGGATCACTTCCATATGCCTGAGAAATATGGTTATTAGGAAATATGAAAGCTTGTTCCAAGATCTATTGAAAGATTCCCAAACGGGAAATTCAGACGACAACACAGACGACAGAGACAACTTATGAGGTGCTCATCTGTTCTACGTGAACGAAGTTGGATTTATATGCCATCTTTTCGTTATCTAATCATGCCCTGCCAGGTGATCGGTCGCGAAAAAAACACTTATATCGTGTGCGCGGGCTATCAGTGAATGCTTTGGTGCAGTAATCACGACTTGCTACGCTAGCTCGAAAAATACATTTTGAGCGGCTAGATGTGCGAAATTGCACACTGTGCACCGTCCGGCAAATGCGAGATGATGCCACGCTCTTGGCGTCTTCCAACACTTCGTCGAATCTATTCGATTCGGTCACATGTATAGTCTTTCCGAAAAATACTTGCCTCCCGCTACACTGTGCGTCGACTGAGCCACGTCGCAGCACGTATGATAATGCATAGGAGGCGCGGCGCGGCTCAGCAGACGGGCAGTGGATGCCGGAGGGAAGTATTTCTTGGAACGACTGTATAACTGTCACATGACCTTGTGTGTGTAGAATGAAGCCTTCATGCTTGCCACGCAAGATGCTATGGAGGGTGTACCCGAGAGGATGGAAGATCGAGCGAAATGCCCCTAAGAAAACTTGGCTTAGGAAAATAGAGAAAGATCCATTGTTTTCCAGATTGAACTTGCAGTAGGATAAACCTTGGTTACTGTGTGCGCAACACCCACCACAGTGGTTAGCTCCCCTATCACGTTGTTATGCTAACACTATGGTTACCAGTAGGATTAGCTTGAGCGGTCGACCAAGATTGTTACTTAACTTTTCTATGGTTACCTTCGGGATATTCCTTTCCTTCTCGTCACAGGAACTACACGCGCTGTCGTACCACCCCCGAGAATCATGCAGAGATTCTCAAGCGTAATCTCTGCAACTTTCAGCCTCTTGTTGAGGTCAGCTCCCACTTTCACTTCCTTTTGTAGATCTCCTTTTGTAACGTCGACATTACTGGTCTATAGTCCGGGTCTCTTCTCAGCTCAACCAATCACACTGAGTCTTTGTGTGTTTCCTCAATGCAGACAATCCTTTCATCTCCTGCTTACGTGGACAAGGCCTCTTCTGCAGTAACCATTAGGATTCTCGACAAAGTGTCAGCCGCAGCATTTGCTCGTCCCTTCATGTATTCGATCGAGAGCCGATATTGTTGGATTTCCAATGCCCGATACAGTTTAGTTCGGATAGAAAGAGCCGTGAATGAAGCGTGATCAGTTCAAGCGATTACGTTCATTCCGTACACGAAAAAGTGGAATTTAAATAAGTAAATAAATAAATAAACTTCTTAAGAGCAAAAACGAGCGCGAGTGCCTTCATATCAATGGCGTGACAATTCCTCTCGGCTTTCGACAGTCTTTTTTTATGTAAAATAAATTGGTTGAATGAATTTGTGTTTTCCCTTCTGACACAGAGCAACACCTGCTCCACGCTGTGACACTGCTGTGTAGACAGTGAACGGATTCGCTTCATTCTGAGCAGCTTTTGCACCTGGCTGAGGTAGTTGAGAGTAGCTTCTCCAATCATTCAAATACGTCGTGTTGCAGATCTTCCCACTTCCACGCAACCTCACTACTCAAACCAGCGGTTCCTGGCAAGGGGTATGCATCGTGTTTAGTATTCTTATTCAGCTTTCGGTAATCTATGCATAGGCGGATTTTCCCTTCCTTCTTAACCAACACTATCGGCGAAGACCATTCTGATGTGAATCTATATATAAAACATAGCAACGCTTACGACAACTTTTTCAAAAATTTGGGTGCGCGCGTGGGCGTCAAATTCAGACGGGGGGAACGCATCTGCGAACAAAATGTGGTGAGGGAAGGGGTTTGGGCAACATGGGGCACCATGCAAAGCCAGTGGGCTTCTCGGATACTCCTCGCAGGATGTTATCAATTTGGATATCGATTTATTGATCGATTTTATCGGTTTTTCTCACTATAGCCCCGATCCATACTGGAATGTGCCCACTGGGGAAATCCATCTCGCTGACCACGGATCCGAAAGCCATTTTGAGCCACAAGTTCACTGATTTGTTGATATTATCGATTTCTTGCGAGTTCGCTTGGAGCGAGGCCGAAGCATGCTCGCATGGGTTATCCACAACGCTGATGGGAGGACCATTTTTTCCATGTGTTTTGCTTCGGCATGATGAAAGGTGCTCGTAAGGGTTAAAGTTCTCCAGTCACACCTACTAGTTGATCTACGTATAATACCATGCTGTAGTAGGTTACTTAATATTTCTTCGAAATCCGCGCGAGCTCTAATAGGCCACAAGTGGCGTTTTCTGTTGGATCGGCTCAGTGTCTCCTCTATCAACCTAATGGTGGATTAGTGACGTTTGAGTCAGCCCGCTATCCTCAACAACAAGTACGATGTTGTTCTTCATGACTACTTCTTTTAATTTCGGACTGCACTGCAGGCTGAACAAGCGAACATCACGCTGATCGGAACAGATTTTGGAAGAATAGGCACATGAACAGTTATAGTCAACTCCAAATGTCCGTAGACAAGAGTTGGGACCGCGGCGCGGTTTTCCTCCGCGTCTCTGCCTTGTATGCCACGTTGAATCCGTGCAGCAGACAGCGAGAGACTCGCGCCGTGGCTCCAACTCCTGTCTACGGACATTTGGAGTTGACTATATTTTTTTTCTTGGTGAAAGATGTAGCAACCTTTCGTAATGTTGAGGTATGTATAGTGTGCGTATTTCGGGGTGGCCTATGAGTGCACCACGTGGCATGATGTGTGGAGTATACATGTGACCGAATCGAATATATTCGACGGGATTTTCGAATATTCGAATATTCGAATAGTTCATTCATTCGCTTTTTCAAAAAATGAGTATATTCGAATTATTCATTCATTCGGTATTTTTAAAAAATGGGTTATTCGAACTATTCGTTTATTCGAGTTGTTAATAATGAGAGTTATTCGAATAATTCGTTTATTCGGGTACGTAGGAAAACCAAAATTCGAATAATTCGTTCAATCGACCGTCTAAAAGTGGCAAATTCGAAATATTCGTTCATTCAGTTTGAGAACACTTGGCATCCGAATCATGATGGTGTGATGGATATTAGAGAGAGTCATAAACATCCAGTAACAAGGTCATGCCTCGAAGACTCGTTGGGACCCCCAACAATTCCCGCAAATCGCCTAATGAGATCCTGATATGTCCAGAGGCCGACCTTTGTAGGTGCAAGTAACAAAGGTTGGTAATGGCGGCCAGGAACGCATATTAGAGATGATATAAATACAGAGATACGTAAATACAGAAGAACTGTCCACTTCTGAAGATGAGGAAGTAGAGATACTTTAGATAATCTGTTTCTCTTTGAGGCTGTTCTGGAGCTTCAACATATAAATTAAATATAATTATAGGGTATATATTTCTATTAATATTTGTTCTGAAATTGGCCAGGGTTGACAGTTGATGTAACGATTTATGGATGCATTTTTGCACCAATCGTTTGTGATGTATACAGATAACAAAAGGATGAGAGACACTCTGAAAGCTATAGTATTAAAATGGTATTGGAACGAATATTCGATTCGAATTATTCATTCATTCGGTGAATTCAAAAAGTCGGTTATTCGAATAATTCATTCATTCGGGTGGCCGAGGAAGTCCTACATTCGAATAATTCGTTCATTCGCACATTTTGAAAAACACCTTATTCGAATTATTCAAATGTTTGAATATTTCAAGAAGCCTGATCGAGTTATTCGGAATTCGAATATTTCAAATTTTACGTTTTTCCAACTATTCGAATATTCGAATATTTTAAAAATCGTCGAATATTCCAATGTATAGTGTGGAGTACTGCTGGCAGCGCTCCAACAGACAACAGGTAGCTATCGATCGCCAGCTCGCGTCATGGCGGGCGGTGCGCCTGCACGACACCCCGAAATATACACACCATACACCTTCTTCGAGATTGCCTAGTGAATTTTTCTTCGTTTTCAAGCACGCGACTATCGCACGACTTCTTGTGCGTCATACCTCGACAGTTACGGTCTGGTAGACCACAGAAGGCCGCTGATCTAATATTGTCTGCAATTACGACCGCATTCTGTTTTCATCGATGGAAGAACGCTCCATTGTAGTGAATGTTTGTATGATTGTGATGAGGAGGCAAATGATTGTAAAGATTAATGCCCGAAAGAGTCATCACCGAAAGCTAGCGAATAAACATAAAAAGGCCATGAACGTCTTCTTATTAGAAATACTCTCTTTCATAGTGTTTATCTATTCTCAAACTCGAAACATTAAATTCAGCGGATAACCGCAATATTACTGTACACAAATAGCACCTCTGTTAAACAATAATGCAATGGGTTTGAGCATCCACAGCAATGTTCACCGTAGCCGAACACTACTCATTTAAGGCATAGACGTAAGGTTAATCACACATAAGGCTTAGAATGAGTACGCTTGGCTCATATTTTTCTCGGCTATTTCTTCCTCGAGAATACGAATTCTCCTCTCGTGTTGTCGCATGACCGCCTTCATTTTTGCCAAATCTGATAGCAGCTCTTCCATGTTCGTAGGGCCCTGAATTAGAATTGGCTTGAGAGTGGTAGTTATACTTGGAAAATGCTGGTTGTTTAAGAACCTCCATACTGCTGACACTCATGCGCGGAGAGGGTGTAGCTTGAAGTCGTTGTGTGGGTGGTCCGAAATCCTCTTCTGTCGCTGTGCGGGCCTGCAATAAGGCTTTAGTTCAGAAGAATGAGAAATCAGCTCAATTCTATAGTTATAGCACACAATTCTATACAGTGAGCGCCGATTGCAGTGACCCATTCACGGCCTTGACAAGCACGCCTCGCAACCGCGCCGCACGCGCCAGAATCGATGTCGGTCGCCCTATTATGCAACTTCTCGTTATGAAACATGAAAAAAGTGAAAATATCACCAAGTTGGGAAGAAAAGCGCCTAGAAATAGCACTCCGACGGCTGACGACAACAATTCCGGCGCGTGCGGCACGGTTGCGCGGCGTCTTTGTCGAGGCCGTGGATGGGGCACCGCCATCAACGCGCACTGTAGTTTTCTTGCTCTACTTTTATGTGAGACAGTGAAAAATCGAAAAAGAACAGATTGAACTTGATAGCCGAGGTATGCACGACACGATGTTTTCCACCCCAGCTGCGCGGCGCCACTCTGGCCATCTGCTGCACCCCGATCGATACTCGCGCTCTCGCTCCCTGCTCAAAGCTTGCCGCGCCGCGACGGGGTGCAACGCGTCGTGCGGTCCCCAACAGTTATAGTTTTCTCTAGATCTGATTCCACAACGAGCTTTGATAGTGATCTCACACTCTCCTAATATGATTTTTTTTTTCAAATTCAGATACATTGGACAGGATATTTGGCAAAATGATGAATTACATTGTTCAGCAATCATTTTCATTTTAAACATTGAACAAAACGATTTCTCAGCCCAACTCTACCTGATCCCTCTTGATTCTTTCAAGTTCAGCGGCTGCTCTCCGTTGACCAGCGGTGAGGGAGCCCCCATCGTCTCTGTCGGCACGTGATCGTAGATTCACCTTAACTTTTCCAGTTTTCTGGAAGTTGATGATTCGTTGCATGAATGGATGTCAAGTTAAAGTCTAAAAGACAAACAAAAATGTTCAAAACAACATTGTAATGTATCACATGCACATTAATGTATCACATGCACATTGTAATGTATGCAATGAGCTCCCAAACTAATGATTCACTCGAAAGTTAGCCTAGAAATGCATAATCGCTCCTACCAACTCCTTGTTCCCGTACAGGCTATTTCCACGTGTCGTAATGTAGGAAGAATAATCAAATGAACTCCACACAGCCGCAGACAGGGGGCGGGACCGCGTCGCGGGCACTCTAGTTGTCTGCAGCACCGAGGCAGCGAGCCTGCTGTGCAGGTACACAGAGGAAAACCGTGGTTTTCCGCTGCCTCGGGAGGTGCAGCAGAAAACCAGAGTGCCCGCGCCGCGATCCCGCCCCTCGTCTAAGGCCGTTTGGGCTACGTGACAAGACGTACGCTGCTGAGCTGAGATTGGTCGATTCATGTGCGCGTCGCGATCGCAGCGTTCAAACGTAGGAGCAGCGCTGGGAAGAAATAGACAAGTTTTCTGAGCTAAGGTGGGACAGGTGAATGCCATCGGAGCTGAATAATGGGTCGACCTTGAAGGAAGAACCTGGATTTAGCGAGCATGCGCGTGCGGCGCGGTCGCGGCGCGGCGTACGTCTTGACCGCCCTCCCGGCCGTTTGGAATTCACTGTAAGCGATCCAAAAACAAAAGCGAAAGAAACGTCAAAAAATCACCTGTTGTTTGGGCGTCATCTGATTAGGCCTATCCCTATCTGGACTCTGCCGTTCCTGATAATGTTGATGTGATGATGGAGGGCGAGCCTAAAACATTTATCACGTGAGCCTACAGCATATTATTCGCCATTTCCCATTAATACTAATTTCTAACAGAAATCCAGAACAAAACGGAGGAAATATCCAGAAAACCTGTCCACTAACCTGGTTCATAGGCACGATACCCATGTCGTCGTCGATCACTGGTCGCCGTTGCTGCGTCTGTTGCGGTCGTGGTGACGGTGGTGCAGATCTTCACAGCAAACGTTAAGCACTACACCTATCTAGTTAGAGGCGATTCCTATCTACAGCAATAGAGGAAGCTCACTATACTTACACCTGTGGTGATGATTGTTCGGAGTAGGACCTCGGTGGAGCGGATTCGGCTCTAAAATTGGAGGGTTCAGCCAGAAGGAGACCGGGACCATTCAACTCCCACATTGGGTAAATTTAATGAAGGTGTATGTGTATGGGTAAATTTATTGGAAGTGTATGTGTATAGAAGCAGAGGATACCCAGGTCGACCCAAAGAGAGATTTGGTATACCCAGGAAATCCACAAGATGCCCGCATTCTTGACCAAATCAGGTACACTGTTTATATTTCGGACTGGCCTGCAAACGCACCGCATGTCATGACGCGTGGCGTACTGCTGGCAGCGCTCCAGCAGACAACCAGCCGGGTATCGATCGCCAGTTCGCGTCATGGCGGGCGCTGCGTCCGCACGCCACCCCGAGATATACACACAATAAGTTCTGTAGAATGAAGCTGATAAATAAGATGTGCTTCATAAACGGGACGAGGGCAGCCGTTTAGGAAGTAAATGTAGCGCATTAATGTTTTTTTTTCCTTTAATTCGCAGGGTCTCCAATTTGGAAAGCCTCTCAAATATACAAGAGTAACTCACGCTGTTGGAGCCAGTTGGTTGAGGATGTTGGCCTTCTTTGCGACCTAAACAAGGAAGATCAAGAAGATATTTATTTTCCTGGTATTCCCATCACTGCGTATAGTCCGTTTCAAGAAGGGCGATAATTGAGCATTTGTGCCTTTAATCTGCATTTCTCGCTTGCCTCTCTGAATACGGCACTACTTCTCGCGTCCTCTCTTTCTCTAATATCTTCTCCACTTGTTCCCTGGTAAAACACTATAAAAATAATCACCTGAATCTTTGGCTTGGCTTGTGCTGCTGCAGGATTAACTGGCTGAGTGTTCGGTACGGCGTTCTTTCCTAAATAATATCGACTCAATCCGGGCTTTGGTGACAAGAGAAAGTTCCAACATCGTTGGTAGCATTTAGACTTGGATAAAAGTTTGGATTCGTTTTCCATTATTTTAGTTTTCTGTGTCCAAAAATGAGGAGAGAAGGGAGCAAAGCAGCATTGTTTACGGCCAGTCTCCATATTCTCATGTAAGGTTTAGTTATCCAAGTTTGAGAATGCACAAGCTGCAGAATGCGGAGAAGCGGGAGGAACGAACGAAAACGCAGAGGCTCAGTAACTCATGCTATTGGACATGCTTTTGGATTTGTACGGCCCTTCTTCACTGCTGATGAGTTCTGGGTAAGAACATATTTTTAGCTAATTTCTGTACAGTGTCAGGAATGAAACGGGAATTGGGTGTGATTTTTTTCTTTCTTATTCTTATTAGAAACCTCAATTTCGTTTTTGACACTTTGTATATGTTTTTTGTACGTAGCTGTCAGCATTTTGAGCAGCTAGAACATGATACATAGATCGGGCGAGATCATAAATCCCATTTCCATAAGCTACATAGGTGAAAAAATATGCTGGTAAACATAAATTAGTTGTACCTAAAGGCAAAAAACGATGCGACGCTAAAACCTCTGGGAAACTCTACCAAAAATGTAAATAGGTGAATAATAAATAATAAATAAATAAATAAATAAATAAATAAATAAATAAATAAATAAATAAATAAATAAAGGTGTCTGGAACTCCTTCCCCCATCAAGGACACTATATTATGACCACCAATTTATATGAAAAATCTTGATAAGAAAAGGACTCATGGGACTTTTTCCCTGTATAAAGAAAATTTGAGCACCCTCACCTTCCATGAATTCCTCAGCTGTGAGTGCCGGAACTGTTGACCTCGTATCTGGATATAAATCGTGCTGAAATCGAGAATAGTCAAACTTTTCCGAACCATACTTCAAAATGCATAATGATTTGAAATATAGGGGTTTTTTCAAGGGACCAAAAACAAGGGCGGACTGTGAAAGTGAAGTGTCGAGGCTGCCATGATCCCCTCCTACACGACTACAATTTTTTCAAAGCATGAAATACCAGCTTCGAGATATTCAGCAGAGTGGTTCCAGGAGTCACGTTTCCAGCAAAATTTCAGCTTTTTCACATTAAGTCTGTATCTTGCTGTTTTATTGTTTACAACACTATCCAAAGTTAGAAAAACACTTTGTATCAGCCGAATATGTATTTGCATGTGTAGTTTTGTCAATTAGATTTAGTTTAATTTAATTTAATTTAATAATTTAATTTGTATAGATGTCAAACCTGGAAAAGGTCAGATTTTCGAGGTACGAAGAACTGAAGCACGTCGACAACTCCTTTTGTTGTAAGCTTGTATATTCTGAAAAATAAAACTGGGCTTTGATGCATCATTGAGATTACCCAGAGTAAGCGCGTTGACGCCGTGCTAGTGATGGGTGAATTTGGGCGGCGTTGACACGTTTACCCTGGGTAATCTTAATGCATTGATGCAAGAGGCCTCTGGAGAAGATTACCAGTTATCCAGGGAAACACTGTGTATTCAAGGAACTCATCTGGAGGATTACTACAGGAACTTCCATGTTCCTTCTTCTTTAAACCTTGGCATGTTGTTCTAATTCTTCAACTTATTTTTTGTTGTTGTTGGCACAAACCTTGTTGGCACAAAAATAAGTTGAAGAATTACTACAGGAATTTTAAGTTTCTTGTTTACCACTTCAAAACTTTTTTTTTGTAGAAATTTGGTTTTTACCCAATTGTTATTTGTTTTCATCCATATGATAGCTCTGAGTATCGCACATTTTTGAACCTAGTGGTCAAAAGCTCTGCGTAAATGTATACTATTTGGAATAATGAGTAAAAATTCAGTTTTCTCGCAGAGTCAGCACCCAGTTCCACTACACCTGATTACCTGTTGATCTCGTTCTCCTCGGAACTCACTCCACGCTTGCACTGGAATCCGACGGCTCTCTGCGGCTCACTAGTCGTGTAGGTGTTAATGTAGTGCATATAGGGGTACTCTTGGTTCACCTCGTAGTAGCGAATGGCGCAGTCACCCTGGAAAGGAATCACCAAAATAATCCCAGAAAATCTCAAAAATAGTTGTTTCGCAAAGGAAGACTGCTCATACCTTGCCACACAGGTACACCAAACCAGTATCCTCGTCATATAGTGGAAATAGGACTCCGTTGGAGGTATCCAGCTCCTCCTCGATGATTGGCTGAGAGAGGTTGTCCTGGAAAGAAAAAGAATAGATTTTGTACATACATACGTCTTTGATTGGCTTGCGCACCTTGTGTGTATCAATAAATAATAAATAAATAAACATCTGTCACAAATTTACTGACAATGGGCTGTTGAGAAATTTAATTCTTCGACACAATTTCGATTTTATGGATATTTATTTCAAGAAGTGATGTACGTTTTTAGTAAACGCACTGCTAGTATAAAAATGAAGAGTTGAATTACAGTGGGCGTCGATAGCGGTGGCCCATCCGCGGCCTCGAAAAGCACGCGACGCGACCGCGCCGCCCGACTAGGAATCCTCTCAGGGACAACAAGCTATGGGGTTTTCTTGATAGTTAGTTATTTTTTTTATTAGTTAACACCAAATGTGACGAACAGCTATCAAGAAAACCTAGATTCGTCACAGCGGCGACGATTCCGTCGTGAGCGGCTCGGTCGCGCTGCGTTCTTTTCGAGGCCGTGGTTGGGCCAGCGCCATGGAAGCCCACTGTAGTGAAAAAACCATAACAATGAAGACGGAAATACGTTTGGAAATACTTTCCTTTCTTCTCACTCCCATTAATCAGTGTGCATGTAACTATGGATCATCAAATAGTAAAATAACTATAGTTATTGGTAGAATTTTCTAACATTCACCGCAAAACTTTCAGTGTCATCCACGGATCCATACCCAAATGTGGCTATGTATACTTTAGTGGAAAATTTGACCAATCGACTGAATCCAGCCGTTGTTCAATTATCGTAGTGAGAGCAGACTAACCGGCGCTCTGAGTGCGTACAGTCGCTCGGACCTCTTCGTGAATCCAGTGGTGATCACCCTTCCATCGCGTACGAAAATCGCTCGCTGCGGCTTGACACCTTCATGACCCATGCCCTCGTGCAACACTTCGCCGCTGCGCGTGTCCAGGATTCGGATCTTCTTGTCCTGGAACAGCCAGGTAGTTCATACTTTATTGTTGAACGATCCATGTAAATTTAGACCGAGGGGGGGGGGAGGGGGACTCACCTTGCACGTGGTAACAAAATGTGTGCCATCATAGTTGAACCCGATACTCCAAATCTGATCCGGATGCCCAGCAATCTCAAGCAGAGCCTCTCCAGTACCGACATTCCACAGCAGCAGTTTGTTTTCACCGCCTGAATGAAGAACTCACATAAAATTGATGTTTGATGCTATTCTCCAAGGAAGTTCAGCATTCAGTGGCAGTTGGTAACTATGCAGTAATTGTTAGTGGCTGTGTTGCCCTGCCAGCTCGTCTTCGGCAAAACACATGCAGCTGTCATCCACTGTTTCCCAACACATAAACATCTTTCAAAGAAGTACACAGCACCAGTTTCTTAACCATAACTTCCTGGGAAAAGATGGGTTGGTGGTCTCTCGGAGGCGGATGATTATCTTCTGATCAGCTTTACATGAGAATATTCGGCTCAAGTTTTTTGGTCACTTATTTATTTATTTATTTATTTATTTATTTATTTATTTATTTATTTATTTATTTATCTATTCGCTTTCGAGGTGCACATGATGAACGACTGAAACGGTGTAACGTATACCGGTTTGCGAACAAAACTGGATGAAAGAAAAAAATTTGTTTACAAACAACAGAAAAAAAAACTGAACACGTGAATTCTATTCAATTTTGTGGAGATAAAGGCAAATTGAAATTAAAATTGATATCAAGTGAAAAGCTAGCGGGAGAAAAAAACATGTCCCACTACTCTTTTTTTAGGGGAACTGAAAATAATTTCAGTGAGAACGGAATAAATTCAATGTATTATTTGTTTGTATACCGATAAACTAACACCCACTCATCAGCCTCTCAGAACCCCTGAACAACTTGCTGACAGGCATATGACAAGCAATTTCTGCTCACGTCAGAAACTTGCTAACCACAAAGTTTGCTGACAACTTGTTTTCCCCTGACCTTGCTGACAATTTGCCCATACCAATGCCTGTCGACAACTCGTTTCCTCCCTTTCTTGTCGACAAGTTAGCTGTGTAAACTTGTCGACAACCTGCTTTCACCCTTTCTCGTTGGCAAGTTGTCAGTCCGAAACCTCCTTCTACAACTTGCTATCACCTTTAATCATCAGAAAGTTGTCGGCTCCAATGCTTGTCAACAATTAGTTCTCTCCAATTCTTACAGACAAGTTGTCGGTGGTGTAAACTTGTCGACAACTTACTGTCACCCTTTCTGTTCAGCAAGTTCTCAGCTCCAAAGCTTGCTGACAACTTACCTCCGCCTTCTTACCTATCAACTTGCCAGCCGTA
This sequence comes from Ancylostoma ceylanicum, assembly GCA_000688135.1. NCBI lineage: Eukaryota > Metazoa > Nematoda > Chromadorea > Rhabditida > Ancylostomatidae > Ancylostoma > Ancylostoma ceylanicum. The sequence continues at coordinate 246,299 of JARK01001602.1, forward strand.
CAAAACTACCAATAATTCGCATTTGCCCTTTCTTGCTGGCAACTTGTCGGCTGTTAAAACTTGTCAAAAACTTGCTTTCACCTATGGACGCCTTTTTAAATTGTACCACGAAAACCACTGCCCGATGTTCTCAATGGTTACATCGTATATTGCGTGGGTGGGTATACTAGCCTGCAAGTTGCTTGTTCTTGCCGACAAGTAGTTCGTCTGAAACGTCGTCAACAACATGCCGACAAGCTTTGCAATCAAAACTTGCTGGCAAGTTATTTTTGTGAGGAAGTAATTGACAAAATATTTTGGATATTCCCTGGCGACAAGCTGCTGTGGGAAAAGGTTGCTGACAACGTGTTTCCTGGATAAAATGATGACGTCAAACTTGTCGACAGCAATTTATTAGTTGAAATGTTGCCTGCAAGTTATTTTCTGGCGAAAGCGGGCTGACAACTTGTTCTTGTGGTTCTGGGTCGCGAGGAGCCCGGAAAACAATGCGCTTTCACAAATGGCCAATGAATTCGGACGCAGAGTTCTCAAGCAGGTCAAAAACTTTGAAAATGAACAGATTGAACATTTGCTTCACAAAAAGAATAAAGAAATGATTTTCAAAGAAATCTAATTGCTCACCAGCAGTCAGCAACAAATTGTTGGCGACAGGATGCCAGGCCAAAGTGTTCACACGCTTCTGATGCCCATTCAGCTCAACAACCGGCTCGGAAAGGGTCCTCATCAGGCCCTTTTCGGGAATGAGCCATACCTGAACATGAAAATCTCGCTGGTCATCAGGCGTGTTTCTTTGACACTAGAATTAGACACGGATCCATCAACATCTGTAGCACCCCACGCAATGCACTTTTTCACTGGGAACAACAGCGAATTTACAGCGTCGATCAGAAAATAGCCTAAGAAAACATGCCCAGAAATAGCTCTGGATATCAATACCAGAAGAAGCTGGATTCATGCTTGATGACGTCACTTTCACATACTTTACACGTGGTGTCCTCCGAACAGGAGGCGATCACATTGTCGTTGAACGGACTCCACGCCACCTCCAGACAGGCGCCCTTGTGCGCGTCCACGAACGGATAGTCCTTGTCGATTCGGCCGACCTGCAAAACGGAAGCGCTGCAGTGTTTGTGCTCGTTGTGTGCTTTTTAGAAGTGTACACTGAAGACGTACACAAATAGAGGACAAGCTGAATGAGTGGATATGCAAATGCTGAGCTAACCATGATGGAAATGAAATAGGCATGAATTTGATGTTAATTTCTGGAATACTTCTGGACCAAAAGTTGATTTTCGCTCGTTTTTCAAAGCAAACACTCGTTAGTGTTGGCAGAAACGTCTGGATCGCAATTTCTCTTCTTCGAATTAAATTTGGTCCAGTATAAACTAAATTTGGGCGACTTTCCAGCATTCCCAATAAAGAAGTCTAACCGATTTTGATTTTTACGCATCCCCTTGTGACATAATCTACTGGATCGTTCATGGACTTCTAACAAGAAGGAAAAGCCACAGCTTAGCCATAGCTACGACATTCTTGATCCTGGAATCCTCAATATTCCAGGCGATCCCGATTTTCGACTTGGGGTTTCAGACCTAGTAATTTTTAGTTTTGGTCTGCAATCAACCTAAAGTCGTCCTTGAACCACCATGAAGTGTATAGCGAGCATTGCTGGCAATGGCCCTTCCTCGGCCTCGAAAAGCACGCGACGCGACCGCGCCGCTCTAGCAGGAATCCTCTCCAAGACGACAAGATACCTATGGGGTTTTTTGGTAGCTAGTTAGTTTCCTTATCAATTAACACCAAATGTGGTGAACAACTATCAAGAAAATCCAGATTCGCCATTGCGGCGACCCTATCATGAGCGGCGCGGTCGCGTCGCGTGTTTCTCGAGGCCGCGGAAGGGCCACTGCCAATGACGCTCACTCTATGTATAGTATAATACATAGTATGAATTAAGAGCAAATGATTTGAGCAGTTGCATGCAAGGCAGCCCAAGCAAAAGGAGTGAGGGATTTTTTTTTTTGGAAACTGAGTAAAAAAGTCCCAAGCTGGAAATAACTAGGCCTGAAAGTAAAGTATGTAGAATCCACAGCTGCTAAAAAGCTATAGGTGATGGCAATGAGCAGATTAGCGTACAAGTGAACTTCATGGATGCAAAAGTGAAAACTATGGAACGAAATCAGGCAGAGCAAAAAGGAGTTGAACATAATTTGAAATGACCCAGCGCTCTTTACTTGAGTTCACTGAGAAAGAGGTACTGATAAATAGAAAGGTTAAAGGCTTAAAGTACCGAATGAGCTCATCCTCAGTGATAGAAGACTATTTCTCAGTGACAAGTGGCGCTGCTAGAGCGTAAACTATCGAGGGTTCAATCTTGGCTTTTAGCCAAACAAGTTTTTAGTCCCTCTGTAGTCAATGAATTTCCTAATATGATAGCAGCATCATATGAGTCCCTCAATTATAAAATCGTCCAGCGTGAATTTTATACTTGCATGGTAACTCGTACATGGTTCACTAACTGTATGTCGTATTCATCACTGACATTACTCAGGGCAAACGTGTTAACGCCACACAAATTTACCCAACGTTAGCATGGGCGCCAACTTGCTTACCCTTGGTAATTTTGATGATGCACCCAGGTCCAAGCCGGCCCAAAACAACTGAATAGTGTATAAATTTGCGACCGAATTTTGCACAGAATGACCCTCACTTTTCCCACGACTGATCGAATCTAAAGGCCGAAGGTGCAAACAACATTGAAAGCAGTCTCGTTTAGTGAAATCACCCACCAGAAACGTTTCGCACTCGCACAGTATCTGAGGTGAAAATCCATAAGTAAATAGAAGTTCTTTTCTTCGCTAATAGCGCGGTTGCGTCGTTGGTACCAGCGAACTGCTGCGTGGGCTGATATGGACAGGAAATGCTGTGGAGCCGCTTGAATGCAGCTCCGGAAGCATTTCTTAGGGCTCCGTAAGCCTAAGGATTTCATTTCCTATCGGTTTCATTTCTGTTCAGATAGACCATAGCGAGAAGGCAGTGATGTAGACCCGGCCGCACGCGCTGCACCATCCGCGTCTTGGCACTCTGATGCACAGCCGCACGTCGCACATTCATTCAGTCGATATTGACTATCAGACTTTGATCAATACTGCAATGTGACGACAGCGCGTCCGGATCAATGGAGTCACCTACTTGCTCCTTATGATTTTCAATGTGGCAGGTGTCCCACAGCTGGGGTACATAGGACAAAAGAAAAATCGATATTTTTTAGGAGAAAAATCTTTCAGAACAGTGCTCAACTGAAATGCCAACGCCACTCTTGTACTAATCAATATCTAGGGATCCTGAACAATCCTGAACCGCTAACAAATACAACGATTGTTTGATCAATTTAAATAAACACTAACAGGCTTAACTTTTTTCGTGGAATACGACTCATTAGCAATTGTGTTTTCACAGGAGGTGCTCATCCGCGGAACCAGTTCAACAATTTGAGCTTCATCAAACCTATGGATCCCGAGCGTAGGGATTAAGAAACCCGCTAGTCAACAATTCACCTGGTGGTTTTCTGTGGAAAAACACAGAAAGGCTTTCTGGAGATTCAGGCAAAATTCACCATGAGAAAGAAAAATATTAGATAAGGATCGATTACGATTCTCTTGAAATTCTTGTCCTAGATTCCACAGGAAATTAGAGATCAAATTTTTCTGAAAAAAAGGCAAGAGAAGTGCTAAATTGGAAAAAAAACCTGATTTTAATTTTAAAAAATCGAACCTTGATTCTGATAAAAAGCCGAAGAATCTTTGCGCTAGAGATGTGAAGGGTGTTCCAGGGAAGAAAAAAATATTCCTCCAGCTACCATGAAATGCTAGTGGAATGTGAGGGGTCACTAATGATGGATAATTGCCCATTAAAATCAACTGATTAAACAAAACTCGGAGCAGTTTAAAAAATCGAGACATCAGAAATCCAAGAAGAACGATGATATATGCTAAAAGAAAATATGTGATGGAGTAAAGAGCGGGAAGAAAGAGCAGGATTTGTACCGGTCCTGAGAATTGCCCCTGAATAGAAAGACGAAGCTAGGAGTTCGTATGCTCTTAGTCACAGAAGTAGATGGCTAAACCATTAAAATGTTTCTGTGTCCACTTTCAAAGAGCAGATTTCATCCTAATTTCTGACCAAAGTACCATACATTATTTTTCATAACCAGAAAGCACCCTCTGTAGCTCCCGCTAAGCTCCTTACACATAGCCTCGATCCGTACTAGAGCCGTAACGCTATCCGTAGCGTAAAAACAGCCAGACGCTCGTCAAAAACGCCGCCGCAATTATAAACATGCGTGTCGTACGGGGGGAACACTTCCCACGCAGCTCATCCCGCTCCGTTCCTCACCCAACTGTCAGCTTGGCGGCATTGTGACAGTGCAAACAACGACTGGTTACGCTGCCCGAGCTGCCATCCTGGAGCACTCAAGGAATGAAAACCCTCTGCAATCTTCCTAATCCTATGCCGGCGAAGTGGAGAAGTGCCTACTATCAAAAAATTTTTTAGGGAAATTAAGGAGAAATACTAGTATGTGGAGAATCTAGAATATTACTTAGGTAAACAGCTGGGTTTTGGTCCACCGGGGTTGGTATTTGAATCACACCGGGGTACAGCAAAAATCGAATTGAAACGGGAGAATGATATGGCTATGGGGCAAAAATGAACGTTTCCGGGAAGGTTCTAAGAACTAATCTCGTAGACAAAATGTGATATATCCTGTAATGTTCACTATTGCTTACTATAGCTGATTAAGTTGAGCCACTCGGACAAACTAGGCTTTTCCATGAAAACTCGTCCACTTTAGAAGTGCGAGTGCGTCAGAACCGACCTGTTGACGTCCATGGACCCCACTACCGATCTGCGGTGTAAGTGGAGGGAAAAGATGGCCTCTATATAAACACAAACCTATGGACTCCCATTGGAGACACAAGTACCGTAGTACTCATATTACTGCCTACCTATTTACCTGCTTCAAATCTGACTTGTAAAGGAAACATGTAAAGAAAGTGTTCCTCACAGGTTTAGTACGTTCAGTTGCGCAAAGGCCAAAAAGCAGTGATGGAAAGCCCATATGTAGCTTTTTCAAACTTCTTCTGGTCTATTGAACCACTTATGTCGGACTAAAAATTGGAAAAGCGAAACCAAAGGCTACCATAGGCCATAATGTGCAAAGCAAAAATTTAACCCGACTGGATTCTTCTCAGATGGCCTTTATTTCAAATGAGTCGGTTTTTCAACTTTTTCGAATAGTCACGAGTTGAGTGGCTAACGTTTTGAGTTCCTCGAAAGTCGATTTCTGAATTCTGGAAGTCATAATGTAAATTCATGAAAATTGACCCACTTATAACAGTGGCCGACGCAGAAAGTGGGCTGGAGGGGAGGGGG